>OY787666.1:6359144-6959144 GCA_963678985.1 Spisula subtruncata
AAAGTATAGTAATTGACTCAAATATCTAACTAAACTAAAGATACTATTAATTTTCTGGGCTACATCAATATAAGCTAAGACAACAATAAGCACAAAACTACCATAATATACCGAAATATATGGCACAATAACCTTAACGATCACCTTACCATGCTGAAGTATCTAAAATATCCATTTTTCAAGCTTCAAAAGTATGCAAATAATCGAGAATATTCTAATAACTTGTTTCAAATTAAGACTCTTAAATTCATAATAAATGCTGTGTCAGGGGAGACAACCAAGATTAGGAAATACATTAAATTATTACAGGAGTTATCTGTGGCTTAATGCACATAAACTTTGACACAAAACGGAATTAACAGTTTCAAAAGTTCAGAGTGAAATGAACCTCAGCATACAGTGCATAGAAATGATTCAGTCCTGTAAGATGAATGAACACCAATTGAAGACTTTTAAAATACATGATAGGCTACTACTCCTTTAAAATATTGGTGCTCTGCGAGAATTCAAATATGACAGTCAATTTCAAAAATGCAAAGAAATGGCATTTGGATGAAATGGCAAAACAAAGATCAAGTTAATGAACAAATATATCTAAATGTAATTGTTTTATTTGATTATGTCATGGACAGCAGATTCAGAACCAGAACCATTATCAGCTACAAAGATTTGTAGTATCATTTTGAAATACTTGGAAAATTAACCCGGTCCTCGACCTTAATACATTAATAATTATATTACATGTTTCTTGTCCAAAAGATGTCAATTTTCACTAGAAAGTTTCGCATTACCCGTAATTTAGATGTAGTGTTGATTCTACATCTCGTAAAAACTTGTAAGTTACAAGAACCCTGTAGAAATCAACTGCTAAATTATGTGATTGATTTAGGTAAAAGGACCAAGTAAATTTATTCAAGCTTTACATCAACAATGTTCTAAAGGTTACAATCACAACATTTGATACAAGTATTTATACATTAGTACATAAATCAGGTATGGTTTTCATCGGTGGGAAGGCACGTAACAATATGTAATGCTATTTAGTTCTACAATTCTAATACATTTAAATGAACCCAACTTGTAAATACATCTGGGAGTTCCTTTTTTATACTGAACAGTTCAAAAACACTTCTTATCAATAAAACAGTTGGAGGTACGAAAAAGGCGGGAATTATGCTGTTACCTCCCCTGTTTTGGACAAAAAATAGTCCCACAGAATCCAACTGATGACTTTCCACAGATTGACAGAAGATTTGCATATTAATAATTATAAAGATTTTCCATTGATTTAACATGTAGACAATTATGAAGGTTTTTGAAAAATTTAATTTGGCTGTAATAAAATATCGCAAATCTTTGGCTAACAGTGTTTGACTTTAATAGTCAGGCCTTATCTTTGGCTAACAGAGTTAATAAAAACAGGCTAAATTTTTGGCTAATAATTTGACTTTAATAATCAGGCCTTATCTTTGGCTAAGAGAAGCAACAATAAACCTTCACCAGAAATGTAAATACAACGTATACAACCAACACCACACATTACTGTCCAACATGGACATGATTGTCCAACTTTATGGGGCATGTTAAACTGATAAGACCCCAGGGTCGGGAATGGGTCATCCAACTTTATTGGGTACATAACAACATAAATTACCCTGGAACACACACTAAATATACAAAAAAAGAGCTAGGAAATACATGTAGGTATAATTGGTCACCTGGGTTTATAGATATATTAGTACATGTACAAGTTTTAGTCAAAACAACAAACATGACATAAATGCTATCTCTATATAAAATCTATCACAACAGTAAATATACCCTTCCAATAATCCTATATCGAGGGCTTGGTGCAAAACTATGGTAACTACATCAATTTATAGACACATGTATCACAGTTTTGCACTGAGCCCAATATGTAATTCATGGCCATCAAAAAAATTTTTTTAAAATAGCTTCACAACATCAATTACACAAACCAAATTTAACAGTCCTCAAAATTCATTATTGCATTTTTAATCAAGTTTATCAATTGATATTTTATGACTATGTAATATGTTCATGATTAAAATTTTATTGAAACAATATACCCTGTCACTTCGTCAAAATCGAAAAATTCGAAGAAAAAAATTTCAATCGAAAAATTCATTATACAGGTACTGACTGATAAACAATAATTAGGCCAACTTTTCGAGTTACCTGAATTTAATACTCATACCAAACCCATTTACCAATGAAATCCAAGTAGATCAACTTGGTTCTTGATTACTCGGGAGGCATCTATTGTACAATGTAAGTAAGTCCCAAAAATGATTTAAACATTCCCAACCCACCTAAAAAATTAAGTCAAAACAAAGATTTTAAGGTTATCCTCCGACAGGTATATATTATTACAACTACTTATTCTCTAAAATTAAATATACAAATAATGAAATGCTAGTTGTAATAAATTTAAAACAATGATTCAAAAGTTATTTTCAGAATACAAACATGGCTTATACCATTATGGTACGTAAGATTCAAATAATCAGACATTACGCTTTAACACATTCAACAGAAAATGTCAAAGAATGGAATGTACTTAGTGAACAAATTATGCACCAAAATATTTGAATGTGCACCTAAAACATTTGATATGACATTTTCACATTAAACACCATATTGCTGATAATTCCACCCATTTCCAGGAAATTAAATATTTCCAAACAATGTAAATATTTCTCCAAATTTAAATCCTATCATTCAAAAAAACATTTCCTAAAATTTCAACGAACTTCAAAATTCCAAAAATTTTATAAAATTGCGAGCATTTCCTAAAATTCCAATCAACTCTCAAAATTCCAAACATTTCCTGAAATTGCAAACATTTCCTAAAATTCAGAACATTTTCTGCAATTCAAAACATTTTCTTTAAAGAGCGTTCCCTATAACTTTGAAGGTTTAAATCGATTCAGGAATATTGTACAATGAATGAGAACCATTATTGCTTAAACACCTCAATTCTTCAACAAAAACTCCCGTCAGTTACCAAGAAAAAATGAAAAAATATTTCCGTAACGAGCCAAAATAGTCAAGAGTTGTTTCCCTTTGACCACATAATAATAGATCGCTGGAGGTGTTAAATTATTATTGGTGATTTGAATATATTTTTGAGATTATAGAGACATATTGGCGCACACTTTCTTCTGACAAATTATGATAATTGATAGTGCTTTGTACATTTAGCTCATTAATGTGATAGAAGAGAAAAATATGCTAGTTATAGGGAATGCGTCTTTAAATTTCAAACATCCTTAATTTCAAAATATTTCCTAAAATTGCAAATATTTCCTAAAATTGCAAATATTTCCTAAAATTCCACATATTTTCAGAGGTTCCACGTGCATAGATGATGATTGATCCTGACGTAAATCTAGCAGCTCATACAGGGTTGTTCAGAAAGTTGATATGTAGCACCAGTTAGGCAGGGACAAATTCAGTCTTATTATCCTTCGTAATTAGCTGAACTAGACTACCATTTTCTGGTCGACCCTCGTTATTCATCCATTTGAAAAAAGTGCTGAAAAGTAAAACAAGTAATTAGTAAGCGCATGCAATAGAGAAGTCCCCTACCTGGTTTTAATGTTTTCAATGTTTCTGTTGCCATAGCAACCACAATTTTTGTCCGAATAGAATGTGCATAATCTCCTTATTATAGGGGCTATACTGAGGCATAATGCCCAATCCTGAAAATTAGTCGCAAGTCTGTTTTACGTGCCATATGCACACATCCTTACAGCTTAACAAGGCTTCAAACATCGTTTTATTGTAAAACATAGACCAAGGAACTTGAAATGACCATAACTTTGTCAATTCTTAGAATATTTTCATCAAATAACTTTTCTTTTATGCAGAAAAGATCATTCTTTCTAATGCAGCCAATCCGGATTTCAAGATTATTCCGGAATTTTAGGACCCCTGTTATTAGCCCCGATCCACATACCAAGTTTCATGAACCTAGCTTGAAAACTATGAGTTATGGCAGGATCCAGATTTGTGACCTACTGACTGACAGAATGACTGATTGACAGAGGTCAAACCTATAGTCCCCTCGGATCTAAACCGGTAGGAGAGTAAAATTCATACTGGATGGTGAAGAATGCAAATAAATAAAGTTTGTAAGCACTACAAGTAGTTCACATTTCATTATCACAAGGAGATTTTCTTGAATTATCTAAACATGTATGTAATCACTAATCACAAGATAAGGAAATAATTATGTAACCATAATAGCAGTGTGTACAGGATTTAGTTACTAGAATAGGGGAGAAGCTACTGTAGGAAGCCGGCAAGCTCAGAAGAGAATTGGCCCAGTAAGCACAGGGTCCGGGTATGGTTCGAGCCCCTGTCGGGTTGCATATTTTTCTCATCCTGTTACATCTATAACATATACTCACTCAGCAATGAATTCAAGAGGTGTCCAGGTTGTCTGATCAGCATCAGGCATCCACTTCCTGTTCATTGGTGTATCCAAGGTTACACTGTAAACATACATATCAGTCAACATTAAGATAGAGGCGAACCTGTCACATCATCAATGTCATGCAAACATATAAACCTCAAAAGATAAAAAAATCCCAAAGCAAATCATGCATTATCTGTCCGTTAGATTTGGGTGTGTAATACACCTGGGTACTGTTTTATCAACGTACTTTTGGAAATCGTAAACTTACGTTCAAATTTCAATTCTGTATTATTCTTTAACAACTGCGAATTGGGGACATATATTGTGTGTGTGAGTTCTTTAACTGAATGTTTATTAGTATATCAGTTCCATTTACCACATTTTAAAGTTGTTAAAGTACTATGACATATTTTAATTTGATCGTAAGTTTAAGATTTGCGTAAATGCTTTGGTAAAACAGTGCCCTTGAGACTATGCTTGATATTTTCTGCTTATAAAAATATACAACCAGAGATAAATATAGACACAGAACTAAATCTGCAGCTAAATAGACATTACATCAGAGCTGAAATTGCCCTGCCTGACTGTTGGAAGGAATGTACTTGGCAGAGGTTTTCAAGCTTATAAATTACTGGTAGACTATTGTATAATAAGTTACCGTTAAAATTAATTAACAGGGTTTTATTGACAACTAGGGTAACAGAAATGTATTTTACTTCTAGCATACCTGCCTAGATGTTTTAATTAACAGGGTTTTATTGACAACTAGGGTAACAGAAATGTATTTTACTTCTAGCATACCTGCCAAGATGTTTAAATCCAGAGCAGGAGTGTTAAAGTGAAACAGGAAGGTGAACTTGAAGACCAGAAATTTATCAACATAAATAGGAGTAACTCCACTTTAATACGAGTACTTGGCAGGTATGGTACTACTAGGATCAGATAAATATCTCTTCACTATATAGTTGATAAAATAAGGATAATATAAATCTATATATACATACGGGAGTATAGCTACTGCTGTTGCATTATTTGGAAGACCACTATTCTCTGCTGCTAAACTTTTGGTAAGTTGATGGATGGCAGCTTTAGCCATTCCGTATCCCATCATACCTGAAGTAACATAATCATCCATGATTCATACATAATTCTCACTCCAAAATTCAATAATTTTCAAGGACTACTCAAGGTAAAATTCATGGATTTTCAATGACTACAAGGTAAAATTCAAGGATTTTCAATGACTACTCAAGGTAAAATTCAAGGATTTTCAAGGTAAAATTCAAGGATTTTCGAGGACTACTCAAGGTAAAATTCAAGGATTTTCAAGGACTACTCAAGGTAAAATTCAAGGATTTTCAAGGACTACTCAAGGTAAAATTCAAGGATTTTCGAGGACTACTCAAGGTATTATTGTGGTGAAGGTATTTTTCATACTTGGATTATTTATTCCCAGCATCTTCGATAGGTATTTTCAAGGTATTTTTTTCACACACTTTCCCAGAAAATTTTGTATAATTAAGACTCTCTTTATGTTAAGCTTTACCCGGGGTTTAAAAAAAGTAAAAGTCAAATTCCACCCAAACACAATTTAAACAGACCAAAACCATTGAAAGACATTGCTAACTCACAGTGGGTTAACAATGTGACCAAACCATAGCGAGAAACAGAGTAAGCATGTTAAAAACCTACTTGAATTAACAATAAAATTTCAGAAAATAAATGCAATTTATCTGATTAGGTCACATGGTTTCCCCACAATGTAACTTAATCCACATATACATTACTGTACCTGCGGTTCCCTGTAATGCAGGCTGGGCACCAGGTAAGGTGAGGATTCCTCCATCTTTCAGGTATTTGGCTGCCAGACTGGCTGCTATGGTGGACGTCCATACGCTCTGTTTCCACATCGCGTCAGCGTTCTTTACAAATGCTAAAATATAACAAATACACCAGTCACCATATACATTCTGTCAACATTTTAAGTGTGTTAATGTAACACTCATCAACCTGTCAAATAACAGGTCTGAATATCAAGAGGTCACCTTGCAGGGACCTCAAATAATTAAATCTGGGGCTGAAAATCGGAGGTGCACCAACTAATTTGAAGAGGTTGCACCATACAAAAAAAACAAGAATATGTTCAATAAACGCTTATGCCCCCATGGAAGCCATTTCAATAAGCCTAAGTCCAAAATTAGGTCAAGGTGAAGGTCAAAATGGAGTCAGGTGATACAGGCGTGTGGAGAGTGGTCATATACAACATCCATACAAGTATGAAAGCTTTGTAGCAAGCCATATTAATACTAGAAGAAACGGTCAATTTGCGTTTACCAAGAATTTGGCCTTTCAATAAATCTAAGTCCAAAATTATGTCAAGGTGAAGGTCAAAATGGTGTCAGGTGATACAGGCGTGTGGAGAGTGGTCATATACAACATCCATGCAAGTTTTAAAGCTTTGTAACAAGCCATATTAATGCTAGAAGGAACGGTCAATTTGGGTTAACCAGGCCAGACGGACAAAACGAGGGAACGAGGGACGGACAGACGGACAGACAGGTGAATCACTATATGCCTCCCGATCTATCGATACGGGGCATAAAAACTTTCACTTAAGTCTTGAACAACAAGAGTACCGCCTTGCGGGTGCAGACGCTCATCTGATTTCTGTCACTGTCAAGAGGCAGACAACCTTAGCATGAAGTAGGACAGAGTTATGTGCCCTGCTTTACCTAAACACAAAACTTAACCAAGAAATTTTCCAAAAAGGGGCAATAACTTATGCAAAATGCAGATCAAAGTTATGGTTCTTGCTTGACATGGTCAGGTACTGATGGTGCAAAAGCCCACATAGTGTATGAGAAAAGTGGACATAAACACAAAACTTAACCAAGGCATTTTATTTTCTAAGTCCAAAAAGGGGCAATAATTCTTACAAAATGCAGATCAGAATTATGGGTCTTGCTTCACTGGCTCAGATATTGATGGTGAACAAGTGTTGCAAGTTTCAAAGCAATAGCTTTGATAGTTTATGAAAAAAGTTTACCTAAACACAAAACTTAACCATGCAACGCCGACACTGACGCCGACGACGATCAAGTGATGACAATAACTCATCTTTTTTTCAAAAGTCAGATGAGCTAAAAAAGGTTAGCTGCTTTAGTATTACATATTAAATGTTTGATTCAGACTAGTGCTATTACAGATTTGACAATTCAATACAATACTACAGTACAATACAATATTGTGTTTATTATGATTTAGGCCACCAGCCCGCAACATGACACATATTTACAACAGCTATTTTATTAAACATTTGACAGTACCTTTATTTGCAGCATTTCCACCAGCCCATCCCCCAGCTACACACAGTACAGCATCAAGCTTATTCTCTCCCAGTAAGGACTCCACAGTCTTCACAATATCTTCTTCTTGTTCCGTCCAGCTGGCATCCGGCTTCACAATAATATTACCATCAGCAAGCTCATTTGGTGCTAGATCAATGGAACCAACCCACTGAAAGGTAAACATGCATCATAATCTCACTGTGAGTGTTAGACAATCATTTTTTTTTTGGAAATATTGTTTCCAGACTACAGAAGGCTTTGTGAGCAGTATAATTAGTCATACAAAGACTACATTGTTTCAATATTTTGTTACTGGGTTAGACCTGCTTGCTGTCTCCATACGGTCTTCTTTCACAGAGAATGTAACTTACTTTGTTCACTTATATCCTATATAGCCTTGTATTTGTTCAGCAAGCCACTGTGTGTACTTGATACAAGCTGAGCGTCAAGTAAGATAAATACATAGTAAACCAGTTTTTAATGACTTTAATATGCCACGGCCTTGGATCGAATTCAAGCCCTCTGGCACTCAAAGCAAATTAATAGTTACCTGAGGGCCAACAACATGGAAACATGCAGTATGATAACTGAATGCCATAGAAATTAATGTAACAATCTGATTTCAAAATAGTTTTGGTACAAGGGAGGTAATCCAAAAGATAGACAAACCTAACACTAAACTCAACACAGTTGTCCCCCTTTTTATTCTAAATAATTACAGTCTTTCAAATGTCATAATTTCATATCCTCTATCAAACACTGATAGTGGAAGACAGCTAATATACTCATCTATATGATTCATATTTAGAAAGTATGAAATGTATACAAGGATGCTTAACACCATTTGTGAACAAAGATATTGGGAAAAAAATAATAAATGTTCATAAAACATAGTGTACACATTTCCAATGGCAGCCAAATAGTCATTTATGCTATAGTCACAGTGGCCTTGACCTTTAACCTACTGACCAGTAATCAATGGATGACAACCAACCTCTTAACCAAGTTTGAAAATCCTATGAAGAAATACTCTAGACTAATTGATTAGAAAAAGTGAAGTCAATTAATTCAAATAAAATGTTACAGTGACCTTGACCTTTGACCTATAGGCCTGGAAATCTATAGGGGTCATTAACAGATGAAAACCAATCTCCCAATAAAGTTTAAAGAGGACCAAATGTTATTCAATATCGATTGGATACAATTTGGTCTATTTATTTATGTTTTATGCCACAGTGACCTTGACCTTTGACCTAATGATCTGAAAAGTAGTGTAAGTTGCTGAGCTTTGAATCATAGCGTTGAATAAGATAACTATAAATCTAGAAGAGAATCAATAACAAGCTTTAGGTCATAATCAGAAACTTTGATAGATAAGTGCAATGTGATGTTGCAAGTTTATCAGTGTTTATTAGGTCGACACATGACAGTGACGGCTTTCCATAGTAAATTCGGAAATTCCACGCATGTTTTTTATTTGAAAGTCTGTAATGACATGCAAATATTTTGAATGATATCAATTCAAAAACAACTTACGAAGTTTTTCGCCTTGAAAGATGACACGATTGTCGAGCCTAGTGCTCCCTTACCGCCGTAAACTAAAACTCTACCAGCTTGAGCCATTTTGCAAACAGATGACCTTGACCTTGGATAATTAATTAGCTGAAAACGAAATGGAGTTTTTTTCAGCGGAACGGTAGTCGCGTGTTGCGACCCGATATCGCAAAGAGGTTCATTGGACCTCCTTGACTATCGTCGTTCTAAAATCAATACAATTATAGCAAAATGTTGTTTATCTATTTTTATAACAAAGAAAACACTGCTCTCAGGAAAAACAAATCATGATCCGTCAGGTGCAATAGGTCTAATCCTACAGGTAAGCTCCAACAAAAAAATATTGTTGGAGCCTATACCTACTGTACAGTAGACATAAACCTATTGCAACTCACATCTGAGATACAAATATAAATTAGCTTTATAATTTGACTGTGCTTTCATTTATAAAGCGAAATAATCGATTTCTAATAAAAATCATTTAAGTCATAATACTTGAATGTTGCCATGGTGACACAAAGTAAATAACGATACATTTTATTTGATGCACGTGGATCTTATAAACAATACCTTCGTGGAAATAGCATCATTTGAATAAACTTCGGATATTTAGCACCAACATTACCCAGTTACCTAGAAGTCCCAACCAGGTTAACAAGGCTCATGCATCCCTAAATAGTCTCCGCCAAATACATGCCAACTCGGACTTCTTTAAGTATTCCTTTTTCCCTCATACCACAGTCCTGTGGAATAGGTTACCCCCGCATATTGCAGCACTGTCTGGTCTAGAACCATGTAAGCAGGCCCAACTCCACCCTTAGTTTTTTTATATACGAATCATTTGTTTTTGTTTGTTCTATGTTCTTTGTTCTTTTCTTCTCTTAAAAATCATTTACTTTTTCCTTTCTTAAATCACCCGGTCTGCCAATAATACTCTTGACGAGGTGTTCGACAGTAAACAAATATAGATAAATCAGGGTACTAATCTTGGTTAAGACAAGTTGATTCATGTTGCCAGGCAACCAAAGAATACAACTGGAGGACATGCGTTCACGCTGATACTAGAACAAAACATCACGTTGCTATGGAAACATAAAGGTATATATGACATTTCCAAATTTTATTTCGATTAAAGTCACTGGATCCCATGATATACATACATAATAACCACGAAAAGGCATTGCGAAATATGTCCTTATTTTTAGAATACCATGGCAACGAACAGAAGGCGTTCTGGGAAATTTGTTATGATGTGGGTTAAATCGTTGCTAGGCAACAAAATGATACAGCATTTGTGATCATTCAGAAATGGGTGCTCATTATTTTAGATATGCTATTCTACAAGGTGCACATGTCAATTGTAATATTTCAACCTATAAGAGGACGCACTGAACCTTTGAATTTACAACATAGTCAATATCCCTGAACGCATAAACCTTAGTGATTTTCATTGGTTGCTTGACAACTTTATGTATCAGTCTGATGTATTAACGCGAAAATGCTTGCGTAAACGCTACTATAGCATATAAACAACACTTTAATAGTAAGTTTTTCATAATTATATCAGTCTAATATACAATCACATACTTACACAAAAGATCAACAAGGGGTAATACTTGACGAAGATTAGCAGAAATAAAAGTATCCGGAAATCAGACAGGGAAGGTAGAAAGTGCACATCCAAATACATTCTGAATTCTTGAATAAGCAATGTTCGGTTATTTTTGACTGACCTTCATAGCACCACTTTCTAGTCATGTTTAAATGTAAAACTAAGGGATTAGAAAGAATACTACTTAATTAAGCAGTCTAAACGACAGGTCCCATGTTTACAAAGAATCAGTTTACGTGATCAGGCTCAAGCTCAAATTTCATATTACATGTATCTCATATGCAAAAGTATATTATCAGGATGACAATTTCTTTTACAGGATTGGGAAACAAAAGTTATATAAATCCCGCTGAGTTATGCATTTGTTACCGCACGTGTTGGAGAACTTTGTTCCGTCATTTGTTCTCACTTAGAATATCACTGTGTTTGTGTGATCAAATTAATGTTTTGAAGGTCCAATACCTGTTATCTAGAAGATGTTTAGGTACTCTGTAAATGGTCAAGACAATTAAATACTTTTCTGGCGTACAATCACCATTTATAATGGAAAAAGCAAATAAGGATAAAATAATAAAGGCTTGATTCTTATTTGTGAGCAGTGGGCCAGGGCATAAAATTATCATATACAAACACGATAAAGAAAATACAGGTAGAGTTGCCATGGAGCATGGTGTAGATGTCACCTTAACTTCATCGGGGTGTAACACACTCTGGTTGATGGATTCCTGTCCCGTTTTACAGAAGAAGAAGACGACAATTGAAATAATGTTCCTGTGGTTAAGACTCTCGTGATTATATCTAAAATTGTACATGCTGATTATATCATTATTATGTACAATCACCATTCGCACATCAGTTCAAAGGGCAATAAAAATTAGGTGAGCGATCCAATCCATATTTGGCTTGTTTTTTCATATACTTTGTGATTTCACCATAATTCATTTGCAAAATTGAAGGCTTAGTTAAGATACTGTATAGTAAAATATAAATACATTATTCAAAATATAATCAATTGATAGATATATGTATTTTTATTTTTTAGCTTGTTTCAAAACTTCCTTTCAAATTGTAATAACATAATGTCAAAAAAGCAGGCTTTCCTGGTAAACGGTCCAAACACATAAAGCCAAGAGGACTTTTTTGATAAAGGCATACCAATAGGCAAAAGATCCAAATTTACAGGTAGTCGCGATTTTCTTATATCTTATTCTTCTTCATCTACTTCCATTTGAATTTTACTGAGCTGAACACTTTCTTCATTATTCATTAATTTGGTTTAATGCAAGTTTATTAAATCGATGAAACCGTATGCACAGGGACAACCGTTGCGGTAGATGAACCCATTTCGTGAAATGCTTCTTTTCCGATTTCCGGTTCCATTTCGAGAAAAATATCGTCTGTGTCACTAAGGCGCATTTTACCATTTTTCCAAGCGTTCATACAGTTTATATTTTATTTAATTATTTCTAATAAAGGTTACATTTCCACTTTGTGGTCACAATTCGTATTATTTTTTCATATAACAAAGTTTCATATAAAAGTAAATTTGAATTTCGGCTCTTAAACAAATCTCGGAATCGACGTGAATATTCGTGACGTCATTACTTTCCTCCATAAGATGAGAAAACTAAACCACAACAGGAACATAAAAATTCTAAATTCCTCACTTCTCGTTTGACTTACATGTTATATCCATGAGTATATGATAAGCCAACATATCCAAGGTTCTCATTACGTTGCAGCCCTTCATATTGTATCGGTCGTTCTTCTAGAATGTCCCGTCATGAGGGTGAGTTGGTTTCAAGGTGTTTTACGAAACGAAAATGGCTGGTCTTGTTTAGTGATTGATTTCTAATGTCCATTGTGTATAGTTACAAGAATTGACATTTCATGCTTTATCGGGTGTCATTATTGTGCTGTTTTGTTTGGTGTTTGTATTGAAGAATGACATAACTAACATGGCCAGACAGGATATTTCTGGGACTTTCTACTTTCACTTCCTTTCCTGCATGTTATACATCATCATGAGTTCATATGATCACTTCACAATCCATGTTTTATAATGATTATGTGTGCAGTATTTGTCATGTATAGATTTGTATTGTCAGTGTACAATATTGATGCCAGTCTTATGACATTGTCGTGAACTCAAGGATTGTTAACAGAATTAAAAGTGTAAATTTTAATTGAATTTTGTTGAGTCATGGATGCTTATAAATACACCAGTCAGTTCAACTTGTACCGGGGATGGACGGGGAATTATCCTGTGTTTTAACCTTTTCAATGTCCTTGCACTGTCAAATGTTATGGGACTTTAGTTTCTTGTCAAATTAGTTGGAAACAGCTCGCATGACATTTTCCTAAAATCGCGAATCACAGTGATTGGGGTACGATAGTTTTGTGGTAGGAGCAAAATTTCATTTGTTTCATCACGACTCTTCACATTTCACCGGCACCGTGTTAAATCATTGCAATCATCAATGAGCAGAGTGAAATTTCACTTGCATCATCAGGCTGTCTTTTGGAATTGAGCGAAAGTAGATCATTGCTATTGCCGTACTGGTTTATCACTGAGCAGTTGGCGGGGCATATCCTTCGGAATTTTATCCATTTTTATGGTTTGAAAAAGCAAACTTGAAATTCCCGGGTTTGGGGGGGGTTTCAATTGACTAGGCTCAAAGAAACAAAAAATTTATTCGAAACAAAGGAAGGGTAACAGTAACGCACCCAAATTCCTTGTATCACCCCTTGTCAGACTCGGACACACCTGCCAATAATAATCCGAAAATAATTCTCAGCAGTACAGTGATTCAGATTGGACTCATTTTCCTTAGCACACTTGTCCTTAATGGTCTAATAATTACAGGTCATTTGCCCTAAATTAGCAAAAATATCTAGGACAATAAAATGTAGTAAAATGGATGGTCCGAGATATTTTTGTAAAATTTTTACATACTGTTACATTTAACAAGGCCTAAAAGTAGCTTATAATTCTGCAAGACCCTAACGCTTTATTGCCTCCAAAAAATTGTACCCTTTCGGTTAAATATATCCATTTCGTTATTTTCGTATAAAATGTGCTGTTTCGATAAATATGTGATTTTCATGATGCAATATTTTCACGCTCGCACCGTTTCAATATGGCGACATCCCTGAATCGCCCGAAACACACACGTTTCAACTTATAATAGCTTCTCTTAAGCAAACTTTAGCATCGACCGACGATTACTATTCGCGTTTGTCCAATATGTTAATGAAGTATTGTTATCAATGGTACTGGTCATTTCCAGGAAGGATATTTTGTACTTGGATTTGGCCTATTTGTACGATAAATTGTCAGTCATATTGTCTGACAAAGATATTTTATCAGCCTTTTGGGCTTACAGGATTTTGTTTTGTCGGTCAAATTAAAATTTTATCGGCCCATGGCTGAAGGGCGGATCCAATCTGAATCGCTGCAGTACAAAATTGAATGTTTAAAGTGTTCTGAGTTTTATAATACATGATAACAGACTTGGGAAAAGTTAGTGTTAGAAGTTTATAGATTTTGAGTTTTTAGCCTAGATAGAAATTACATACCCTTAAAGGCCTTATATTATATCACTTCTAATTTAAACTGTTTGTTTCTTACTCTTAAAATATAAAGAACTACCCAGTTGTTTCAACTTTAGAATGTATTTCTTTAAAAATACTGAGATTAACGTTGAAATTCTATTTTAGGTGTGAGCTGTGATTCCTGTTTGAAAAGCAATTTTCGAGGAAAGAGATACAAGTGTTTAATATGTTATGATTACGATTTATGTGCAACATGCTTCGAGGCAGGAGCCACCACAACTCGCCACACGACAGACCATGCTGTGCAGTGTATTATCACTAGATCAGATTTCGGTAAGTACCATACTACCTCTAATCTCTTTAATGTTGACTATTAGTCTATCCTTTGATCCTTTCTATAAATTTTGGGGCATACAAAAATTGAACATACATTAGTTCAATGTTTCTGTTTGTTGATATTTGATGAACATCAATATTTTGTTTACTATCGTTGCTATTGCAATGAGACTTAAAAAGTACTTTACAAGACTGAAGCATAGTCTTGTAAAGAGACCCTTTGAACTTGGAATTTTTTATTTAAATGTTGGTCGTGTAAAAACAGTATATTAAAGATATAAACTTTGAACTTGTTTGTTAACTTTCATTTTAGTTAATTTGATGATTGATTGAAGTTTAGCTGTTGATATTGTTTGTATTACAGATATATTTTATGGGGGTGAGGCTATAACTGCTGAGCAACCACAGTCTGTTTCATGTCCTTATTGTTCTAAGATGGGTTTTACTGAAGCTGTTTTACAGGAGCACGTTGCTGCTGAACATGCAGATATATCTGTGGAAGTGGTAAGATGTTTCAAATTACGTGTAGTTATGTATAGTTCTCATTTCATATGGTAAGCCAAATATACCTACTCTGGATCTCCACTAATCTGTAGGTACGAACAGATTGTTACTGTTATGACTTATAAGCCTTGTGTCACTTGAATATTCATATCTGGACAATAGAGTTAGGGTCAGTTGTGTTTGCATATGGATAAAAAACCAGTCTGACTAGGCCAGATTTATTTGTACCTACATGTAAATTAACGGAAAAACCACCTTGCACAAAGTTCTGTATATCATCTATTACCATAATACCAAGTATTTAATTATCAGATTATAAAAAAGAATTAGTTTTTCTTCGATCATGTTGTTATCACACCACAGTACAGACACTATGGTATCCCTAATATTTTATGAAACACTGAAGTGGGAAATTTCACATACATATAAAAACAGGGATATCTTTGACTCATTTGAAAAACAACAATCAAGTTAGGATCCAAACTGATTCAGACCAATGTACTAATTGGTCTACCTTGGACTTTATAGTTCTCACAAGGGAGATCATTCAATAAGAAACAACAATTAAATCAGGATTTAAACTATGTTAGACCAAAGTACTAATTGGCCTACCTTGGACTTTCATCTTGCAAGGGAGACTATACATCAGTAATGTCTTGTCGTCCTATTTCAGGTATGTCCTATATGTGCGTCACTTCCAGGAGGAGATCCTAACCATGTGACTGATGACTTCGCCGCACATCTTACGCTAGAACATCGCACGCCAAGAGAATTCATATCCTTTACTGTTTACAGTTGTCACATTGGCCAGTATAATGATTATTATCCCCTGACACCATGTTTTTTTCCCCCAACCGGTTTGATTTTCATTTAAACAAATGATTGTCTGTTAAAATTTTACTTCTAAAGCAATGAAATAAATCTGAAGTCCCAAGTCCAAAGTAATGAGTTGAGGATAATCTCACGGTTATTTATGTCTCCCACTTAAACTTGGGAAGACATACTGATTTTGTGCTGGATGTCGGGGACAAAGTTTCGTGTTTGTTCTCGTTAACCACAGGGTAGATTTAATAAACATCGTATTAATGCTTGGTGCAAGCCTAGTTGTACATAATATTTCAGGAATTAACGTCAAATGATTTTACCAGGCCATTGAGGGTTGCAGCTTGTTGTGGTAAACGTACCTTGTTGCGACAGTCTAAAAATTCCTACTGGTTGATTCATTGTTATTGTTAAAGAGTGATGTATTTGTGTTTCACAACTCATTGCCCCTTGAAAAAGAAATTTAATTGACAATTTGTTTTAAAAAATGCACAAAAACTTACTGCTAATTGTCAATCATTCTTTTGACTTGTTCATTTAATTGAACATATGTTTGATGTACATGTGCAAAGTATCAATTGAATTGATGATTCCTTAACTTTATTCACGAAGAACCGACCGGTATTCGAAATGTGAGAAGAATTCCTCATCCTGGTCGAGGTGTTAGCGGGGCACGGACTCGGCGTGCAACAAATATGCACTTTTCCTCTGGTGGTGCGACGTTAACTGGTATTTCACCGAGTGGTCGTGAAGCTATGGATCCTATAGCTGAATTATTGTCTCAATTATCGAGTGTAAGAAGTCGTGCTGCGGCAGCACAGAGTGTGACGTCACAACTACATCAATTAGAGATGCAGCTACAGACAACCAGGTAGATTGCTTATCTGTGAACATATACAAATACCTAGAACGTATTACTTCCCTTAGATGGCTTGCAATGGCACTTTGTCAAAATGTATTCTTGTTCAATTTTTCATGTGACTTGACTAAACACTGATTCATGGGGATGTCAAAATGTAGCTTTTGGAAGTTTTTGAATTCCCAAGGTGTTTTCTTGTTATCAAAGGTTAAATAAAAACCCCTGCCCCTATCACTTCACTCTCATTAGACAGTTGTCCATATCACTTTGTGTAATGATGTAATAACCACCAAGTCTGCATTAAAATGATATTATGCTCCAAGAGTGTTTTTGACAGCTCCTTTTAAAAATAAATTGGTTATTACCGTATAGCTGGTTATTTCTGCGGATGTAATATTTTGCGTTATTGCCCCTAAAATGGGTGATTTTTTCTGCTGATTGCCAAAATGGAAGGTTTTATTTCTGCAGATTCTACAGCGGTAGTTTCCCTGGCAATTATATAAAACTGACATGTTTTAAAGATTAGTTTGTACAAATTATTATTCTATTGAATTACGCTCAAACATCTGACGTGTACGCTAATTATGTGTACCACAATGATAATATGATGATAGCGATAATTAAACCATATATTCGTAATGCTTCAAACTTTTCGGTAATTTACGCAAATCAAATATTTTGTTGACATTGGGGGTAATATTCTGCTTGATATTTTTCTGCGAATGTTACTATTCTGCATAGATATAATTCTTTAAATTGATCTTGGACTGCAGAATGGTAGAAATTTCCACCCTGCAGAAATATGCAGCTATACAGTAGAACTTTGTGCTGTTACTTAAAATGGATGTATAAAAGAGCCCTTCAATCAACCGATTACTTTTAAATTTAGACTGTCTATGTCATGAAAACATTTCTGCACCCCTCTAATGTTCATTATGGAAGTAGAATTATGTTGAATACAGACCTTTTTCTTGGTATTGTGTGAGGCCGAATTTCGGCCTCAAATTCCATTCCCAATTGGTGAAAAAAATCCCAATTGCTGAAAAAAATCCCAATTGAAAAAAAATCCCAAAAAAAACCGGAACCAAAAAAAAATCTTTTTTTACTCCAGAGCGAAATATGTTTATTAATAAATATAACACGGTATACCAAATATCTAAATATATTTTGTGAAAGAGAACTTATTTATGGATATATATGCATGGTTTTAAGATATTTCAAAAGGAAAAAAATCCCATTTTTGTCATTTAATCGCTTATTGTTTTTCCCAATTTGTAAGAATCCGCGACGCAAAATTCCCAAATTGGGCAGGGGCCTTTTTCCCAAAAAGGCCAGAAAAAGGTCTGTGAATATATTATGAGAAATGTTTGATTTGTTTCGAGATCTGTAATGGTGAGCGATCACAGTGTCCCATTGACTTTCAGACAACAATTAGAGCGGACCCCTAGAAGAATAGCTGATGCTGCCAAGGTGACGTCTACGGCTGCTGGTGTTACTACCAGCGTGGATAGCCAGGGTGCTACCGGTGGAGGAAACAACAACAACTCTAGTTCAAATTCCTTGTACCTTTTATCAAGGTAAGGTCTAAAAATGCTGAGCTTAGCCATTATTTACCAGTCAGCTTTCTGCTGAATATGGCAGGCATATGGGTACCTTCACCAGGATTTTAACCCAGGTTGCCGGATTAGGCAGCAAGCGCGCTAACCACTGAGATAAGGAGGCGACACAGTTCAATGTAGCTTATGACAGTGTGTGACCCAGAGAGTTTGCCACTTCGCCACAAAAAAATATAAAACTTGCTTGGGAAACGTCACTCAACAGAAACAGTCAAGCTCAAAAAGAAACTTAAAAAAAGCCCACACAACCATTGTATCGACGGTGCCAAACCAAAACCCCTTAACTCAATTTTGGCGTGAAAACTTTTTTTGCAGCATTTGCATCTGCTAGACGACCAGCACATTTCTGTCTCGTCACCATCTAAGTAACGCGATTGGCTCTTAAGATGGCGACAAGACAGAAATGCGCGGGACGTCTAGCAGATGCAGATGCTGCTAAAAAGTTTTCGCGCCAAAATTGAGTTACGGGGTTTTGGTTCGGCACCGTCGATATGTCACAATGCCCAACACAACTGAACAAGAAAACGAAAATGAACTGCGACAAATCATTATTTTAGGTATCCAAAATGTCCTTCGAAGTTAAACAATCACTGTTAATGGTTAAAATTTGCACACAACATTAATGACTTTTGATGATTGTCTGAAAAAGTCTGCGTTCAATTATGCAAAATCCTTTAATTGTACAGTTTGTTGTCTCAATCATGGGTGAAATGATGGCAAGTGGTTAGACTGTTAGTGCTCTCAACTACCAATCCAAAAGTTCATTTTTATGCCCCCGTATCGATAGATCGGGAGGCATTTATATAGTGATTCACCTGTTTGTCCGTCCGTTCGGCCTGGTTAACCCAAGTTGACCGTTTCTTATAGCATTAATAGGGCTTGCTACAAAGCTTTCAAACTTGCATGGATGTTGTATATGACCACTCTCCACACGC
Organism: Spisula subtruncata; assembly: GCA_963678985.1. Lineage (NCBI taxonomy): Eukaryota > Metazoa > Mollusca > Bivalvia > Venerida > Mactridae > Spisula > Spisula subtruncata. Next base: position 6,378,729 of record OY787666.1, read on the forward strand.
CTGTATCACCTGACTCCATTTTGACCTTCACCTTGACCTAATTTTGGACTTAGACTTATTGAAATGGCTTCCACAGGGGCATAAGCGTTTATTGAACGCAGTCTTGTTCAAATCTTGACGAGGCCTCTGAAAATTGTCGAAACACTTCAACTTTTCTAAACTGACTAGAGATGAACTAGTTGGGAACCCAGAGGTAGTTCTTGTGTACCGATGCTACACACCATGCATGTTAAGGAACCAATGAGTCTATACAGAAACAGCTAGGGCATCAAGCCCTAATTTCTTGTATCAAACAAACTTTCTATCTCTTCCCTCTAAGTGGGAGGTCATGGGCCAATTTGCAGCAATACAACCAAATACCCATGCACTATAACTGTTAGTCGAACGCAAACAGAATCTCATTCGTATATATACATTTTGCCATCAAACTTTTGTGTAGGTTGGTCATAACATGTGATGACATAGTCATAAATGTGTATATACTGTATTGAGGTCAATATGTTCCTGGTCAGGGTCACAGTGACTTTGACCTGTAAAATGTTTCCGATCCATAACACTTTGACCAAAAGTCTTCATACTTTGTGTGAATTTGTCATTTCATATGACCCCTTTTGATTTTGATTCAGTAATTTTTCCTGCAGAAGCTTTTTAGCTCACCTGTCACATGGTGACTAGGTGAACTTTTATGTCACTCTTCCTCCATCGTCAATCCGCCCGTCGTCGTCCATCAACAATTTGCTTGTGTACACTCTAGAGGCAACAGTTTTGATCCAATCATCATGAAACTTGGTCAGAATGTTGTTCTCAATGAAATCCAGGCAAAATTCGAAACTGGGTCATGTGGGGTCAAAAACTAGGTCCCTAGGTCAAATGTTAGAAAACCCTTGTGTTCACTCTAGATGTCACCAATTTGATCCTATCTTTATGAAACTCGGTCAGGATGTTGTTCTTCTTAAAATCTAGGCCAAGTTTTTGTCCCAAAATTGAGTTACAGGGCTTTGGTTTGGCACCGTCAATATTCAACCAGAACTTGCTCTTCTATGATTAACTGGCAACTCCTTCACATGTAAAACACATTATCCCTTTACACAATACCACCTAATCAGCTCAACCTGTTAATAGGCCCCTATCGGTTTTCAACAGTCTGTGCGTCAAGAAATTCTGGATCCTGCCATAATTCAAACAGTTTATAAAACTTAGCATGTGGATAGGGACCAATAAGGAGATTGTGCCTGTCTAATGTTCTAATAATTTGGACAAAAATTGTGGTTACCATGGCAACAGAAACATTGACATCCTATGAACCAGGTTGGGGACTTCTAATTACTTGTTATGCCTGCCCCCCCCCCCCATTCCATCTTTGATGTGCAGGTAGTACATTGCTTTGCTCATGTTTTAAGGTCTGTGTGTATGTCAGTCGGTTGTTTAATGTTATGCACAAACATTATATTTGCAGCTTCCAAAGGTGTTTCCATGTTTTACAAACAAAAACTAGATGACATTTCCTGTGGTAGTTAACATGTGTTTATTAGTTCCCTACCAATTTTCACAAAAATTGTGGTTGCCATTGCAACATAAACATTAAAAACCAGTAAAGTACTTCTGTATTGCTTGCAGTTCCTAATTGCTTGTTTTGTTTTCCTGCAGGTGTGCCGATTCTGTGATAGATGAAAGTTCTTTGGAACTACAACATGAGAGATCCAATCGTAGCCTGTTTGTACAGGAACTTCTACTGTCTACACTAACAGAACAATTAAATGTCAATGATAATTCATTAGAAAACCTAGAAAAACTCTCGGATAAAGTTTTATCTCCATCATTATCGGGGGAGAGTGAGACTGATAAAAATGAGTCGTCTACTTCAGAAGGGGCGACCAATCTTGATAAAGAGACTCCTATAGCTATGGGAAAGAGTTCAACAGCGGATGTTGTTAATCAGAGTAACGGGGATGCTACCGGTGTTAGTAAAACTATAGGAGTTAAATCACTGGATAAAATTGGGACTAGACAGAAAGTTGTTAGCAGTGCTGCTACTGGGGCTCCTCAGAACAGCCGAGGAGCGTCGGGAAGTCAGCCTAACCGAGGTTCACGTCAGATCCATTACCAAAGTCCACAACAACAAGGTGAACGCCATAGTCAGTCTGTTCATATCAGGCAAGGTGGCTTGGTGTCCAATACTGTCGATTTGTCAAATAATTTATCATTAAATGTAGCTAGGGGCGGCGGATCAGGTTACGACGGAGAGAACCCACAACCGTTACCAGGACGACCGGGATCAGGTGGTCGAGATAGAGATGGTAGGATGAACCCTCCTACTGCCAAGAGAAACCTGGTGAAGCATTTACCCACTACAAAAGCGTCCGATCGGGAACCGCCTCCTCACTGAGTTAATTTCTAGGTGAAATTACCGATTTAAACAAATATATATATATTATGAAAATATCTCCGTGTATAGTAGGCACTTTCCCTTACAAGTTGACTTATTTATTTAACTGTAGAAGTTTCACTTACACGATGTTGGTCACCGTGATGTCATTATTTCTATACCTGTACAGATTTCATGGACGTGATATATGTGGGTACATGTCGGCGGAAAAAAGATTTTTATGTTCAATTGCGTTAAGGGGAGGCTGGGTGCATTTTAATGTTATTTTTAGATATCAATAGGAGAATAAACTTACTGTTATTTAACCATACAGTGTGCAGTATGTTTTGCACATGAATGATTGTTTTGATGGTTTCATTAGTAAAAATATGGAATTCATTTAATATGCTCATTTGTGACTACATTGTACATCCGTCATTTACTTTTTCATTTTTCCAAGTGAATGAAAATTCAATGCACACATGTATATGACTAGTATATTTGCATGATTAAGTATTATTACAAACATAAGTGATAATTAATATTGACCAATAAGTGCTATCCAGATTATGATGTCCTACTGATCAGATTTATATACATGTGGAAAAAAACCAACAAGATTTTGAGTTCACAGAATTATTATTGTTTTTGTTCAAATTGAAATCTAACAGTTGTGAAAGTCTATGATGCTGTGTGTGAATATGGAGTGCGGACATCCTTGTCATGTTTTCAGACTACAGTCAGGAGTTATTGTGGATATTACATTAATCAGTGTCGCCATTCATGCACTCTGTACTTAATATTTGATCAGTGTCTCCATTTGTATAGCTTGACGAATTTGACGTGATCTTAACCTTTATGCATGAATATATTACAAGGTTCTTGCTTTGAATATATTGATTTTCGCAAGCAAATCATGCAATATCGGTATTTCAAATTTGTGTGTGTATTACCTCTCGAGTGGATTCATGATGTTCCCCGACTATGAAAACATACAACCATTGTTATAGATATTGACAAGATAGTGACTGTTAAATTATGCTAATCGAAATGTCTGGTTCGTGTCACATTCGCCAAGCCTATAGACAAGATAGTGACTGTTAAATTATGCTAATCGAAATGTCTGGTTCGTGTCACATTCGCCAAGCCTATAGACAAGATAGTGACTGTTAAATTATGCTAATCGAAATGTCTGGTTCGTGTCACATTCGCCAAGCCTATAGACAAGATAGTGACTGTTAAATTATGCTAATCGAAATGTCTGGTTCGTGTCACATTCGCCAAGCCTATAGACAAGATAGTGACTGTTAAATTATGCTAATCGAAATGTCTGGTTCGTGTCACATTCGCCAAGCCTATAGACAAGATAGTGACTGTTAAATTATGCTAATCGAAATGTCTGGTTCGTGTCACATTCGCCAAGCCTATAGACAAGATAGTGACTGTTAAATTATGCTAATCGAAATGTCTGGTTCGTGTCACATTCGCCAAGCTATACTATAATCATCTGTATTCTGTTCTGTATAACTAGTTTTTTTCACAGTTGCTTTATTTTTTCGAATAATAAAATTTCTAGAATAATGCTAAAATTGCGAATTGATATCTCTATTTAGTATTTACTTATTTAAAATATAGCACTTGACAATGTGCTAAAATGACAGTCCTGATTTACAAATTCACTTATACAGTAATAAAATTGTGAAAGGGATAAACATTACGGTGTTTCAAGGTGACAACAAAATTGACATTCATTAAAAATCATTACACTGGACGGTTGGTTACTTGAGTTTTGTCCATTTTGACCGGATATCCTTGCCTACTGATGTTGTCTGCTATGTTACATTTCTTATATCATAATGTTTAGATTTGATATCAATGTTTCTGATGTGCAGTCAACACCAGTCTGGGAAATTCAAAAACATCTTAAAAGAACACTACTATAGTTTTCACTTTTGTTAAACTGATCTTCATTGGTTTAAAATTTGTAACATTGATTTTCATTGGTTGTCATTTTGTAACATTGATTTTCATTGGCTTACATTTTGTAACATTTGTTTTCATTGAACAATGTGGATAAAATTATCTTTGTGTAACATGATGGTGTAGTCCAGAGAATTTGACACGATCCTTGACCTTCTAAAAGCATCTATTTTATCAGCTGATCTTTTGTCTATAATTATAGCCACTGCGCTACATTTGTGTACATATGCAGGGAGTATGACAATGTGGCTGAATGTGTAATCTAAAATATTGATATTGCACTATTTGCTTTTGGAAATTTATATATTCAATGCAAGAACCTTGGAATATTCACAATATTTATTTAGGATCAGGTCAAATTCTCCAGACAATAAACATAGAAAATACTACTAGAAATAAATGGATGACACTGTATATGAACATCATGTGATTGGATGTATATTATCCGAGCTGTTTATAGTCGATACTTGTACTCAATACGCTTACACTGCTTGCTCACACAAACATTGGGGTAGACCTATAGATGTAAACTGTCGTTTTTGTCCTTATTTTAAGTTTTAAGTATATTTAATATAAAATGTTGCAATTTATGTCTGTATTGTTAATGCTGTATTTGGTATGATTCTTGGTTAGTTGCTCAGAAGATGACTGATGTGTCGTACTGAAATATATTAACTTTCACAAGGATTAGTTTTGTCATACACCCAAATTTTAAAAACATGTACTACTAAACATATAAACTGCAGTAAAATGTAGAGGACAGTTCTTTCTGAAGTATATAAATCACATATGTGAACCTCACAAACTACTTCACAGTCGAACATTTTCGAAAATTTGACATCGCGAAAATATGTGATTTTACAGAAATATTCTTTTTAATGACTCCATATTGCCATACTGTATTGTCCCATGTGTACTTACCATGTCATGTTATTCATACATTGTAAACATTCATACATATGTGATGTGTTAGGATAGGTAGAATAATTACTGAGCAGGATTTTTGTCAATGACGTATGTTCTGATGTGACCACTTTATCGCATCTGTGCTGTAAGCCAGAAGTCTCTAGAGGCTTGAAAATATTTTCATTATTTTATAATCAATTGTTTTTGTTTGCAACTATATCAGTATTCCTTGCATAACTTCAGTTTTCATCTTTATTCAGTGCTTGAATCACAAACGATTGATTGTGGCCCAATTTCTCATGATCTTTAAACTGATCAGGGCCCAATTTCTTATGATCTAGAAATAGGCAAGGGCCCAATTTCACATGATCTATAAATAGGCAAGGGCCCAATTTCTTATGATCAATATTTCATCTTGCATGAGATGTGTCACAAAACTAACATGATTTAAGAACTTGTTTTGAAAACATATTAAACCAGAAAGAAGATTTTTGAAAACAAGCCTGTATAGAATTACACCAAATGGTCACCACTTTTAGGAAGCATCAAAATACTTAAATAGTCCTTTATAATGCAGTGACGACTTTAAGTTTGGTGTAAAATGAGCATCAACAGTGCATTTGTATTTTAAGGCAAATATTGCTAAGGATTATAAGCATTAGAAGGTGGCAATAAAATGAAAAGATTTGATTCCATTTTCCTATGTTCTAGTAAGTTATATTACGCAGATGCTTCAAGCTTTTAATGTTGTTTAGTTATAAAGTTTTAACAGTACATGGCACGCGTTTGTCTGTTTAATAAATAATAATATTTATTCGGTATAAGAAGCATGTAACGACTGTTTACTTAATGGGGTATTCGGTAAAGATATTTAGTATCCGAGATTGGATATGGTCAAAATATTGGAACACTCGTATACCTATACATTCAATTCACACTGATAATTACTGTTAATTTTTTATTGTCTATTTCCTACTTAATTTAGGAACTGCTTGCCATATATCAAATAAGTAATTGAATACTTAATACTGAGTTTTGCAACCAATTCATTGTCACCATTACTTATTATCCAGATTGTGCTGGAATTTGATTTAGAATTACCATTATGCTTCAATACAATTATATTATTTGTCCAATTCCTTTACACTTGTAGCTTGATGAATATAAGTGCTTATACACTGTATAACAAAACTTGTCTGTTATGTACACTCCTCTCGTGACTCCTGTGATTATCACTCATGAAATCAGGTTAAGTTTCAATGAAAATTCTCTGATTGCTGATGAAATTGATAGTCCTTGCAGAAACGTTTTCAAATAGACAATAAAGTTGGTTGTGTTTGTTCACAGTTGGTCTTAAACCCAGGTTTTACTATACCATACAATATTTGATTGCACCAGATTCTTTCATTTGCTCCTGTCATTCAAAATGAAATCTGGAAGCATGAAGTCACCCCTATTAGTCCTCATGCCTGTCTGTCTGTTTGTTAGAACTATGTGAAAACTAAGTTTCCAATCAATATCCACTGACCCAATAAATGTATGTGTGGGAAGACCTGTGTCATATAGTTCGATTTCGAGCATTGAGCAGTGACTGCACTTTTAAAGTGTAATCCATTCGCCGATAAAGATTGGCGTGTGATTGACTATTCTGATATGTATAACACACATTAGTAAGTAGCGTATCTTTAAAACATGACTATTGAAATAAATAAATCACGGGTTACCTGCACAAATAGACTCATCTAAAAGGTCATGGCTCAAGGTTCAAAAATGAACTATAGTACCCATGTAGATAGGCATATTATTTTCTTGTTATGAATATTCAATGAATATTTACAGTTAATTTCACTTTTGTTGTATGCACTGCAAGTACTTATTTGTCTGCCCAATGTTGCTTTCCACTATGTATCTTCCCTGCAAAAAGGACTGTGATGAACATGTAGTTAGAAAATATGTAATTTTGCAAAGGGAGGTAATTGATGAAGTAAATGTGTGATTACCCAAAGGGAGATAATTGATGAGGTAATGTGAATTTTTGCAAAGGGAAACAATTCACAAAATAAGGTAAATATTTGCAAAGGGAGGTAGTTAATGTGGTAATGTGAAATTTTGCAAAGGGATGTAATTGATAAAGTAATGTGAATATTTGGCAAGGGAGGTTATCGGTGATTTGTGTCAAATTTAGCAAATGTTAATAGAATTGAGATCTTTGTTTATTGACAACTAAATTAATTTGTGTTATGTACACTGAATGTCTTTGGTCCCCTTAAGTGTAAAAGTATACATCATATGATGTTAGATTTTTCTGCTCATTCAATTTTGTAGGTTTGGGTACAAATTTTATTTATGGGGTTGTGCTTCCGTGGATTTCTCAAAATGGAAGTGAATGATTGTTGTATATTCTGAATGTCTGTTAATGTTAGGGTATTTAATTCTGCTGTTGCGCTAATCTATGAAAATTAACTCTACACAATTATTCTTTGAATGTCATTAATGACAATTAATTTAGTGCCACTGCATGTTTTGTGTAAGTTTTCCAGATCAATGTTGCATACATCTTTGGTACACTTGTCAGAATTCTGTGCGACATTTCATGTAAATGTTCAAAAACTTTATACCCCATATTCTTAGAGTTATATTAACATGACCATGGTTTGTTGATTTCATGTTAAACTGGTCTGGAATTACAGACATGTAAACTGATTGTTTGAACTTAATCTTAATCAAGTGATGGTCAGCATGAAAACTTAGTACTGTTCTTGTACAATAGTCCTACTCCGGATCTCCACTGATACGTAGGTACAAACAGATTTTTACCGTTATAATTCTTGTGCCGCTTGAATATTCTTATCTGGACAATAGAGCTGGGGTTAGTTGTATTTGCATATGATTATGAATACGAAAACAGTCTAACTAGGCCAGATTTATTTGTACCTACATGTAACGTGAGGGGGAAAACCACCTGTTCCGGATATCATCTATTTGTTGATATTTTATTTTATCTGTTAAGTGAGACGATGATGTAGGAATAATGCAATAGTATAATGTATATACGTGTATACCTTACTGTTGTTTGACAGAAACAATGTATAATATATTATAATGTTGTTATGTTGTTACAGTCGATAATCAGATGATTATTGGGTATATTATACAACTATGCAAATTGGATGACCAGTTTTAACACTAAATAAACAACAGGTTCTGTAAAATCATTTTCTTTCGATGGGATGAAATTTCGTGATTTTTGTAAAAAAAATACCATTTCGATGGGACGTTATACGTCGAGTTTGTATTTCAGGTAATGAATACAATGGTAAAAATTATTGTTTGATGGGATTTGATTTCATGGTCAAGGATAACCACGAAATCCATGAAATTTAATCCCCAATGAAAATTAATGATTTTGCAATATATGGTAAATGTACAGTCCAACCTCTCATAAGCAGCCATCATTTTGCTGTATTGAAAGTTTTGGTCATATGAAATTTGTAAGCTGAATTTTAACGAAAGAAATGTGTTTGATGTAGGGGTGTTTGCCAATGACACAGACTTGCATCTAATTTTCTGTGTTGGGAATTATGCCTCAGTAGGTCCCCTGAAGTTCACCCAAAGAAATTTTCTTTATACCAAAATATTTCACCTGTAACTTTTTAAACATTGCAGATCTTAAATATCACAAATCAAGTTCAATATCATTCCTTAGTAAAAAATAACAAGTTATGGTAATTAAGATTGATAATTGAGTTGATTTACCTAAAGTGAGATATTTCACGTTTTACAACCTGATCATGCTTCCCAATAATATGATTCTAGTATTATTGGTAACTTTAACTTAAATACGACCAGACTGGTTGTCCAATTTGCACAGTTGCAAATTTGTGCCGTTGATTTTCTTTCTTTGTCAATGTGTATGATAAAAGAAATTTGAGTGATTGTGTGTTTCAAGCGATGTTTAAGCTAATGAATAAACATTTATAATACTAATTCATTGCTTTGTTTTTACTTTTATATGTTCATTAAAATGTGTGTGTTCAGCACAGAATCTTGAACATAACATCCAAATACTGATTTCAACCTTTAAGATGGTCAGCTAGATGTTGAACTTAACACATCCTGAAGATCATTTGTTGCATCAACCAGGATGTAAATGGACTGGACATGAGAAATGTGTTTTCAAACTCCAATACGGTAAATGGCATCATTATCAAAGCCATTGACAATGACTTTCTTGACAGGAATCTATTCAGACAGACATGGCAATTGCTATCGGTATAAGGCAAAAAAATGTGGGACATGCGCTTACCTGCAATTTTGTTCAAAGATGACTTATAATGTATGAGGTGTTTTCCATCAGTTCACTTAGGTAAGTATTGATGGAATAAAGGATTAAACAAAGTGTAGTTCCAACATCTAATAATGATATTTAAAATTTCTCTGTATTTGAAGTACTGATGAAGTATTTGTAGTCTGGTACAGAACCATGAGTATTCCATGTGCTCATACTGTATTTATTGTCAGGTATTCTGTGTACTTAACATTTTGCATCCTTTCCATTATCAAAGCAAATCAAACTCGAAAGATTGTAAGAAGACTGAAAAGCGATTGTAGCCCAGTGGTCAGTGTATTTGATTCGGAGAAATTGCTAGTTACGTGTATGTTAAACTGGTACTCGCAGGAACATGCTCCAAACTGGCTAGGTGATAGATTGGCCACCATATTTCACTGTAACATTGTAGATTATCATCAAGCTGTCCGGAGAATGTGAAGAGAACTGTCCTGCTAACAGTGAAGTTCAGGTTTAATTCCATGTCAATAGAAGAATTGAAGAACAATCGCTAACTTTTACATTGTCAGTGAAAATCCACAAGAAACAGATTAATCATCTAGATGAATGGACTGTTCATTTACAAATAAATTTTATTTCCAATCAATTCTTGAACAGTTGTTAAATTATGGAATTGTGTGTTTATTGTCAGTTCAAATGAGTACAAAACACAGAGTGCCAGTATTGCCTTGCTGATTGCTACTGGTATAAGTTACCCATCCTGTTTATGTGCCTCCATAGCTTGCCATATAATCCGGCGACCTGGGTTCAAATCGGGGTGTAAACCACATATTTCAGTAGGCATTGTTTGGTTATTCAACATGAAATATGAGTATTCAACTATGTAGGATGATAAGAATATCTTATAGGTATCTCATATTTAAGAGGGGTCAACATGGGGGTAACAGAACAGTCAGTTCATACCAACCAACATAGGACGGGTATAAAATACTAAAACATAACACAGTTTGACATCATAATAACCTTTATTTTGACTGCCTTCTCAAAAGAGAAGATCACAAAAATCAATGAAAGCATTTAAAACATAGAATTATCAGCACAAATAATGAGTCAAATTATACACAGATTTTAATGCATTTTTTCTTTTAAGACATTTTTTCATATACTGATATAAACCCCAAAGCCTAGAAAAAACAACTAGAAAAGTATTTACAATGCAAAGCATTTGTATGTTTTGGCAGTTCTTGTGCTAAATATGAAAACACACCTTGATGCAAACATGCTTATTAGGTAACATGTTGCTATATGAATCAACGTCAGACAATCTAACAATGTTACCATTAAACAATACCTTACATACAGTCCAGTTAGGATAAAAATACAGTTCAATACCAAACTAAACTCTACCTGTTTAAGCAATGGTTTTTATCTTTTGGGTGTACATTAATGATGATGTCACTGTCAGAATAACCTAGCTGGACTATAGCATTTGAATTGTACAATCTCCAAGCAAATAACACAATTCACCATAACAAATATGGAAACAGACAAGTTTTCTACCAAATAAGTGCAAATATTTTATATGTACTACACCATTACTCCATCAAGCATGAAATCTCCAGAAATAATTCTATTCACAACCTGCTCCAAAATTCATGGGAGTCAACGGAGCCAAATTTAAAATCAAGAAAAATCAGATGCAGTCAACCATTTTTGACAAACATGATGCCTTACACGTTACAGTCAAAATGGTCAAAAATAAGAAGAAACATTTTCCAGTTGGTGCAATTCCTTATAAAATGAAATATTTTGTTCATAGGCATATAAACGGTGTTGGACAATCAAAACTATGCTGTAAAGAAAACAAATAACCAGAGAATATTTTCGTTTCCTCACAGTTTCATGCCTGCTGTATAATCTTTTCAAGGGTAAATTTTTTTGTGAACTTTTTTAAGAAGAAAATTCAAGCAATTTCGTTGGGTCAACATTTGCAGAATACGAAACATGGAAAGAGAAGCCACTGTTCCTTATTTGGGCAATGTGATATTCGTGGGGATAAGTTGTAGTTTGGGTTAAGGGTTCAACCCCAGAATCAAAGGAAATTTAATACCTTATGAAACATGTTTCATATCTATTATACAGTATTCAGTCAAACCTTTGTTTGGTAACTGCATTATCATTACAAATCCAATATGTGATATAATAGGACAGTCAAATAACAAAACCAAAGATAAAATACAAAACAGAAAACAACTGTTTCTGGCTAAAGAAACAGTCATATCAAGAAATGAATAACAAAGTGGAGCTTTTACTGCAGAATTTCTCATCACACGAACCATTCAACAACACACATAGACCACTCAACATCAGATATTCAATTCAAACCATTTACTAATCCAGTGAAGAGTTTGTCACGGCTTCAATGTATGTACATCACGCGGCAACAAAATAATGGTGAAATAGTTTTTTTTAAATCATTTTTTAAAATATATTATCAAATTATGTACACAAAATTATAAGTACCCACCCCATCCAGTGTAGGTGGGTGGGATACAGCAACAATGTTCAGGTGGTCAGTACATGAAGACATGGAGACATTCAGACAATGTACCTGGTAATGTTAACCACAAGATGTGTTGAGAACAATTATGTCTGGTGAACGACCATTGCATACAACAAACGACACACAAAAAGTTACACTTTTTCCTCAAAAATAGCTCAACTTTTTTTCGTCGAAAAGTTGAGCTAAAATCACACAATCTCACTCATGTAACTCTGTATATACCCAAAACAACATGTAGAAGTATCATATGACAGGTTTACACACATGACCACCATCCTCATCATTATAAAAATATCCAACAACAACAACAACAATTCCAACATTTCAGGGTTGTCCTTTTAAACAGCAACAATTTACAGTCAAATATTTAATGTCAAATGGTCTAAATTTAACATATAAGCTTGTAGCAAGAATAAACATTGCTTATAATTAACTCCTGAGATAATTTCCTTAGTATATGAAGTTGAAGAAAATACGTACACAAATTGTCAAATAAATACACAAAATCTCCTTAACAGTTCATACATAAAACAACAACAATAATCAACAATGGCTTAAAAATATTCTCCACTCAAGGTTTACACTCTGTTATTTCAATGTTAGTCCTGGTAACAGAACAGTACACTCAGACCAACATAAGCCATTCAAATAGACTGATAAATTTAGAATGTCTGATGGTCTGGTTAATTCAATACAGCTAGATAAGAAGTTTTTCTGATTAACAATAATGCATGAAAAATTTTTTTTAGGAAATATTTATAATTTTGCTCATTCAATGAAAACAATTGAGAATGACCTTAAACTAAAATAATGATAGAAAGAAAACAAATAAATTAATCGCACTTAGCACAAAAATAGTAGAGACAAACTCAAAAAATAATTGAGATTTAAAAATGATGAAGAGAATGATCTTAATTTCAGAGGATTACTGAAACCATGTTAGTTTAGCTTTTCCTTCAGACATTCTGAATTTGTCACTCCATGTCAATGTATTAAACACACAAAAAATAAATAAATATACACAATTTTCAAAAATGATATTCACATAAACACTTTAATGATGATATATACACATTGTGAGTCAAACTGTACCATGTGACGTGATGATGCGGATGATGTAACACTGTTAGTAATTCACTTATCATTCTATCTAGGTATCGTCCTCATTTTCAAACAGGGTTTTCACTTTGAGTTGATGTTCAGCGACGTTTTGATAAATCTGCACATTTATTTTCAATGTTTACCATATTAAACCCAATGCATTTCATATACATGTTTATTGTATTAAATTCAACGAAAAACATGTATTGTGATTTATATTCAGAAAAACAATAGAAATTGTGCATGTATTATCATTTTAAACTGAATAATTTGTATCAGCTGAATAACAACTTCTTTAAACGTTCAGATAAATTTTAACTGATTTTTTTTTCATTTTCCGTTGTAATTTCAGCCAATGTTAATCTTATAAGTTGAGAATAGATGAATGAATCACTAAAAGTGTGTTGAATGTAGGGTACAATGAGAGACAAGCACTCCCAGTATGGTGACATCAATCACTCGTGTGTGTGTGATCACAGTTTGATTGTTTGAACGAGATCCCTGGATTCACTGTTTGGTCATATCATCGTCCTGCAAAAACACACAAAATATACATTCATTTGTGGGTTTTTTAACTTTTTTTTGCGCGTTCTACTGAGCCAGTCGTAGTTTGACAGAGGTAGTAGCAGTGCTTGGCCATTCAGTTTAATCCCTTTTTATATTTTTTTAAGTATCATGCCCAGCCCACTAGGGTAACCCCATTTATTATCCCTGTCTGTTGGTTTGGTGGGGGTCTAAGAATCATCCCCCACAAACCTTACAATATACAACAGTATTATTTATATTTGGTATTATCCCTGATTTTTTTTATTTGAAGAGGACCACCTATTATAATAAGCTAAAGGTAATTTCTGTGACATTTATTCATAATACAGTCAGCTGTTTCTGAGGAGGTAGCACGTAAACAAAATGTTGACACCTTGAGCGCACAAGTGAGCTATAAATAAGAGTTGGCCTAAAGATTCTAGGATATGCTAGGGTACCTTAACCACAAAGTTTTTCTCTTTTAGCCTGATCAAGTATATCTTAAGACATTTTGTTAGATTTAATAAATATGGTTTAAAAAATCAACCAACACAATGTGTGGATTAATATTGGATTAACAATTTGAAAGGGCTATTTAACTTGTGTTCATACTTAATGGATTTATTAAACTGTTAAATCCGATCTGGTCTAGCCTGTAAACTAGAGCTTAACGCACCAAAATGCCCTAGGCTACCAATACAAGTTTATTGCGTTGTACACAACAAGTGTTTGCTTATGATAAGGACACTTCTATATAGTCACTCCCATATAAAGTCAGACATTTCAAATTAATTGTACACTTGGATCCCTATTTTCCTAACAGGGGTCATTTCCATGTTTCATTTGTTGTGGCTAACAAACCAATTGAGCAAATGAGTGATTTTGGTCTTAATTTTGAAAGATGAAATTTTCATGAATTACATTGACCTATGACATCACTGTCACTTTATTTAGGACCTAAAACAATGAAGGTGCAATAAAGCAATCAAATAAAACATGGCTTTAAAAGTACTGCATACATATCTATAGAATGTTTCAGTATAAGGTGTCTTCAAAATATTATTTTTCCATTTAATGTTGCAAATAACCACACCATTATTTTATGATCACTGGATAGATATTTCAGTTTCAGGTGCCATTGCAAATTGTCGTAAGAGTGAAGCTTACTCAGGGCTCAACACTACTAACACTGGTCCCCTGGTCCGAGGCCAGTGAAAATCTTGAAGGACCAGTAACTGTTTTATTTACAAATATTATGTTTCTTTGCCGGGGACCAGTGACCAAAATAATTAGTGTCAAGCCCTGTTAATACTTGTATTATCACTGTAGCACTAGTTACATAAGACTCAATGTTTAACAATAAACAGCGCTTAGGACCACATCCATACCAAGTTAGTTAAGGCCTAAAAAAAAAATAGTTGTGTTTCCGGTGGCCCGACCGACCCTTTCTCCCGATGGCCGACCGTATTTTTTTTTATTACTGTTTATAAGACCGGCGACCGTAATTTTTACAAAAGTGGGAAAAAAATCGAAATCGTCAAAAGATCGATAATTCTTCACGTAAAAATGATCTAATACAGTTAATACCATCAAAACATCTGTCTTATTGCAGTTATCGTATTGAAAACGTATCGAAATTAAAGTACCATAACCTTACGTGAACTAGGTCACCTCATTTTTCGAAAATCTTGACTCTATTTTCCGTAAATAGACGGATGACGTCATACAAAATTAACATCGAGCAAATTGTACATGCAATTAAATTAAGTTCTCTGCGTGCATAAGTTTGCGTTTTTTGCGCGTATATTTTAATTAATTCATAATATTGTTCCAGAATACAAGCTCTTGATAACAGATCGTAAAATTCTTCGTAAATCGCATCTATGCGACAATCAGGCGGGACCACGAGATTTATACGAGGTCGAACTGACGACCTTGAATCACGCATGTTAATTAAACTTAGATTAAACTTCGTGCTTGAATTGAGACAAATTGACATCCTTATATATACCCTGCCTGATTGGATTATCATGATGATTGCAGACCGATGTATTCATCTTACGTTGGATCAGTTCAATGCTAGATCTAATTGACGCGAAATTTATGTTTTGCGAAAACGGGGCAAATTCATAATTACCTTCAAATATTAATCCATTTGTAACATAAGTTAACATGTATATATTTCATCAATCATGAATTATTCCAATAACACCGATTAAACAGACGTCTATGGCGTGAAGTCTATTAAATTAGCGATGTCTCGATGTGTTTCTATTGTGTCAAAGCGCTCTCATAAAAACCAGTCAAAATTCCAATTTGCATAAATTTCGGCTCTTTTATCTTTGATGTCAGTTCTCTGACAGTTTCTTTTGATTGCCCGACATAAGTCGGCAACGTCTGATATTTAGCGGCGGCATTTCTATGATCTAATGATTGTCGGCGACTTCTGAAGTTACAATGTCGGTCCGACTGCCTTTGATGGAATAACAGTAAGGGCATGGCGGGCATTTTAAGGTTGCGGTGTTTTTACCAGCTTTATCTCGCCTGGGAAGAATAAATACTATTATACTGTCGCTGATCTCGCTATTGACCAAATGCGTTATGTTTTCATAATTTATTTCATAAATTCACGCGTTTTATAAATACTTGACGATTTTTTTCGTTCGTACATTGCGCACTGTCGTATACGTTGCTATGGTCGAATGTATGAGTAACGTCGTTGCTATGGATCATACAAATTAGTTTCTGCTTCTGTCGCGAATTATTAAGTAGATACAGTGGTGTATGTTAATCATAAATACCAAGGTTGGGACTGTAGGATAAATTTCGCAACGAAATTAGGTGGTGGGGTTCGAATCAAATTTTTTTTTTCGACGGGCCGGCGGTAGGACGCTTTTCCAAAAAATCTTGTAAACCAGAAAATAAAAAATAGTGGTCTAAGTATGTTTTAACAGATCTAATGAGGTGACCTTTTTAGTTTTAAGGCATCTTGCAGTGTTATTTAGTTGTACTATGTGTTCTAGTGATTGACACAGTTCAAGTCATATTTTATTGTTCATCCATTTCCTACAGCAGGAAATTATAATAATTAATATAGTGTTGTTTAATAAAGAACTGACAACTAAAACTGTGTTTTTACTTTTATTGTCAGAACATATATATCTAAAGGATACACAAAGTTCAACCACAGGATCTTTTTATATGAAGTTCTTAGTCGAGGAACCTGTCTATACTAAAAAAAAAAAAAAAAAAAAAAAAAAAAATGCCTACCTACCGACCCTATAATTTTTAGCCATGCCACCAGAAACACAACTATTTTTTTTTTAGGCCTAAATCCGAAATAGGGGTGATGAAGCAAAATATGTCACAAGATGCAAATAAATGTGATTTAAAAGGGCTTTAGATGCATAAACAAGGAATGTATTCATTTTAGTGGTTAGAAATATGGGACAGGAGATCATAAAATGAATCAAATGTACCTTGTGCAAAGGTAGGTGAACTTGGAAAACCAGAAATTAAGTAAAATAGGATTAACTCTCTGAGAGGTACATTAAGGATCAGAAGAATGTATGAGTGTATAACATACCTGCTGTGGCTAATGCTTGAGATCCATGTGCTGCTGAAGAACTTCCCGCCGCTTTCTGTTTCAACATGGTCCAATCAAATACATAGTCATACTGATAGTTTAGAGTTCGGAACAGAATTCTGAACAACTGTCGTAGGTACATATAATCTGGTGCTTCTTCAAATCTCAATCCACGGCAATAATTCAAGTACATAGCAAATTCTGCTGGGTAACCCTGAATAATAAAATATGTAATGGTCAGTATTTATCATTTATAAATAGTGACCCCAATTTCGTAGCTACCAAGCCATCTACATATACTTTAAGTATTGCTTGTTTGTTTATTCGGGTTTAAAATACCTTCACAACAACTGTTGTTATATGCGGCAGTCAATTTATCTAACCTGATTCCTTGGACTGTAACCTACCAGTAACCAGTACTAATAACTCTTCCACAAGGAACAAGCGACTTCTCCACATGTGGAGGAAATATAAATTGCTGTCTAATACAATATAGTACATTTACTTCCCTTAATGCATGGCATCATGCATGTAAGCACATGACAAAGGTTCCATTTGACAAAGCAGTGGTGTTTAGACCCTTCAAGTCACTTTGAAAACCTTATGTATTTGGAATCAATGCGTAATGTTTTCTTAGATTCCAAAGGTAATTTAAAAGCCTAAGTATGTTAAGACATAAAAGCACCACTGGACATGAACAAAATTGCAAATAACCAGAAAATGACTTAACCTTGATATAAAAAACAATTATGTTGAAATATTGTAAGTAAATATAGTTTAAATGCATTTCAGCATTTAGACACTGAACTTCCTTAAAGTGTATAGAGCTATATTCTTACAGTCATTCAATGTCAAAATGATTACTTACATCGTTTTTAGTATGATACTAGACTACCTAAATTGAAAATTAAAACTTTGGATAGGTTCCGTGTACTTTGATTCAATCATCAAAAAGTAGACGATTCTTACAGTTTCAAAGGGTGTTCTTGAACACGTTCGTATGAAAATGGACAGTTCGCATGTCAAATAAATCACACAGAGAGTTTCTGTTAAAACTGAAGTGAAAAATGATCTAATGGATACGAAAGCATAATTGTTTTTCAGTTTTTGAAACTTTTTTTAAAAAAATCTTCCGATATAGCTCTATACACTTTAACTTTAATTCATCAGAAATTTAAAATAAATATTCAAGCACAATTTCAATAATTTCAAATTTTTCTTGCAAACACTTCAATAAAATATGGGTCTATGATCATATCTATAATATTTACATAAGAGGTAACCTGAAACTAATTCAATCACACTAAATAGGTTTTCTTCAATTCAAAAAAAAAACTTGTGAAATGAGCGAAGTTGGCCAAATGACCTTGAATAAAAATAGCTTGTATTAACAATGAATTAAAACTGTCAATAGAGGCTTGTCCTAATTATTCTGGTAGCTGTTCAGCACAATACTGTTTGTTTCATTTGTATGGGTGCCCTTGTGATTTGTTACAGGTTTCCAATGTGTTACTTTTACGTTTTTGTTGAGCTATACCTTCAATGTTTGATTTGTTATCATTTTTTTAATAAAATTTATACAGAGTCAACCTAAGAACTGAACAGAATAATAACTTTATTTGTATACACATTTTACAGATTACAGAGTAAAAACATGTGAATAATAAAGGTACAATTGTATTGATTATGGTGGTATAAGGTTTTAGAGATGGGCTTATTTGCAACCTTTGATTTTCAAGACCCCCATAGACGATACCAGAAGCGGGGAAAGAACTGAACATTATGTCTATACCTTACCTTACATAATACTTCCACAGGTGTGGACATTTTCTTTTCACTAATCTTTTCATACTTCTGTTTTTTGGTTGCTGCCTGTTATAAGACAAAAAGAATCCGAATGAAAATGATTAAATCTTTGTACAATATTTGTTCAGTAGAGCTAAAAATGTTCCCAAAATGAGAAATAGTGAGAACACATAATTTCTGCATCAAAGTTATGTTAAATATATTTTTTGAGTCTCTCTTGTCAACAGTATTTCAGTCATATGGAGACTACACAGACACATCATCTGGACACTGGGCAAACCAGCAGTTATATGGCCATTTCCGTATCCACTCGGCACTGCAAATATTTTGACGGTAAAAACGCAAAGCAGTAAATTTGTCCGCAATTTGACAACTCACTGTTGGTTTGCAGTCTCCTCACATGTAAGAGGTATAGACACAAGTATTAAGTAAGATGGGAAGATAACTGATGTATAACTTACCTTAAGTCCCTGCCATGGTAATGTTCCCCTGTTAAAGTACATCAGTACATAACCCAATGATTCCATATCATCTCGTCGACTCTGTTCTATACCTGCAAGTGTAACGTATGCCAAGGATAATCATATAAACAATTCATTCTTCAATTAACATGACTTGAAAGCTGAAAGCAATGTTGGGGCGTTTATACTAGGCTGGTAAATACTGGGAAATACTGTCCTGTCAAATACTCCATAAGTGTTTAATACATTGTACTAGGAAATACTGGTAAATACTGTACATGGTGTATTACACAGAAGCATAATCTATTATGACCACTTGTTTTGTCCAGTTGACCAGTTTTTTCCAGTTTTTCCAGTATCTCCGGCGTCTGTTACTCAATCAGTGTCTGTTATATCAACATCACTTGAATGGTGACAAAGAACAAACATGTAATATGAATACTGTCATGGTGTTTTCATTATTGCAAATAATCATTTTTTCAAAATTGTGTTTTGATCATTTGCTTTTATTCATTTATTCTTATAAATATGTATAATTACTATAGAAAGTGCCCAGGGTGTATATTTCAGTGGGTAACCGGTTGAAGAATTGTAAGTGTTTAGCACTTACTTTATTCAGGTAACAAATTAAACACGTTTGATTGCTTTCCAGTGGAAAGATACCAGTTCAGAGTTACTCACGTGTTACTCAGAATTTTTCCCCTATATTAAACATGTAAAACACGTGGGTTGTACCAACTGACTAATGGTTTACTGTTAACAGTTTTCACAAATAGGTACAAGTGTTAATAACTGAATCATAGATTCTACAAAAACATGCAAAAAGTATGCATGTGTTGGACCTAAATTAAACTAAAGCACCTGACTTAATTAAGCAGCCAGTATGCCTGAAGTCAACAAAAGTTATAAGTTCATTGCATTTGAGATCATGCTTTGGTAGATATGACCAGTATTAAAGTCACCTGCCTACAGTTTAAGATATATTCATACCCCTTGATGGCTGTTCAAGACATGGGCTTATAAGTTATATAAAACCAAAAGTAACTATCATATGAACTAGGACACCAAAGTGTAACTGTAAGTGTAACTTCACAATCAATGCAGGTTTATTTTAGATATTTTAATATATGACCAAGATTTCGGCTCTCACAAAAGACTTCTTCAGTAAGTATCATATACAATTAAAATACTTTTTAAAATATCTCATACATAGAAAAACAATTCTGCCACACACAAGATTTGCACAGCGTATACATGAACAAACAGACGACAGCACATAAGGACAGCACCAATGCGATGTCCATGCATGTCACTTATAAATGTGTTGGCACAACATTGTTTTATATAACATCACAAACCCCAAAATTGATCAGTACCGTCCACAACTTTGGTAAAACTTAACACGAAACCTCTTTAAATGTTTTCTCATTGTAAAAGTCAAGCAGAAATACCTCAAGTTAGATTGCGCGTAATTAAAATTTATCAGTTGTGAGAAATCAATGGCATTCCATACAAGGAAACTGTTCTACAGAAAAAATGTTTAAATCCATAAAAATGCCAAGTTATGTCAGAGAATCACAGGAAACATTGAAACACGAGATGAAATAATTTGTTTGATAAATCAATGTATTTAGGCTTTTATGAATGAAATACTAGGTTCTCATCCAAGGGATCCTACTGACTCCAAGACATAATGCCAAATCCTGAGAATAAGGTGCAAGGACTGTCTGTTTAGTTGAAGTTTTTTTTAAATCCCTGCCGACCTAGTCATGCTAGTTGGCTACCCACCGAAAAAATTTAGGTCAGGTAAAACCAAACCAAGATCGTTTTAGGTTCATCTAAACACTGAGGCACTTGATGACTTGCATCAGTTACAAAATTTTGGGCTAAATAAAAATGTCTGGCAGCATGAAAAAAGGGGAAACATGATTATTATCAAGAGATTTGATTATCTTGGCCTAAATCAATATTTACCTAAATGTGCATTGATACTGGCATATCTGGCGGTACCAGTGAGGTTTTTATCTTCTCTGTATGGGATATGCTGTCTTGTTCTACTATCACGATACTTCTTGGCAAGGCCAAAGTCTATTAAAAACACCTGAAAATAAACAAATCAAGTAATTAGAAATTGCAAGCAAAACAGAAGCCCCCTAACTGGTTTCCATGTTGTCAATGTTAATTTATTTTGTCTGAATCAAAATACGGATGGAGGGCAAATCTATAGTCCACTCCAGATTAAAACTGGTAAGGGCCTAAAACCAAACAAATACAACAACTGGTCCGGACAGTCTGTCCCTAGCAGAGATTACTACGCTTCATTGTTTCCCAGGGGTGGTTTTCAATATTGGGTCTTTGTCAATTAAATTAATCTGTTACTGACCAAGAGTTTAATATAGTGTGATCTTATTGGTTTAAAAGAGGTTTTAAAAGACAATATAAAAACCTTTAATTAACTATTGAATTCTGGATTAATATGACATAATATCTCAACATGTGTTGAAAGGTCGATTAACCCTCTATTCCACAGAGACTCATATTTAAGCTCCAATAGGTTCTGTTTCCATGCCGATGCATTTCAATGGATTCATCATTGTGAAAGTACAAGAATTAATTAAAAGCAACTCTGATGTTTTCAATTGATTTACAGCTAATGCTGATAGAGTAGTGTATATAATACATCAGTGTAGTAAGGCTGAGCCAGGAATAGTTGAATGGTGTGAAGTAATTACACACAGACATTCCAGTAACCTACTCATGTAGAAGTACCTCAAAATCAATAGGTTAGAAACTGGTTATTATTTTTATAGAGAGTTCACCATGTAACTTAGTCCCATTCAGATAACCCCTGACTTTATGCAATGCAATAGACCTCGGGGATAATATGGCGCCATTTTGGACAACTTTCAATGATTAATTAATATTGGCATCAGGGCTTTCACTATAGCCTCCAAAAGTGAAAAGTCAAAATGACTCCTGACTCTCAATTTTCAAGAGTCATCAAGATATTGCAAGAAATTTATAATATATAGTAGAGTTAGTATAAAGCTATAGTATATATTAAATTCGACTCTTCAGCTTAAATATATTTTCAAGAGTCAAAATAGACACTTTTGTCAAATCCAAAGGTCAAAATGCATTTTCAAGAGTCAAATGAAAGCCCTGGGCATACATAGGTATTATATAAGTTACAGCATGTTATCAATTATCTGGATGAGAGCATCATCAGTGGCTAAAAGGTTAGACAGTCACTACAACCCCGGAGCAACAGGTTGAGGGTATGATCCCAGGATGTGAAATCTCAAAGTTGTTATAAATGGTACTGATTAGTCTATCGTGCATGACGCTTACTCTCCAGATAAGAGAAGCACCAGAGTACTGCTGGGTGGCCTCATTTCAGGATAATTTGACTGTGTAGATCTCCATATATATGAATGAAATTATCTAAAACTATCAAAAATATTTTTTACCAAAATTAAATTTATGTATACAATAAATAAATATGTGGAACTAACAACTGGACAACGTGTTTGTTTTTCTTTCTTCTATTTAAACCGACGTTTCAGCTCTCATAGAGCCTTCTTCAGAGCATTTTTTATTGAATTTCAGATCAAACTTAAGTACAACTTAGTAGAATGCCGTGGCCTAGAGAAGTAAGTTCCTGATTATACATTGTAAGGATATATTAATGATATTAATAAAACCATCTGTCCAATTATGGAAGATATTGTAACAGTACACACCATATATAGTCAAAATTGTTTTCAGTACACAAGCCTAATTGCTAATTAAGTAGCACTACATGTCAACCAGATTATTTTATGTTTTATACAATATACATCAATACAGCATACATTATATCACACATCAATATTTCAACAGTTGCGAAAGAATGTATTATACATGTTTCTGTCGACACATGCTTTACATAAGCAAAGTTGCTAAGTAACAATGATCGGCACAGAAAAACAGGGAAAATCAATAGAAAAACTAAGATTTGTGTGAAGTTGATAACATATGGGGGTCATCGACTCACCCTAATAATTAGCAGTACAGAAAGTCTGACTAAATTTTGCATAGTCACGTTTTTCTTCTGAACTAACAAACAAATGGTTTTATTACATGGATTAAATCAATTTGCACAGAACTATAAAATCTGCGTATATCACATGTATATCTATTGATTTTTACGGCTGTCTAGTCCACAACATTTTAATGTATTTACAATGTATGTGACAATACCCGCTACTAGCAGTTAGATCTATTTATTATTCATTTATTGTAAGCCCAGGTAATAAACGCAGCATTTAACAGATTTAAACAAGTTGTAAAACTTTGAAAATTGGGCCAAATGGACTGTGAAAGGGTTTTCCTTTCATTTCATTGTTCATGCCTTTTAGGGCGTTCATTGAACCGTTGAAAAAGACTCTCAATCCCTGAAATTTCCAGAAAGTGTAAAAGTTTCATTTTGACCATCTGTAGGAAAGATGATAAAATCCAGTACGTAATTATTGAAACTTTCCCCAAATATACCCTAGGCACTGAGTTTCCTTTTTATAAATATGTCTTGTTCTT
Organism: Spisula subtruncata; assembly: GCA_963678985.1. Taxonomy (NCBI): domain Eukaryota; kingdom Metazoa; phylum Mollusca; class Bivalvia; order Venerida; family Mactridae; genus Spisula; species Spisula subtruncata. The sequence goes on from OY787666.1 coordinate 6,402,885, forward strand.
TCTTGTTTAACAAGAAAATGACTAAATTCAAAGAAACAGTGTTGAGCGAACAAAATTTTGTACCAATAAACTTCAATTTTTTGACAATTTTCATGAATACAACCATTCATACGTAGATCAGCTACATCACTGATCATTCAGAAGTTTTTTTTCGGAGTAATGAATATACAATTAGATTGCAATTTAAAGAAAATGAAAAAAAATTGGGAAGATTTTAGATAAAGCGACATCATCTTTAATATTCACAGAGAGCATATTTCATGCTTGATTTCTTTTAATGACATAAAAATGATTTAAATTGATAGAGAAACAAGATTGTTAACATTTATTATGAATGACTTACAATGAACTCCACCCAAATTGCAAAATAGCAAAATTTATCGCTAGCAATTTTAGCAGTTTAAACTAAGTTGAATGACTCATTTGTTGACAAAGTCTGAGTTTTGTCAACATGTAATTTCTGCCAACAGTTACATTTGGTGCATTGCATTTTTTATAAATTACTGGTAAAATGAACTGAGTTTTTCTTATCAATGATAAATGATCGACTGTAAACATGCATAAAGTGCATAGTGAGATAGGACTTCAATATGCAAGGAACATTAAAACTGAATGACACTTTTCGATTAAATTTATTTTCTATCATTTGTCATAGTCTCGACATTAACTGGGCCAGGGTGTCTTATTTGACAAGATGTCTTTCCACCACATGATGTGTACCAAAATAAAGCAGTTGCTAGTCCTATTACTAGGGGTCTTCTAATAACCCTTCTACAGACCCCTAAATTTGGTTTATTTAAAAGTGTTCACTCTGTCATAGTTAACAACAGTTACAAGTCGCATACAAATTGCAATAATTATATTATAAGACTGGGCCCAGTAGATAGCCCAGCTGAAGCATAGAAACTGGTCAGCAGTTTTTCAAATATGAAGAGACAAAGTTGTCTGACTATCAAAAAAGTCAATAATGTTTACAAAATTGCTTGAGTTAAACAAATTAATTTTGTAACGTAAGGAAACTTATATATAATACCAATTAAGTAACATTTATCCCATATATTTACTGTTAGATTTGAGAAGGGCAAGTCAGTACACATCTGGTCATCAAATATTTAAACGTTGTATACACAACATGTATGTGAACACTCCTTAACGAGTAATTAATGATTAATAAATGGGTTTTATTGTTATAATGAACATATATTTGATTCAGGTATAAAACCGCTTCTTAGAACTGACTGACTGTACAGTAAACCCTCAACAATAAGACCACCCACAGTTAAATTGGTCTTCCATGTTGGTTTTCGGAGGTTGAATATAACCATGACAACATACTACTTATTTTTAGGTGAACTCAAATTTTAGATGAATTTTATTATATTGACATGGTCCTGTATATAAATACAGAAAATGTGAAGCGAAGCTGAGGGACATATACCATTCCAGCTCTGACTGCCCAGTCTGTAAACTTCCATAATTGACTGAAAAGCCATGCTGTATTTGTTATATTATATCGAATCTCAGTATTTAGAGAATCTTTAATCTAGCCACGATAGCTGAGCAAATTTGTTTTTTTGACACTTAAGTTGTGCAATATGTGTTATTATTTGTATGGACTGGTCAATAAGTGACTTATGGACTGGCTGACATCACATCAAAATATGAAGGGGAGTAGCAAATTTTGAGGAGTAATATAGTGCTATAGGCATTTTGTAAAACTAGTTGGTATTCTAATTGTACAATAATTCAATTGTTCAACTTCTGTGTAACATTCTTTCTGACTCTTTAACTGTAGTCTTTAATATGAGAGGTGGAAACATGATACAGCTTTAGTACCAAAGAACTTAAATTTAAAACAAACACACTTGAAGTGTTTCAAACAGCTACTTACAATTAGGGATATTAATGCATTAAAGGGCTTCTCTTAGGATATTAACCAATAGCAATTAAGTTTCCTTGTGCACAAGAGATTCAATAAGAAGATCATGCTGGAGAAACAAATGTATGGTTTTACATTATTGCTATTTTCTACAAAAACAGCAACTCTGCCAAAAATAGTTCTACACTATTGATCAGTTATTTTGTAGAAAACCAGTAATCACAAACACAAGATACTAGGAGTGACTCATATTGGTAGCATAAAATATAACAAATCAAAACTATAATCAAAACATTGTTCTTTTAAGGATAATACGTAACCATACATGGCCCCTTAGCCCCTATAAAAAAAGGGGCTGGAGTATGGTTTTACACAGTAATTACTAAATCAATAACTACAATGTACTTAACCATCAAAATACCATGTTCTGTACCAGGTCTAGATGGTAATTGTAGGGTTTACTTCTAATACTTGGGATCATTTTTTGATAATTATGTACTGGATTTTACAATTTGCAATTTTATAATCAAAGTGTTTCTTGAACAAACAGAGGGTCAAAATCAAGCATCTTCATGATCATGACAATTTAAGGGTTTAAAGGGTCACTCCAAGGGAGAAGTAAAACACCAGTACTGGTAGATATTTACTAGGTTTGAAGCACATTGTTAGTTTTTTGCTCTTCTTGCATTTTCGGGTGTCCTACATATGGAAGAAGTACTTACTTTATTGCAATGTCTTCCAATACCCATGAGAAAGTTGTCGGGTTTGATATCACGATGTATGAAGTTCTTATTATGAACATATTCTATTCTGTTGATCATCTGAAAACATACAGAAAATAATTGGAAATAGCAAGCAATACAGAAGTCCCCCACCTGGTTTCCAGGTTGTCAATGTTTCTGTTGTCATGGTAACAACAATTTTTGTCTGAATCAAAAAATAAGTAGATGTGCATAATCTCCTCATTGGTCCCTATCTACATACCAAGTTTCATAAACCTAGATTGAAAACTGTTAGAGTTGTGGCAGGATCCAGCTTTTCTTGACAGTCTGACTGCCAGACGGACAGCCGGAAGGACAAACCTATAAACTGAGGCATAATGCCCAATCTTGAAAACTATTCACTAATCAAGTTAGTCTGTTTTGGTGCCATTAGCACACACTCTATCTCCAAAACCTAGTCCAAACATGGTTCTATTGTTAAAATTCAACTTATAAATGAAATTTCAAATGACCATAATTTTGTCAATGTTTTACATCATCAAATGACCCATTTTCTGTAGAAATGTTCATTTTTTCTAGTATAGCAAACACTGACTTCCAGATTGTTTTGGAAAAGAAACATACTATCAGAATTATGATCAGAAACCAGCTTTCATCACAGATGACAGGTTTAACATTATGATCCCTGACTTTATTCAATTGTCCTGGGGTTGTTAATAGAAAAATATAACTGCTACATGACACTATCAGCGTGAGAGTTATTGATTATTATAGATAACCAAATCCAAATTTATCAAACTTTTATTTGACCCCTAGGGTTCAAACCATTCAATTGTCGATTATATGACAGACTATATCATGTATTACGCAATACTTGTTATACATTTTATGGTCCGCTGAATGTGTAAACATTACCAAGGTAAAGCTTCAATCATAAACTTGTGTACGTGTGTGTATGTACAGGGCGGTACAATACACCGTGTTCGTTTATGTACTGAATAATGATCCTCGTACATTTAATGCAGTATGTAGACCGCCCAATACACTTTATAAGAACTTGTTACAAGTCAATATATGGGCGATACAAGCAGAGGGGTTAATACTGAACCGTCTACTTCAAACTTTAAATTCATAAAAAAATTATTTATGGAAACAATGAAATCTATACATGATATAAATTATATCATAGATGCATTCTCATGACATATAACATGATTATGTCACTGTTTTAACTCGAAATGTACACAGAAAAGAAAATTGGCAAAATGACTCCTGACTCTCAATTTTCAAATTATCAAAGTATTGCAAGAGTTTTCAAGAGTCAAATTGGCACTTTTGGCCTTTTGACCAAGCCAAGAGTCACAATGCAGTTTCAAGAGTCAAAATTTACTCAAATGAAGCCCTGGTGTATTAAAGTGACTGTGTCAAAATGGGTTATACTGGAGTAAAGGGTCAAACATTGATGTTGACACACATAGAGAGCCTTACCTGATCAGCTAACATCAGTACTGTTTTCATACTGAATCGTCTTGAACAAAAATTGAAGAGATCTTCCAGACTCGGTCCTAAGAGATCCATTACCAATGCATTGTATTCTTTTTCTGTACCGTACCATCTGAAGAATGCAAAAAAATACAATGAATGAGAAGACTTACGATGAATTAGTAGCCAAATAAGGACTTTGAGTCTGTGAGTGACCCATACCTTCATCATTTCAAGTTGAAATCAAATAAATTATTTATTCCATGCTTACAGTTGCTACTGTCTCTAAATAGTGAATTTAGCAGTAAACTAATCATGATTCATTTTGATGTTGTCACTGGTTTGCATCACAACAACGTAAATAAGACATGACGTCAGCATTGGAATGAAACAACTTTATTTCACTTAAGACAAAATCTGCAAATTTCCTTCACTTCTATACGAAATATACATGTATGCGAGTATGTGACCCTTAAGATTCTCAGTCACCTGTGAAACCCCTTTATAAGGAGTTATAATGAAATTACATGTATGTGAGACACCTTTAATTACTTGTAAAGTGGCTGGGTTTACCTTTCCTAAACAACCCCTTATGGGAATCGATGGAGACAATCTACCACTTTACCATGCAATTTTTAGCATCAAATCTTTAACAACCAATACACTTCAGTAAAAACTGTATACTAGTATACACTACAGATATATTTATGATAGCAAAACACATTTACAAATGTAGGTCAACAGTGTCAAATTGTCAGTTGCCTTTATTGTTGAGAGGTCAGCATGTAATATACTTGTACTCAATGTCTAGTTTAAGTCATGTTTGTGTAAAGAATTGTTCTATCTATAGGCAGACCACCTTTAAAGTTCATCTATTTTCCATAGGCAGAGCACCTTTAAGTTTGTTAACGACACTTCAGTTCTCAATCAAAACAAAAGAAAATATTTTTACAGGCTCGCTAAAGCCTAAATTTAACTAAGAAGGTGGATACCTCTTTTAAAACTTTGAAACAATGAAGAATTCAACATACAGAGTGGGAAAAAGGAGGATTACATAGGCTTGTAAACAAAGTGTACACAGTGTTATCTCTTAATCATTCTGCTCCAGTTGACCTTTACAATAAAATAACATGGTTTACTTCCCTAAACCTCAGTATCAGTCGAAATAGTCACATCAGGTGCAAAAAAACATTACTGTAAAATTTTAATTTTCGTTGGGTGGGTTGGGGGGTTCACTATTTATTCACTATTGTGGTTCACTTTCAACTACAAATTCAAATCCCACATCAAACAATAATTTTGACCCTTTTATTAATTACCTGAAATGCGAATTCAAAGGCTCACAAGTAAGACTGGCTGTGCCAACTCTGTTGCCTCATTAAATAAAGTCTTTATTATTATAAATTCTACGTTCCCATCAAAATGGTCTTTTTCACCCAAACCATGAAATTTTGTCCCATCGAAATTAAATGATTTTACAGTATTTTTGACATCATCTGAATATATTGTTTCAACTAAAACATGATACTTAAATCACTCCCACCGATAAGGAAGACAGAAAAGTAACTATTATAAACCGGACAAAACAATAAATCAAGATCCCTAGTTATTTATTTAAGGGACTCAATGACAGTCAACAGCCGAGTCGTTCAAACAAATTGTAAACAATTTCATGAAATTCAAGTTATCACCTGAGGCACATATCAAACAACTGTCGAAATTTTGAACCAATAGTTTTTAAAAAGCCAAAGAATTTGTGTACTTCCTTTAACTGACCTTGACCTAGTTTTTATAGCTATTGAAAATCCTTACTTCATTGTGGTCTGTACAACGTACATACCCGGGTTAATACACATTATATTCACAGAGCACAAATTTCATGTAATAACATGTTCAAAGTGCTGAACAAGTGTACACTGTACAACCACAATTAAGACATAATCAAACAAAAATGTTTCGAAATATATACATGTATATATATATGCAAGAATTATAGCTTAGTGGTAAAAAATATGAATTTTCAGCAAACAAATTTGAAATTAAGACATTTCTATGGTAAACCCTGAACATCTTAAATTTGGTTGACTTTGCAAGCTGTATGGTCAATCCAAACATGCATTACACCATCAGCAGACTGATGTTATAAAATGTTTGTTCTATGAGTCGTGGGATGAACTGTAAGTCTTTTCCAATTGATTGAAAAACTTCAGCATAAGCATGGAATTATGGGACAAGTCACAACCCCTGTATAATTTAAACTGATACTTAAAATTAATAAAATATACCAGGACCTTATCTTCTAAAGAACATTTTCAACTAAAAAACAATAAACTATTACTCGCCTTATATGAGGAATTCCAACACCACCTTGTAATATTTTGTACAATTTGCTTTCATATAAAAGTTGGGGATGTCTGGCTTTTTGTGATTCTAATTTGACGGCAGTCTCCTGAAAAAAAAGAAAGAATAACGTTTAGACAAAACATTTCAGATTCACACCATAGGTAATCTCTTCAAGTTCAACACTTGCACACAGAAACCTGTCACACTAACATCAGTCACCGGAGTTTTGTGACTTTTGACAAAATGTTCAAATACAAATATGAGTTACTGTCAGACTATTATAGTGTAATTACAAATGTTAAATGTATTAACTGTTAAGTAGTGGTATTCATTTGGGAAATAAACAAGAAGTGTGTAATGCAGTTAGTCATTACCTAAAACAAACTTTCAAGTAATTTGAAGTAAATCTTGCTTCGTTAAGAGGCCAATGATTGAATGAAGTAAAGTTAGTAATATGATCAAGAAAAAAGAAGTGTGACCGCTTAAAGCAGACGGTCGTTTAATACAATCTAACAGCAACAGTTGAAATAAATATAAAAAAAGAGATGTTTGCCCAAAACTTCAGAACTGTCCAGGTAGTTTTCCAACTGGTTCATCTCTAATTGGGTGGGAAACGCTTTTAAACATTTCATAATTGACCAAGTAGTGAAGTACCCTTGGCTGCCAAGATTCAAACCAGAGACCACTCATGATGGTGGTCAAAGATGTTATTAACTTGACCAGTCCAAGACTATGATACCGTTTGGTACTTAGTTAGTGAAGAAACAAACATGTCAGGTTGTCAGTTATCTTGCACAAATCAAAGAACTACAAAACAAACCCATATGTTTACATCTGCCAGGTTCTATTGTCCTTCTCATTCCCAGAAACAAAGGGAGAAGTGAGAAGTCATTAAGTCAATTAGTGCCATAGCATTTTTTCATAAATTATTTAGAACAGTTCTGTGTTGACAGCACTACATGCATTAACATAATCGTGTGTCTTTTCCATTTTCAGTAAGAGTATTCTTTTAATTATGTTTTCTAAATTCTAGCTCAGAGTACAAAATGATTTAGGCTAAATCCTAATTTCGAAAACACAATGCACAATTAGAAAAATCTATTTCTTCATCATCAAGTTCATCATCAAGTTTTTACAGTTTCCCCGTGGATTGGAATTTTATCGTAAAACTTTATTAAAATGATTTAAAGAGATCAACTGTATCTGAGTAATAATGTACACAATGTTCTTCAAGAACTTTCCTTTTCATCTAGAAAACACTAAAATAAGATTTTTACCACTCCCCACCCACTTTCTTAAACAGTAAAATTCGTCCACAAAATACGTGTATTTAGACTATGATAAACAAGGTCTTATTAAACAGCACCATTCATTAGATGTTAAAGTTTGTACAACACACAAAAATAACCAACCTCTCCAGTGGCAATGTTGATTCCCAAATAAATATCTCCAAATGACCCACTTCCTATTTTTCTGACCAGACGATATTTGTTTCCGATGTGAAATTCGGACCGTTTGCTCAAATTACTGCTCGAATTTGTTGAACTAGCCATATTGACCAACTTTCCTTTATTCGATTTACATCAATTGTCTTACGATTCCATGTCTTTAACAATAAGTATTTTTCTTCATCAAAATGCTCAGCTGTTCACTGACGTAATTTTTTATTTGCCAACAAAGAAACGCGGTGAATTGTGGGTAAATAGGCGGGCACTTGTTCGGTTACTAGGGGAAGCACATACAGCGTCCTGTATTTCCTGTGTGACGTCACCAGTCTACTCATAAACTTGTCACCATTTTCGTGAGGAACACACCCTATTTAACCAGTTTCCCTTTATATTTCTAAAATTATATCCTATTTTGAGTGAAAAATAGATCTCGATTTTGAGAAATTATAAATAACCCGTGATTTTATGATAAATTATTTTAAAAGTCGCATTTTTGTCTCAAAACCTGATTTGTCACATTCGTTACATGTTGAAATAACCATCAAAACAGTTGTTTACCCTGAATACACAGAAATGTTGACTAAACGATGTCAAATAGAAACTCACGATATCAAACCCCAAAACCGGTAACAATAGAAACAGGTTACTAAAAATAGACACAATATCTGGGTAACATAATTTTCGACCATAGATTTATCTCTGATAAGATTTCAAAAGAAATTACGAAATTATATATTTACCTCTCCGTTAGCAATATTTATGGCTAGATATATGTCACCAAAAGATCCACTTCCAATTTTTCGAACAAGTCTATACTTTCCTCCTATGTGGAATTCTCCCTTAGCTGAACTCGTAGCACTTGCCATTTTTGTCTAATTAAAAACCAAGTAAATCCAAAAAATCACTGATAAATAATTTAATTAATAAATTCCGGTTCTATGATTTTTAACCTATGAAGTTGTGAACATCATATCGATATGAATTAACTTAAGACTTGAAAACTTCCATGACTGTATGCTATGAGTGAACACAAAGAATTGTGTAAAATCATATAGACTTAAACGTATAGGGCATACGGGTTACGGGTAATTTAGCCCTGTTTAAGTGTACGTGTAAAGAAATATAGTCGGCTTAAGGCATAAATAGAGAAGAACTATCAAAGTTTGATCGCATACAGCGATCAATATGGGATTAAAGCTTTAAAATTGTATTGTTAAACCTGTGACAACCAGCTAGATGACTTTGAGAGAAGTTTTAAAAATTAAATCAAGTCAATCATTTCACTTTGTTTTCCGTGACACATTGTCACTATATAATTGTCACTATTCACTTTGTTTGTTCACGAATATTGTCTCCCAATTATGAAAATTGGTTTAAGGGAAAAAAATAGCTGCGGTGAAAAAAAACTAACGAGTAGTTTGGTTGAGAAAAAAGTATAACGTTTTATCTAAAATATCAAATATTGCCGACTTAGTAATCTTAAGCTATTTACAATTGTGTGAAGTGCGGAGTCTTTATTCGGAACATTTAATATTAAACATGTATAAACTATTGACTTGTGAACATATTATCTGATACACACTGATTTGTGTTTTTGTGGTTATATGTTTATTTATTGGCATATAAATGTGAAATGTAGGCAATGAACGAAGCTTTGTAAAAGCGGTTATAGCACTGTACTGGGCTGATAGACAAAACGTGTTTCAAGCTAAAACATAGTCAATTAATCAGTTAATGTATTATTTTAAATGCTACAACTGTTCGTTCGTCCGTTCGTACATGGATCGTACATAGACTATATACAGAGCCTTAATATACCCCCGGTTGCATTCAAATAATAAACTGGACACACATAAATTTAGGAGAATCTTCAAAAATAAATTCTGGTCAAGCACGTCCCATTTTCGCGGCCAACAACCTTTATCGAAATAAACAACGTTACATATCAGAACAGAACAGAACAGAACATTTTATTTATAGACTTGAGCTATACAGCACATCATCATACATGATATAAATGCATAAACATAATAAACGTGAAAGGTGAAGAAAAAAGAAAGAAAAGAAGAGTTTATATTAAACAAGTATAAGAGTCATTGAGAAATCAATAGAATAGTATTATAATTATGCAAAGCATAGATTTGGAGGTTGAACACAAAATGTGAAAACACACACACTTGCACAAACAAAAACACATAAAAACAATAATGTTATGTGAAAGCAATATTGCCAATTAAGGATTTTCTAGTATCTGACGCTTCCAAAATATAATGTCCTAGATTATTTAAAATATACTTATTTGTAGATTGCATATCATTGACTGGTATAAGGGTCAGTTTTGACTTCTCTCAGTCCATTTCGTTTTTCCCCGGGGTCCCACATGTAACGTTACTATACTGGTTCATGACACTATTATAAAAAATATCGTATATCGTGTCGAAAACAGGTGGTTCCAGTCTACACAGAAGAGTCCATGGCCACACTAGCCTACACGACATGTCCATATTTGTGGGACCATTTAGATACATCTAGTTGTATAGAAACAAACTGTGGCAGAGAAAAATGATACACAAAAATGACATGACAGGCGTTTCTAAGGTACCTAGTCATCTTCCGACTGGTTCGCCGCATACGCATGGAAGGCGTAACTTACATTAAACCATACCGACCCAGCAACATTCCTGTTGTCGCTTCAACTGCAGCATGTTTTGCCGGACAACACTATCGATCCTATGTCTGCAAACCCTGCATGGTCTGTAAAACTAAAATAAACGTAAAAGTGCGCATTTAAATGTTCAAATTACGATTTCGAATGTCCGTTCTGATACGACATGTTACTTACAAGACTGTCCTAACTGCTGATAATTATAGAAGGACACACGACATTCTTGCAGACAATCTTCATTTATTATTTATCATGTCACTTGAAAATGTCGTATAAGTTTCCTCATTTGACTACTTGTGTTAAGAGGTGCTTCTCGAAATAGCCACCAAACACGCACATGCCATTCATGTTAAACACTTAGTAAGCCTACCAATTGGACTGGACATAGAATCCAAGTAAACATCAGCAAGCAAAAGCAAGAAAAGGTCATTCGTAACTGCTTGGTGTATGCGTCTTTTAACCGTAACTATCGGGCGATAGTCGGCAGGATTTGGGATATACTGGTGCCGGTCCTTCTAGAATAGGTCTTTTTCGTCAACTCGACTGCGACCACATGTGACAGCGTGCAGCACTGCAGACCCATAAGCCAGAACACTCGATGCGAGTTGCCAATAGCTGGCATTTAAACGATTATTCTCTTGATTTGAATATGATCATGATATCGCAATAGACCGCAATGTGAAAATTCGACCATTTCCGTTATTCCCCGGTAAATTAGCAATGCATAAGACCTCGGCGTTTTTGAAAACGGAATTGGCCGAGCTTTCACGATTGCATACGGCCCACACGAAGATAGGACGAAAATAACCGAAGTTTCACGATTCATTGTCTACATCACGTGCCTAAGAAACAGATTTGCGTGCAATCATGAATGTTTCTATTTCTGAATAATCAGCGTATCTTCATGTAATATCGTTTTTAAAGCCAATGATACTTAACCTTACACTATCAGACACGTGATGTGAACAATGAATGTCAGATGCTTTATTGTGCAACAATAGCTTTAAACAGGCTGATCGCATATTGTATAATACACGTTTATATAGCCATGACGACATCAGTGACATAATTATTTCGGATGAGTTATTTTTGTTCATTGAGTATACTAACGTTATATAATGAAAGGGCGTGGTGCATTTTACGATGAATTCAGTCTAAATTTTTCTCTTAATATTCATATTGCCTATACAGCAAACTCCTAGAATAAAACACCACAATAGCTCTAAAATACATAAATACATTATTATGCTAAATAAAACACCAGTAAAAAAACAGATGTATGTGTTATGAATTATTAATAATAATTATAACTGATATCGTTTTCAGGCTTTGAAACTCTATGAAGACAAGTGAAGGTCAAATTGAATATAAATTGGTTATAGCTGTGTAACAGACACGTGTTTGCACCATAGTGTTACTAAGGTGAATCACGAGCTACCCTGGAGTGGTAACTGTGATAAGGTGATTCATGCGTCTTTGATATACATAACTTTACAATAGGTATAAAAATAGGTATAGAACAATTGATGACTTTTTACAAGAATTTTAATTGCTGGATTGCATTTATAGTAACATTCATGCCATATATTGAATGCAACTTTGGAATGTTAGCTCTCCAATGGCATACACAAATATCAGATGGTATCAAGCGTTTTGTTATAGCATTATGTTGAAAGGGTAGCAGATATTATGAATCAACATGTATGTGATCATTATGAAGAACACATTCAGGATACATTTGCACTGTACATAAACAGTTTGACAACCATACCCCCACTAATGAACAAGTCATCTTGTATGTATATAGTTAGCACAATTGTGTAGTTTATTTTTGTTATTATACCAGTAACGTTAGGATTTGCTGGTACAGGCATTGAAAAGTGACAGTAAACCAACAGTTGCGTATCCGCCCACGAATTATGGTATAAATACGAATCATGACATACTTCATTTAAGCTTTCCAAAATTCACTACCTTCCACAGTTCTTATGTAGAGGACCATACATACATCTTTAGCTGTGCTAATAACATAACGAATTCCTGGTCTTCCAGATATAGTTTAAACACATGGGAGGAGACAACAAATCTAACATTGTCTTAGTCTTATTTTGAAAAGGATATATAATTCAATAGTAGTTAAAATCTCACAAAAACCCTAGTAATTTTCTCAATTATTGTTAAAGTTGTGTATGCTCTAGTTTTAAGTCAACATCTACTTCAAATATATGTTTGTTAATTTGTCATGCTATTATTTGAATTGGCAGTGTAGCCATCTTTCTTTTTTCTTTTCGGCCTACTCTGGATTAAACCGCCGCATTAAGATTCGTTGTCCAATATAGCATATTTTGCACGTTCAATGCATGTGCTTCAATGTCACGTGGGTGTATGTATTCGGCTACACCTTTGGTACCAATGGGAAAAAAAATTAAAATTGTGCTCAGCAACCTATAGATTCAAATTTCAATCAGTTTTCGTAAATATGACAACTAGTCGACCTACCAATACCTTTTGCATGACTCAAATTTTGCATTAGCATAAAACCAGAAATAAACATTTTCAGGTCTTTATTACGTCAATCCATTCGTCTCGTGCTAAAAACGAAGTAGTTGACATCTGGTTGTCCTTGCTCGTGACTGAGTTCAATATCTAGAAATTATTGTATAAGATCAAAATAGAATCTACGTGCGTGCAACATTTCAAGCCGAGAAATTCTAATTATTGACTGCTACTACATCACGTGCCTTCACGATTGATCACGTGTTATGAATATCGTATCAAGCTTCTTATAACATTGTATAGAGACAATATAATGTCAAGCACATTGCTCCAAAAGACAATTAACCTGAATGAACCAATCGTCTGCTAGGCATATAAGTAGAACACCACTATATCGCATGATACGTGACCGCAGTCGTTTACTATTTCAAGAACTAAATGTTTGCAAGAGGATACCCACAACGACTGTCATATTAATGCAACCAACACCACAATGCTATGCTTCTCGCCAGACCCGGTGTTGCATTTTTATATAATTTGTATATTGATAACAACCGTCTACGTGTAAACATTGATGGATTCTCACACAAACATACATGGTACCTGTTAGGTGTGCAAGACGCTAAGACTCGCTGAGATGACCTAGATATAAATTTTGTTGTACAACAATACCTTCATATCATACATATCAAGTTCTAGTGCCTTATTCACTAACGTTATAAGTCTAAAACTCAGACTTAAAATTGACAAACGTCATAACCATGGTCATTTCTTTATAATTGAATTTAACCATGGAATTCAAGTTTATCAGGTTATTTGTTGTTACCCACTTAACATGTATACCCATTTATATCAAAATCGGTACATTTATAACAACATGAGAGCAAACAGAATATTTGGCAATATAAATACTAAGTCTCGGGTTTTAGACTCACAAGGTTGGTGAATAAAGGCCCTTGCTACAGGTACTGACTGTGATGAGGAAATTGACAACAGCAAGTCACTTAAAATAATTACAACATCAAGGCGCTTGTGTTAATGAACAACAGTGCAACAGTGCATTTTAATTCGTGAGTCTGATTCCAAATCCCTAAGCCGAGTACTAGTATTTCTCCCCATATGGTACTCGTACTCAAAGAATATCCATGGGCAACCGAAAATGGTACAGATACGCTTTGCCAGATGGATGACAAAGGTCAACTACCAACCTCAAACGAGAATTGCAAATATACCCACAGGTTGGCAGGCACGTGGTTTCAAATTTAGCATATATATGGTTATTTTTTTTTAAAATTATTTGAGTGTACACTATTAACTCGTTGTATTTGGCACATCAATGTTCATGAATAAAATCAGGACTTAGTAAACGCTAAAACCATTTGCCTTTGGATATACTCCCCATCGTCAGTTGGGTACGGTGGCACAGAAGGGACATATTCGATAAAATCAGTGATACACATTTTTGTATTTTATTAAGTTGGTAGAACGAGCTTAGTTCGGAGCATTTTTTAGTAAGTTGTATCTTGTTCCCCCAACTTAAGAAAATATGTCGATCATGTCCCTTCTGTGCCACCGTAGTAGGGGTACTTTAACAATAGAGATATTGTGCAGGTATGGGTCTCTTTTATAAGTTTTATACGGACTTATTTTATGCCTACCAATGCACCCTGGTTGTTAGTTCTGGATACCATAACTAAATGATCTTTAATTGATACTGACGTCGATCTTTGATGAAATGGAATAATCAGATTTACTGAACTGGAATAAATCCTCGTCAAAGAAGCTTGGACTACCTGGTTGTTGGGTGTACGGGTATTGCGGATCAATCTTACGCTATATCTAACCTTTTAACTTAGTTTTAAGTCATCATTTAACTTGTATTTAAACAATGTACGAGGGTATATCCAAAAGTAATGTCACTCCTCTCGTGGTTTATTTGCTTATAGGCCGATATGCATAAATATGATATCAAAATGTTCAGCAATTCAATTCTGATTAATAAACAGCGTGCTCCATTATTCCATTTTCATAATTGGATTATATGTACATTTGAAATATACCTATGACGTCATATCGCCGCACACGAAAATAACGATATTTTTTCATTATCATAGCGATTTTTTTTATGCGTTTTTGTAAAAAATAATTCTCGAAAGCAGACGATACTTTCGTGACATGATGAAACCAATGTGTTGTGCCTGTTCCTAACAATTCATTGACGTCATTCTTTTTTGAAACTCGCAATATATATCAACGCACAGATTAGTTAGCGAAAACACGGCAGATTTGTGACAAAAAGACGCTGTGCGTAATAATGCAATTTTCCTAAAAGTTATGAAAGTCGCCTACAGAAACTTTAGTTACACACGGTGGCAACATAGTCTCGTGTACATGTAGTATAAGCTTTTAAGGGGCATGGACCAACAAATCATTATCGATAGAGTCATATAAACGGTTTGTAGTGGATGCGAACAGAACACCAAGAGTATTTTTAACGCCGTCCATTCAATTCGACGTTAAAAACTGCCATCATTGTGTGGTGAGTTTTTTTTCTTTGCTGTGGGACTATCTATAAGTCACTTAACAATAATTTGATTTCGCAGAGAGTAAGTGTCGGGTGGGTTGCACATTTTTTAAGGTCGTGGAAATGACTGCATGGTTTATGAGTCGTTAGAAATTACCAGGAATGAACTTCTGCTGGATGAGTAGGCGTCGACAAGTAACGTCATTGTGACGTCGGACTTGCTGCGATGTTCGTAAGTATGTCTCATATAAATATTCATATCTCAAGAACTATTTAGTGCATTGTTGTGAAATTTGGTCATCATATTCAAATTAGACGGAAGTTACGAAGTGAAAAAATCGTGGTTTTACTGGCATTATACACGATTTTACAGCATCAGTGACAATACTTTTGGATATACCCACGTACATTGCATAATTATAATAATGCATATGATATGCAACACGGTATTTTAGCGTTGGTATTTTCAGCCTTTCCAGTCTTTCTGTATATTTAAGGTTACGTAGACTTGGTACTTGGTTTGACGCTCTTCTCTGTACATTCTTGATGATTTCAATATCTTTATCTTTGTATGGTCACCATATTGCTTGTGCGTATTCCAGGTTAGGTCTAACTAGTGTTTGGAACAGGTATTTAAAACAATGTTCATCCAGATAAGAGTATGTTCTTCTGATCAGCCCCATTATACTATTTGCTTTGTTGACTTTTTGATGCATATGATGTTCGAAGTTCAGGACTGTCTACTCCTACGCCAATGTCTTTTCCACAGTTTGAATGTTCCAGTGTTGTTTTCTCCTCCCCTGATGAAAAAAAGTTATGAGAAAAGCATTGCGTTTAGACTGTCTTCATTGTTATCATCTGTACTGAAATCGGAAAAAAACACAACGTTGTACACAACTACCCTGAGCAATGCCCGCACATAAGCCAAAGAAACAATAAAAAAAACTTCAGGCGTTTTTTTATTGTATATGCGAAGTACCTTGCATTTCTTTGGGTGGAATTTCAGAAGCCAGAATGCGTCTAGTCAGTTTGGAGATTTTGTCTATCGATCTTCATCCGTCTTGATACTCTGTATATATCTTGGTGTCGTCTGCAAACAGGTAAGCTAGTGATGTTACACAGTCGGGCATGTCATTTATATATATCACAAACAAGATTGGTCCTAGTACACTTACTTTCACTGCCTTGTGGGATACCACTGGTTACTTGGTGACAAGTTGACGCATGACCATTTACTAGCACTTTTTGTTTGCGAGTATGTTGAAATTGTTCAACCCACGAAATGATCTGCACATTCAGGCCATACGAATTTATATAGTACATGCTTAAGCGGTTAAGTTATCCTTAAAATGACGCCCCAAAGAAATGGTCATTTTCACCCAAACCACGAAATTGTGTACAATTGTAAACGGTAGGCTACATGTGCATTATAACATGTGCTATTGTACATGTGACATTTCCAATCATCTTAATTTCTACCATAATTATTGATAAGGACGCTCATTGTGGTATTCAAACAAGTTTAAAATAATCTATGTAGAAACGTTAACGTGTCTGTTATTAGAAGTTGTCGTATTCGAGTATAATGGAATTATCTCTACGCCAGATGGGGAGCGGTGGCCTAGAGGTAGGACGCGCGCTTCGGGATCGAGAGGTCCTGGGTTCGACGCCCCCTGGACCACTGGTTAATTTCTCTGAGCAAGACCCACAGCTCCACTCCACCATTTTGTAAAATGGTACCTGTTAGGGCAGTGTCTATCCCTGGGCGCCGCAGATCGATGTTGGCTGCCACACCACAGGAGAGAAATAGTCTCTCCAGGGAGACACGAGTGTATGTTTCCATATGTAGCTCAATGACCAGGGGAAGTTGAAATGTCAAAGGGTGCTTGAGCGGCCTAACAGCTGAAAAGACCCCTAAAATTGGTAAAATTAGGCCTAACAAAGTTATTGAGCTTTCCGTGAGTTCCGTGTTCCGTCTTTTATCCTCAACCGTCCGAAATCGGGTTTTATCCAAAACCGGAAGTGGAATGAGATAATATTATCATTCTTGACATTGGGGTCATTATTAAAATTTGCATCTTTTCCGCACATCTTTACCCTTGTAATTTGATCTATATATGTCAAAGCAATCATAAAGAAGTGTATATTAAGGTATGCCGTCGAAAACTGCAGCACACGTCACCATATTACTGCAATTTTGATTCAAATGACTGTAAGATATGTTTGTCACTGTTTGTTTATTTCTGATAATTTGTGGTCTATTTATTTATAGATCTATGTTTTGGTAAACAAAGGCCCATAAGCATGCTATGATGGATATTTTATATTTCAACTGCCTTAAGTAAGGATGTGTTTGTGACGCTAAGAATACTGTTGTCATCTCAAGTTTTAGACTCGCACGAGACACAGACTCAAAGAGTACTGTTTAACTGACCCACATAATGACATATGTCACTGCTCATTAACTGTTCCTTTGTCTTCAACATATCTGACCATATATGTTTGTCCGATTTTTTCTGATGAAGTATGTCGCAGTTGGCGTTGTCACAAATAATGCCAGGCAGGCAGCTGAATAGACTGATCCACTGATGGGTGAGAAATCAGAGTACTGGGATTTTAGGATCAGGCTTAAAGTGTCATCTTTCTTTGTAATTTGCAGGGCCCACTCTGGGGCATTACCGCATATTTTAGAGACAGATGTGAGATACAAGGAATCCAGGTGCAATACCCTGGCTCGTTTCAAATAGATTCCTTGGTTACAACTTTAACATGCTTGGTTGAAGGATAAATGCGAGACTTCCTCTGGGTTTTCTACCATTTAATCACAAGTGCCCTGGCCGAGAATCGAACCTAGGACCTCTTGATCAGGAGTCATTGTCAAGCGTCGTATAATATATTAATCCACTTGACCACCACGCCACCATGGTAGTCAAGCTTAAAACACGACTACTGTTTGATCTAGAGGTCCCCAGTTCAATCCTGGACTGGGGCACTTGGTCATTTCTGATAAGCCTTTAAGTGTTCCCCACCTAGAGATGAACTGGTTCGTAATATCTAACAGTAAGACCAGAGGTAGTTGCACATGTTTAGGTTCTTACCTAAATTACACCAGATGTATCATGTATGTTAAAGAACCAATTCATGAGTCTGTTTAGAAAGAGCTAGGACAGCGCACCCGGATTCCTTGTATCACACCAATCTCTTTTCTACTTGCTGTTCCTTCAGCAAAACACAATACAGCTTTGGAGTATGTGCTAGTACTCTTATGGGTGATCCTTGAGGCTTGACTGAAAGGTTTTAATACCAAAGTTCCATTGATACTACATGATAGAACAGAGCTCACTTCTCCTAAGAACCCTAAATTCTTAACTCAGTTTCATTTATGAATTAATTTAATTATTTATAGTTAACTTTTGTCAACTGTCATGATGATCATTTATCAGACTGCAAATATAATAATTGATCTAGAAACTCAATATTTCATGTACTTTGATATGTATTCTTACTACCTACCTTTTGTCTACCTTTTGTCTTCTGGGGACACTTTGTAGCCCCTTAGGCTAATGAAGCCCCCTTAAACTTCTTCATTAAAACTGCTCGACTGTCTCCGGTCTGATCAATAACTCGATACACTTCAGCAACATCATATCCAGAATGAATTTACAGAAAAACTGTTGACTATACATAGATGTCTTTTGTTAAACTGTTCCATGATTTGAGTAGTCCGATGACCAAAGGAATTTAAACGTAATGACTTCTTAGCTTTAGGCTTGTACAGTTTTAGGTTATCAAAAACTAATACACTTCCACAACATCGTAACGCTTATCTGCCCAGAATTCATCTAATTTACTTTTGAAAGAATTTAAGAAATACTGTTGACAATGTCTTTTGGCAAACTGTTCCACGTTTGAATAGTGCGATGACCAAATGAATTTAAACGTAATGACTTCTTAGCTTTAGGCTTGTACAGTTTTAGGTTATGACCCCTTGTTCCAC
Source organism: Spisula subtruncata (assembly GCA_963678985.1). NCBI lineage: Eukaryota > Metazoa > Mollusca > Bivalvia > Venerida > Mactridae > Spisula > Spisula subtruncata. The sequence goes on from OY787666.1 coordinate 6,422,441, forward strand.
CATCACCAGCAAAACTGAAGAACGTGTCTATATTTACATCATCCTTTCCATGAATCACCCTAAACACCTGAATCATATCAAATCTTTTCCTACGGTAGTCTAGAGACGGAAGTTTCAATTCCCGTAATCTCTCTGGATAGGATTGTCCTCTAAGTTCAGGTACCAATCGGGTAGCACGTCTTTGTGTGTTTTCTATCAGCTGTTTACACTTCTTCGTCACAGGAAAATACACCAAATTTCCATAGTCGAGATGTGAACGAATCAACGCTTTGTACAACACCAAAAATAAAGATTTGTCCATGAACGTAAACTTCCTCCTCACCAGACCAATTATTCTGTTAACTTTATTAACTGTACTATTAATATGCTGTTCAAAGTTCAATTTGTTTGTGAATAAAATTCCCAGGTCTTTCTCAGAATCATCTCTTGACAACAAGCACTCCCCAGCAGTCTCGTCAAACATATTATAATAATTGTGAAATTTTTCATTACCGTATGTAACCACTTTACACTTCTGTGTGTTAAATTTCAGTAGCCAATCCTTACTCCATTCACATAGCCGTTTAATATCCGCTTGGAGCTCTTCCTGGTCTTGTCTAGACTCTATATTTCTGTAAACCTTACAGTCATCTGCAAACATTTTACACACTGATCCCACTTTTTCAGGCAAGTCATTTACAAAGATAATGAACAAAGTTGGTCCCAATATTGAACCCTGAGGAATACCGGACGAGACTGATTTCCACTGAGACCTTTGACCACTAATGATGACACGCTGCTTCCGACTGTCCAGGAAGTTTTTCAACCAATTCAGAATATTCCCCGATATACCATAGGCTTTAACCTTTTGAAGTAGTCTACGATGAGGGACACTGTCGAACGCCTTTTTAAAATCCAAGTAGACAGAATCTATTTGCAAGTCATTATCAATTGCTTCAGTCCAATCCTCCATTACAGATAGAAGTTGTAGTATAGTATTACGGTTTCTCCTAAAACCATATTGACTGTCAGACATTAGGTTATGAACAGTGAGATGATTTACTATGGTTTCCCTGATGATTTTTTCAAGAATTTTACAAACTACAGAAGTTAAAGACACTGGTCGATAATTTCCAGGTGAAGATTTATCCCCTTTCTTGAAAATACATGTTACATTTGCAACCTTCCAATCCTGTGGCAACGCGCCAGTAGAAACAGACTTTTGGTATATTACACTGAGTGGTTTATACAACTGTTCTGCACACTGCTTCAAAAACATAGGGTGACAATCGTCTGGACCACAAGCTTTGGAAACATTTAGCCCATTCAAATACTTCAAAACAACATCAGGTAAAATGATTGTGTCAGAAATAACATCTTCTCCATTCAATTTGTCCTCAAAATCAGGCAACTCTGAGTTTCCTTCTTCAGTAAACACAGATGCAAAAAAGTCATTTAAAATGTTAGCTTTCCCTTCATCGTCAGTTACAACATTTCCATTCAAGTCAATAAGGTCACCAATACCCCCTTTACTTTTCGTTTCACTTTTAATATAACTCCAAAAAGACTTTGGGGATTTTTTAACACTCTCTGCAACCCCTTTCTGGTATTTTTTCTTAGAAAAACGTATAGCTTTAGTAGCGCAATTACGCAATTTACAAAAATCCTGATAGTCCCTATAACTACGGCTGTACGTAAAACGTTTCCACGCATAATATTTCTTTTTAACTTGCTTTAAACAATACGCGTCCATCCATTTGGGTTTTGTAAACCTAGACTTATTATGCCCAGTATGTGGTATATAATTATCAATACAATATTTGATATGACTCAAAAAGAATTCCCATGCATCATGAATATTCATCTCATTTATAACATCCCAAGGTACAGAATCAAGGTAACTTCGTACTTCGTAACTCGTAACTTCAGTATAAATCCCTTTAAAGAAATTTGGTCGTGGAAGAATTGCAGTATCCTCTGCAGCAGTATACGGTAACTCAAATGTTATTCCCACATGATCACTCGCCCCTAAGCTACCAATAAATGTTATGTTTTCAATATCAGTATGAGCCTCACTCAATAGTAAGTCTAAACAGCTAGGATCCTGTCCATCTCTAAATCTCGTGCAAGAATGAATATGTTGACTAAAGAAATTGTCTCTCAAACATTCAATGAATAAAAAAGCTGGATGATTCTCATTTCGTTGAACAGTCCATGTATTCCAATCAATATCAGGAAAATTAAAATCACCAACAAGCACCAGGTGGTTATAGTCTAAAGTAGTTATATGAGATAACAACATATTTAAGTTCCTATGGTTGGCCATATCACTCGATGGTGATTTATATATACCACCTATCAACAGTGTTTGTGAGTTTGACAATCTTACCACACAACATACAGATTCCTTAAAGTCATTGCCTTGCAGAGCCTTACAATATTCTGCCGGAATACCATCCTTAATATAAATAACAACGCCTCTACTATGTGCCAAAATATCTGATACAAAGCACTGATACCCTTTCAATTTATATTCATGCGCATCAATGGTTGTCGGTGCAATATTTTTAGGAAACACTTCTGTCACTACAACAATGTCAAAGCTTTTAATTAATACCAAAGTTTCTAGTTCATCGAACTTGTTCAGCAAATTATCAGCATTTGTATAATATATCCTTAAACGACATGCATCAGAGTTACAATCAATATCAGAATCACTATAATTTGTAGACGCTACTGAATCAAAGGAAGAGTCACATGATTCGGAATATAGATGTGTGGAGCCAGTGCTCGAGTCAGAATATATATGCGTGGCACTTAAACTTTCAGAGCTTAAACTTTCAGAGCTTAAACTAACTCGGTGAGAAAAACTATCCTCAGATGTAACATCTGCCAAACTGACTGAGCTGGACACCCCACTACAGTCTTTAAAGTCAACATTTAAAGTTTTCAAACAGTCATTAACTAGTGAAAAAGAACCAGAACAGGAACTTGTAACATATTTACAATCAAATTTATCAGAATTACTGAAAGGACGACTCCCCACGACGCGGTGAAGACCCATTCCTAGCCTGCTTACTGCCATTCTGGCGAGTATAGACATGATCGTCAAGTATATTATCGTCTCGCTTGACTATCCTACCCTTACGAATAACCAATCGGGTCTCCCCTGCTGTCTCTCTACGACGCTTCTCTTGACGTAGTTCGAATGCTGCTTTACGTTGCATGGGTGTAAGGTCAGGCGTTATAAACACGGACGAGTACTGATCATGATTCTTTAATTTCCTGCTAGCATTAAGTATGTTATGCTTACAAGTAATGTCACTAACTGATACACGGAGAGGCCTGGGTTTGATTCTATCTGGGATGACCTTTCCCATTCTTACTGGGTTGACAATATCTGCCCCTATGTTTAAAGTCTCATTCAAAATCGAAGAAACCTCCTTCAAGTCGTCACCACCTTCTGGCATGGAATGAACGATAAGGTTTAACTGTCTTACCTCCCTTTCCTTTTCTTCATTTTTTTCTTCACGAAAGATTTCACGAATAATATCTGTACTTACTGGTACCTCACCCTTCTTCAATAAACCTAATGATGATTCAATTTTATCGAATCTCTCCTCAAAGGTCTGGATTTTAGCCAGGACTTTACTGATGCACGGCATGGCGATCCTACAGTGGTTGCAACTAAACAGCACAGATTCATCCTTCCCTATTTCATTGAAAAGAGATTGCTTCAACTTAGAACACTTTATGCAATACGAATTCTCACAGAAGCTGCACTGAACTCCACGAATTTTACCCGAGAAAATCAGTTCACAATCCTTGCATGACCTTGCGTCTGCCATATCGGCTGCTATTGTCGAAAACAATATTGGTGGAATTATCCAGAAAATAGTTCACTCCTCCTTAACCACGAACTAATACTGCACTATTCTGCTAAATATCAACACTATTCATCCGTAAAAACGGTAGATTAACACAGATTTAACATTGCTTTACGGTCCGCTAAATTTTTTCCGCCATATCAGACCGGAACCGGAAGTAAGTCTTACAATGTTGTTATTTCTACATTTCAGAAAGTTGAATGACTCATCATGTCCGAGGATGTGAAATGGGACTGCCCTTGTTGCACTTACAAAAACTTTCCTGCATCAAGAAAATGCAGCCTTTGTCACACAGTTAGACCTACTCAAGTTATTTCTGATCTCGTAAATGCTGAGCAAGATATCTACAAAGTAGCTGCCCTTGAACAAAGAAATAATGAAGAGACTGAAAAAATACTGAATAAACCTCAAGTATCCTCGGTACCTAGTCCTAAATGGTCATGCAAACACTGTACATACCTTAACAGTATAACTGACCGCAAATGTGCCCAGTGTCGCATTTCCATAACTCAGAAAGTTTTATCCCCAGTGGTGGCGGTGCCAGATAGAAAGTCTCCACTAAGTTTGCCACAACTTCCTTCTAGTCAAATAACCTGCCCTCGTTCTACAGGAGATAAAGAGATCGGTAAACAGGATATTGGTAAAAGACTTGCAAATTTATGGAAGTGGGCATGTAAAGCATGTACGTACGAGAACTTTCCTTCCATTAATAAATGTGCTATGTGTAGAACACCAAAGGACTTGTATTCTGAGGATAACTGTGAAAATAATCAACGTAATTTGAACGATCTCAAACTAGAAATTAACGTTGATTCAAAGAATCAGGAAAACAACCGATCAGCACAAAGCTCTCCTGGACAGGCATCGGCTTGTTACCAGGGTAACAAATCGGGGCAAAACTCACCACAGAATATAAATAATATTCATCCATCTATTAACAACAGGGGTAGCAATGGATCGCTTAACAACAGATCAGGACAAACTTCTCCGAATTGTACCTCAGGAAATACATCCCCTAACAATCGTTCCTCCCCTTCCCTTACACATAGAAATATCAACCAAGGTATGATTGCTGTAATCCCGTACACAGACACTGAAATCAAGTCTCCTAAGAACAATCGTTCAGGACAGGTTTCACCACAAGATAACGGCAGCGGTCAGACTTCACCCTTGTCATGTGTTGTACGTAGTTCTCCAGTTATCGCTAGATCTTCTAAAAGCAATAGAAATCAAACAATACGTCACAGACAGGATACGTTATATATCGAGGACGCGGCTGGTGCAATAGGGGGTTACAGAGAGGAAGAGTCTTGTATTATTCAAAAACTCAGGAAAAAGCTCAGTACTGAAGATATCAATTGGTTGAATACATGCGAGTCTGTTGTAAATGGTGATTCCAGTGGTATTGAAAAATACCTAACCTCCGGCGGGGATCCTGTTAGACAACTGACTAAAAAAGAAGTGCTTATACTTGACCGCCCCAGTGCGTACGAAGTTGGTCATACGTTAGTTCATCTGGCTCTACGATTTCGTCGTGATGACATGGTGGCCATCTTACTGGCAGCCACTGATATTACTACAAAAGGCTTTAAAAGATTGCCTTCGTACACGTGTCCTGATTTATCGTCGGCGATACGACGTGAAGTGTCGGTTCTACTACGACAAGGTAGAGGATCGTTCTGTTGCTGGTTTCTCACTGATCACTGTACCTTTTCTCTTCCCTCAGGTAAGTAACAGTACTGTATTTACTGTTTGGTTGATTTTAAATTTATAAATAATTATGCCTCAAGTTCTTTATCAGTCGTCCTAAAATTCTTGAATAATCCGGAATTCCAGGAATTTCTTTACTTGGAAGTTCGACTAGAAAGAATAAAAATTCAATGGATTGACTCAGCTATGGTCATTAAAAAAAATTATATATTGAATTTTGACAATAGAACAATGTTGAAACAGTGTTCTAACGCCTGATGGCACCTGAAACAGATAGGTGTCTTATTTTCTGGAATGGTCATTATCAGTTTGCCTGTCCTCAGCATAGGACCACTGCTTCACGTAAGTGGGATTCTGGCTCTCCTTAAGACTCACTTTGTACATGTTTGGTCTGTCATTAGACATTGCCCTGGTACCTCAGGTCTGGTATGATTAAACAGATGACAGTTTGCATAGTCACTAACGAGCAACCAGTATTTGTCTAAATCCTCAATCAAACTTGTGACTTTCAGATAGCTGCATTAACAGAAATGTAAAATCTTTGAATGTGCCATTAGGGGCCTAACTCAAGGGTCTCTTTTAGACTTTTACTCAAATTTTAGAGCCAAACTATCTTTGATAAGAAGATATATAGAGGATATTTGTATTTTTCCGGGTATGATCGGCTGATAATTCACCGAGTGAGCAGCTGATGTAATATTTTCACGAGTGGCGTAGCCACAAGTGAAAATATAAGTCAGCTGCTCAGGAGGTGAATTATCAAACTATCATACACGGTAAAATACTAATATTCTATTTATTTCATGCTTCAAATAGCTTAAATGATGGAAATACTCAACTATATACCTGAAATGTTTTGCGTGACGTCGTATTCCCCCCATGCACGCATCGAGTTGCAATCAAATAGTTCTGCAATGGCTTCAATTTCGTCCATTAGTTTTACATTTATGTACATATAATGTTCTGTTATTTGTTGATGATTAAAAGAGCAAGTGCAAATGCTTATTATTTTATTTTTGGCGGCGGGGAAATTTGTTTTTTAAATGGTCCGTTTGCGTGAAATTATGAACTGTGAAATTATCGGGGAATAATCCACCGTTATTCCACCGTTATTCCGCCGTAAACCACCGATAAGCATGAAATAAATTGATCATATTCAATAATTGCAAAATGTTCGAAGTTTTAGTAAGTACCTTTGTTACAGTGATAAAGTTGAGTGAATTATCTGTATACATTGAAAACAACATCAGTACATTATTATTACAGATATAGAAGATTTTCCTGGACATATTCAGACACAGTTGTTTAATGAAATACTGGATACAGATGTAGAGAAAGGTAGGTCTAGATAACGTGACAGTGGTAGAGTATCAGATTCCACTGTGAGAGGTAGGTCTAGATAACGTGACAGTGGTAGAGTATCAGATTCCACTGTGAGAGGTAGGTCTAGATAACGTGACAGTGGTAGAGTATCAGATTCCACTTTGGGAGGTCTTGGATTTGATCACAGCCTCACAGGCCTGCTGGCAGTCATTGAAATTAGCAGTCACTCGAAGGCCCTGCAAATGAATTTTTGGCTGATTTTCTGTTTGGGGTTGTAACTTTTTCCATAGAAGTATTTACTTTATGAAAGTATTACTTGCCCGAATGGCAGGTAATATTCAAATTTCAATTAATGTGATGGTAGAACATCGGATCCCAGTACAGTTGGTCTTGGGTTTCAATCCCAGACTATCAAAAATCTTTAAAATTGTTACTGGTATATGTTAATCTCAGGGATTTCCCCAGAAAATTTTGTAAGCACAACAGGGATGGATACGGGAAGGGTGCCCCCTTCCGTGTTTAGAAAAAAAAAATAAAACTCAGGATCAAATGGTGCAAATTGGTGCTTCTAATTTATTACTTTTTATGTTAAAAAGGTGCATAATTCGTGGAAACCTGCACTAGCCCTGTTGTATTTCAAACATGCATCATTAAAGAAGACATGCTAAGATATAACATTATTAATTAAGTTTCTTTTATATTGTCAACAAATCATTATTCTCAACAGTGTATGTCGGCATATTTTCGTCAAACACGTCAAATATGCGTTGCGTTTACTTTTAATATTTTAGCGTAAAACAAATGCATCAATAGCATTTGCGATGGTAGGTAACTAAAATAAATAAAAGAAAGAAAATTTATCCAAAAGAAATACTTATTTTTATCGGGGTCGAAAATTACTTGTTTTTAAGACTAACATCGAGCGGGAATCAATTGATATCGGTTCAATATTACTGCAATGTGTGATACGAATCGTTACGATCATACAACACGAAACCAATTGCCGAAATGCCAAATATTGCGCACGATTTTACGTTGTTTACATGCATTTAACTATGGTTTAACCAAGTTGACACATTAACCAATCGTAGTCGCATGTTATAAAATCATGTGACAAATTGGAAAAATTCCAGTGGAGAAAATCTATTTTAAGTACTGCGCATCGATAATCAGCTAGCATCATTAACCCCTAACAGGTCTGCAGGTGTGAACAAACAATGTCGGTCGCATATTGATAACTGGACGCCTTGGGGTGTGATAAATAGGACTAAACAACATGTTTGAAGGTCAGAAATTATTAGAAAACAACAAAATTGATGGTTTTTTTAGCAGAAATTTAAACGCACGGGTACGATTTTTAAGCAAAATTCATATTTTAAGCGCTACGGGGGACTTGATTTTGAAATCTAAGCGCACGGGTGCCGGACACTAATTTTGGATGGGGAAATCCCAGAATCTGACTGGTTCGCTTGAAGCTCAGCATAGTCAGTTTCTGGTAACTGATGTTTAACCTGATGTATGTATGTTATAGGTGAATGTAACTGTATATCACTTATTGTTTATCAATATAATACCTTGTAACGTAATGTTTGTGATACTGTAAAATCATTAATTTTCGTGGGGAATTAAATTTTGTGGATTTCGTGGTTCACCTCAACCACAAACTTTAATCCCAACAAACATTAATTTTGACCCCTGTTTTATTACATGGAATGCAAAATCCACGAATTCAAGTCCCAACAAAATTGTCTTTTTTACCAAAACCATGAAATTTCGTCCCAACGTAATGTGTGATATATGGTAGGCGTCATTGTCCTGCATGAACTTGTGACATTGCATTGATATAATGGTAGTAAATAGCTAGGTATCATGGTTAGCAGTGCTAAGCACTCCTCATCATGGTTAGCGGTGCTAAGCACTCCTCATCATGGTTAGCGGTGCTAAGCACTCCTCATCATGGTTAGCGGTGCTAAGCACTCCTCATCATGGTTAGCGGTGCTAAGCACTCCTCATCATGGTTAGCGGTGCTAAGCACTCCTCATCATGGTTAGCGGTGCTAAGCTCTCCTCATCATGGTTAGCGGTGCTAAGCACTCCTCGTCATGGTTAGCGGTGCTAAGCACTCCTCGTCATGGTTAGCGGTGCTAAGCACTCCTCGTCATGGTTAGCGGTGCTAAGCACTCCTCGTCATGGTTCAATGTTACTGGTGTTATGTCAGTGGTTCAAGAAATGGATCAAGTAATATAAAACCAGGTCTGTCATTGATGCACCTTATTCTGTTATGTAATTAGTCTCAGTGAAACACCTAGATACAATATCCTCATGTGTAATATGGCTCCCTGGTATACACCCTTTCAATTAAGACCGTAATTAAATTGTCTCCCTTTGATGACGTCAAACGAGGGCTCAAAGCGAATACACTAGCCGATTACCGTTAGCGTGTAAAGGAAATAAAAAATGTGTCAACTTTAAACCGCTGTAAATCACGTTTTACTCTGTCGATTTTTAAAAGATGAACACTTACGAAAACAAGACCGTATAGCCTTTTTAATAATGTAACTTTTGTTAATGTATTTTCAATAATAAAACATAAAAAGCCATGTTTTCGGAACAAAAATTTCAAGGGCGAGAAAATGTAAAAATAAAGAACTGAATTCAATACTTAACAATTGGCATTTTACTTGCTCAAAATGTTTATTATTTGCAGTTTTAGGAACTGTGTAGACTAAGCTTTCCAACAATTATATTATTAAAAGATATTATTAAAGTTTTAAAAGGAGAGCCATGCTTTTCGAACCTAAATACCATGCATCACGCGCGCACAATCCACTCATTGAAACCTGACTTACATTTATACTAGCATAAAGAAATTGTGTATTTTAATAATTCATCACACATCATAAAAGTATAGAATATTAGCTATATCATTTCAAAAGTACGACTATCCAGCCAGAAATTAAAACGTTAATTTACACAGGAGGAAATTTCTTTCTAGATATAGTTTGTACTAAAATCCGGGCGGCATGATTTTACATGTCCGCATGTGCTTACTTGTTTAGTGTTATACCGAGTACATTGATGTGTTGTTTACTGCAATCAAAGAAAGTAAGGAATCACCGGAAAAGTTCACACGACGAATAACTTAAAATCATAATCAATTCTATGTAAAATTTTGTTGTATGTAGGTAAAACTAAATTGTTTGGCAATACAATGTAGTCTGTTTCAAATCTTACTCTTCCATCGTGAAACTTTTGTTTATTTGAAATTCATATACAAGTAAATGAGAAAAGTGCTTTATTTATTTTAAATGGTGTCTACGTGTAATAATATTGCAATAAAATATATTTGAAACATCAAAATGAGCATTGTAGCACAAGTCATACAGGTGCATGTCCATTAATTTACACTTTTTGTTCGGACACGGAATTAGAGAGACCTCCGTGGTTTGGATAAACATAATTTATACTTTTTTATAAAAGTAACCCTACTTTTTTATAAAAGTAACCCAAACGTTGATTTAAAAGTATCAATCAATGTCAATCATTTAAAGTAAAACACTGATCAATATACTGTACATGTATATTAAGATGACAGATGGTGACAACATAGTATTGATTGGTTGTATATTAGTACCCTGCTGTGAAACTAATTTAGAGTATGGTCTTGGTGGCTTATCTTGATATTAGGGGATCTATGCTGTTTATTGTAAATCATTATATAATTATACAGCACCTAGAATTTATTTATGCGTTAGGGTTTTAGCACCTTATCATCTGACAAGATTTTATTTATGCATTAGGGTTTTATCTGTCTCACTTTAATTTGTTATGTTTTTCCCATCACTCGAATTGCAGTTCAGGTCACTTTTTGTGAATTAAGATTTACAATTCTTATATTAAAAACAAAATATTGTAAATTGTGATGTTAGTTTGAGGAGCAGTTGTATATAAATAATGTATTTTTTAAATTAATTTATAACAATCAACTGATATCATAATCGTCATTTATACAGCTTTTTAAGCCGAATTTGCCCGAAATGACACGTATGTAACCAGATAGGACATTCCAATAAATAGTTGTGGCTCTAATATACGTGTAGTTTTATTCAAAGGCCTAAATAATTATGTCTTTGTTTTATTACAATCCATAATAAATAATACATAACTTGTGAATTGTATTGATAAAAAGAAATGAGACATAGCAATGATCCAGAGTTAACTAGGTCTAATGGCGGTAATGATGTAGTAGTACTTATTGAAAGAACCAGGTGAAAATACTTGCGCTTTATATTCCCGGCAAAATATACATTTATCAAAGTACAAATATACACTGTATCTTAGCACTAACGCTCAATTTAATGTACGAAATGTGCATGACAATCAACCGAATTACAAAACAACATTAATACAACTACAGATCTTTTTGGAAATTAACGCCCGATAATTGACCATTGTTGATAGAAAAAAATCCGAGAAATCACACGTTTCCTCCACATCCATAACATGTAACATGTTATACATACATTGTTAGTACATTATAAACATCTTTATTGAAAAAACAATAGCTACAAAACATGCAATTAACGAAAAAAAGCGATTAAATAATCTCTTCGCTACTGCGTTTATAGTGTCGTTAATTTGTAGAGCCCTCGTTTGACGTCACATCCGGTTACGGGAGGTAACTCTGCACATACGATTATCGCTTAATTGAAAGGGTCTATCAAGTTCTGTCAGGTGTAGTATTGTGTGCCGGTACAATTGAACAGGTTTATAAATATATATACGAGGGTATATCCAAAAGTAATGTCACTGATGCTATTAAATCATGCATAATGTCAGTAAAACTATGACATTTTTTGCAAGGTAACTTCAGTCTATTTTGAATATGAGTCATATAATATGATGACCAAATTTCGCAACACTGCAAAGAATAGTTCTTGAGATATGAACATTTATATGCGGCGTACTAACGAACATCGCCGCAAGTCCGACGTCAATGACGTTATAATGACGTTACTTGCAGACACCTACTCATCCCGCAATCGTTCCTGTCTGGTGATTTCTAACGACTCCCAAATCATGCAGTCATTTCCATGATCTTTAAAAATATGCAACCCACCCGACACTTACTCTCTGCGAATTCGAATTATTTTTAAGTGTCCTCTACATAGTCTCAAAGCTAAAATTTTAACTAACCACATAAGGATCGTAATTTTGACCGTCAAGTTGAAAATACGGCGTTAATATACTCTAGCGTGCTCTTTTCGGATCTACTTAAAACCGTTAATATCACTCTTTGTTGATAATCATTTGGTTATATATATATATATATATCCCTTAAAACCTTATACTAGATGTACACGAAACAAAGTTTGCCTTGTGTGTTACGATAAGTTTCAGTAGGTGACTTTCATAACTTATAGGAAAAGTGCATTACTACGCGCAGCGTATTTTTGTCACAAATCTGCCGTGTTTTCGGTAAGTAATCAGTTTGTTGAAAGTAGATTGAGAGTTTCAAAATAGGTTGACGCCAATGAAGTTTTAGCAGCTAACACAAAACATTAGTTTCATCACGTCACGAAAGTATCGTCTGCTTTAGAGAATTATTTTTTTATAAAATCACATAAAAGAAAATTGTAAAGATTATGGAAAAAATCGTAATTTTCGTATGTGGCAATATGACGTCATAGTTGTATTTTAAATGTACATATAATCAAATTGTGATAATCGAATAATGCAGAACGTTATATATTAATCAGAATTGAACTACTGCACATTTTGATATCGTTTTTATGCATATCGGCCTATAAACAAATAAACCAAGAGAGGAGTGACATTACTTTTGGATATACCCTCGTACATGTACAATATTACTAGTTTTTGCACACAGTTATGCCCATACATGCCAAATTTGGCAGACCCCTTTGCATGAGATTTGAGTTGAAAATTCGGAAGATTTCATTTAAATGCAGGATATTTTCCTTGCTGCAACTTTTAACATTAACAATGAAATTTGGACTGTTAACATATTAGAGGTCACAATTTCGACTTATCTAAGTGAAACTGGTTGGTGTGCTAGCTTTGTTGAATGGCCGGTCACCTCAGGTGAAACATTGACATTAATCTCTATTGATGATGAGAAGTTGCTGATTCCTTGTGGGGTTTATAAGTTACGGGTAGTACTCGTTTAAAACAGACCAGAAAAACTGAATAGGTGAATCTGCCATGGTATAATATAACAGAAGTATTGTTAACAAATAAACAAACATAATGCATTCTCCATTGAACTCCATTTATCAGGGATTTCCCCAGAAAATTTTCTAAGCGCAATAGGGGTTGGAAGGGGAGGGGTGTCCTCTACGGTATTTTGAAAAAAAAATCAAATTAGGGGATAAAATGGTGCAAATTTTGGAGGTTTTAGGGGCAATATCACGAATACAACATAATTTAGACGCTCAGATATGACTTTTTAAGCGCAATTCGTCCCTTTGGTGCAACAAGGCCCTATCTCACATTTTTGACAAAATCACTTTTTTGCATAAAATGACTTAGAATCCATAAATACATATTCCTATTCAAATTTGAAAGCAAAATTCTAATTATAACCCCTTAAAAATTATATTTGGCAAAAGGTTGTATCTCATATTGATGTGTTTTGTTTGGCGCAACAAGGCCCTATCTCAACTATTTTACTTACATTTAGATGGGATACTTTGGCGAAACATGTTTGTATCTCATTTTAGAGTACTGTATGATTATTTACTTTGAAGTTAAAAGTCTAATGTGCAACATAAAATATAGTAAATATTTTATAGTATGAATATTATATCTAAAATCTAGCTGAAAATATCTCAGTAATGCATATTCCGAGTATAACTTGATGTCATTTAGTCCTAACTGAGAAGTTATTCAGTTTAAGAAACTGAATACAAACTTATAGTAATGATAAGAATATCAGATTGTTTTATAAGGGTTTCATTTGACCCTTTAATTCACCATTTGACCCTTGATATTCCCTTAGAAGTCATATTTTACGCTTAAAAAACGTAGGATTCTGACAGAAAGGTATTTTGTCTTCCCAGTGGTTGGTATTTACATACTTTTTGGGTAAATTAATGGTGTATTCCAGTATTGATTGGCTATTAAATTGTAAATTCTTGTTTAAAATGATCGAGTAGATTTTTAGCTTGACTTTTATAAGAAATACTGTCAATTAGGTGTGTGTCGGCATCTGGGTTGCATCACAAGGTTAAGATTTAAACAATCCTAAATTACCCATTACTTTTACCGACATTCAACTTGAAATTTGAATACTTGTTATCATCAAAACCACCATTTAGTTTGCTTTGAAGGCCCGTAACACTTGCTCCCCTAATTTTGGAGTAACGGCCCCTTTTTTACTTAAAAATGGCAAAAATCAAAATTAAAGTTTTTACATACTTGAATAACTTCAGTAATGTTATAAATATTCATATCAAACTTATATTTACACACAAGTCAAAGTATTAATTCAATAATTTCTAATACTTGCTATTTAAAGTCTTCTGCCTTAAATTGCTCTATTCAACCCCAAATACTAAAGTGAACAGGGCTATAATTCTTCAGTTATGGGGTGCAAGTCTGATTATTAAGTGGACTATTTGACTGTTTGACTTAAAAACATAATTCTATAATTATGTTTTAAGGATGTCAGGGTGCAAATCTTTATTAAAAAGTTCTGAGGACTGTATTTTAAACATTTTCATTCTACTGTATATCCATTAACATGTCTCCATGAGATTTTTAAAAAAGTAATTACTATTTTTATTTCCCTACCCTAGCGTAAAAATGTACTGCAAAAACAAATGAATATTTAGTCAATCAAAGTGTAACTATGATGTTTGAACTAATTATGAAATAATAAATAATGAATACATGATAAAAATGTCACCCTACCCACGTTAAAACTAAGGCAAAGTGTTTGCCTATTTGCAAGAAATCCGTAGTTAATCCTGGTTTTAAAGCAACTTAATTCCATTTTGATGATGAAAACACATTTTGTAGAAGTTTGATCACAAAACTATGTTTGAAGAATACATAAAGTATTCTTACATAATGATCAAAGGCACTATTGACGAAAACTCCCAAACAAGTTTTACTTTTCTAGGTATTTGTAGACAAAGTATTCCACCATACGTTGTAACAACACGAAATATATATTTTAGGAGTTTAAAAGGTAATAAACTGACATTATGCGATTATTTTTCCACTAAATGAATAAGTCCGGTTTCGTGTATAAGTGTTTTTTGTCAGTCAAGACAAAAAATGTGATTTTAAGAGAGCTAATTTGATAAATTTTGCAATTTACCAACTGGAGTTTAGACCCTTAAACAATTTACTGTGTATTAATTCCTAAATTCTAAGAGAATTTTTTTTAAATAAATGCCGTTTTTCTCCAAATTACACTTTAAGGTCATGGTGCAAAGCCAAAAACATTGTCTTTTGGCTCTAGTGGGGTTTGAACCCACACCCTACAGGAAATCTTTCAATTTACCATAAAATAACTGAACTTGAGGACATTCTTTATTAGACCCTGTCAACCTTGTATAAGATAATACAGCTGATACTTCAGAAATTATCATATGCATACTGCACAAAATTAACTTTTAATCCAAAATCTAAATTTAACAAGTAGGCTAATTAGGAATTGCATGCAATCCAAAAGTCCCCTATCAGTTCAAATTTTTGTTCAATGTTTCTGTTACCATAGCAAACACAATTTTTGTCATAAGCTAAATTAAAAAAGATGTACATTACGTCCTCATTGCTACCTACTTACATGCAAAGTTTCATAAGCTATATTGGTTAGCGGTATGACAAGATCCACATTTTGAAGGATTTTCACTACTTCCGTCTCCATAGCAACCACAATTTTTGTCTGAATCAAAACTACAATTTTTGTCTGAATCAAAACTAAATTGAATTTCAGTTAAATCTCCTTATTGGTATACACATACCAAGTTTTATTAACCTTACTGGAAAACTGTTTGAGTTATGACAGGATCCTGATTTCTTGACCAACAGTAAACCTATAGTCCCCGCCAGTTGAAAACTGGTAGGGGACTAAAAAAGGCCTTACCTCCATTAAAATACAAAATATGTTATTATGGTGCATAATTCAAGTGATTGCATATCAGACATAATGTGTATGTTTTAAGTTTCAAATGAATTTGTTTTATACCTCAGAAAAAATATGAGTTCTTTACTTAACAAACATTCGGACTCAGACTCTGGCAATTATGATTGTTCCCTTTTTCTTTAAAAAGGTCCCAAAAAAGGATTTTTGCAATATATTCAGTCACAACTGTGTTCATAAGTTGATCTTCATTCTTATTGTGTTTATAAACCTCATAATTAAATGCATTTCAATAAAAAAAAGTAAATGAATCTCTAAAAGATATTGAGATACAACCTTGTTGCGCCAAACGCTTTGATAATAATCTTGAATTTATTTGGTGCAACAAGGTTGTATCTGGAAAATTTATCAAAATCTCTTTTATAGTGTATTTTTGTTGTATGTATTATGTATCAACTTAAATGTCCTGTTTTATTGAAGTAAATATCAAAAGCCAACACTAGTTCATCAATTGGTATCAAAATGATAAAGTTAATTCCTTTTCCTGAAAAAAGTGAAAAAGTGAGATAGGGCCTTGTTGCACCAAAGGGACGAATTCAAATTGTAAGCGCACTGGCATACTGGATTTTGGAATCCAAGCGCACTGGGCCCAGACATTAAAACACCCTGGGGAAATCTCTGATTTATCATGTGAGAAAGATGAACACTAACACAAGTTTTATTGTAATGTACAACCTCTGTTGAGCAACATTCTGGGAGCTTCAAATATAGGCCATTGTTTAAAGGTTGTAGCTCAACAGAGGTAACTTATGATAAATATCAATTTCGGGAAAGTTTGAAGGCGTTATTATAGAGAGGTTGTTTCTATACACAGAGCTGCTGTGAAGAGGTTGCACTGTATGTAGAAATGTTTCTATTTATATTATAGAACTAACAGATGAGTTTGTGATTAACTGGAGTGCCGAGCTTACAGACAATCTACGTAGTAAGCTATATGCCATGTGGAACCGCTCCTCCGGTGATTGTTTGCTAGACTCTGTGTTACAAGCTACGTGGGGTATACTAGATATTGACAACAATCTGAGACGGGCACTAGCTGACAGTCTCGCTGCGGCGGCTAAAAGGTACAGTCATATATTTACTTATTGTGATAGATAATACCCTCAGGAATGAGGTGTCCACTGTCCAGAGTGATTAACCAAAGTTGTAGAACTTTTGTCACTTTCTATCTAAAATGAATCATATACTTCATTAATGATTTAAAATTATTTTAAATTTTCCTGCATGTTAAGGCATCTTCAGGTGTATATTATAATTAGAAAGTACTATAATATATAAACACTAACAAATATGACAGGAAGGAGTGGTTAAGTTAGCAAATTTGTAATAATGCTGAATTTATAAAATTTGGTCTACAAAAAAAATCACTTATATTTCCGTATGCCCGAAACTCATAATTTCCCACCCACGGTTTTAAATATGCACTTTTACTATTCTATTGATCTTGTTTTAGTTTCTCACCAAAATGGATGGAATACGAGATGGCTCAGGCAAATCTTCTCAACTTTAGTTTAGAGAAAGAACAATGGGACAGAGATTGGGACTTACTGCTTAGTTTAGCCAACCAACCAGGTATTTAGCTGATATTTCAATGATGCCACTTCCCATTGCACTCTTATAAAAAAATTCCCGAAACCCTTAACACCCTTGTACAATATTTTTCAGAAACCCTTAGCACCCTCTTAAAAGAATCTTCCCGAAACTCTTACAAAATATCTTCCCGATAAGCACACTTGTAAAATATATTCCTGAAATTGTAAGCACTTTTGAAAAATCTACCAGGTGTACCATCTTACCTTTTAAATAACAATTTGACTCCTGAAAATTCAGACAAAAAAAACCCACATTTTCACGCTCATAAATGTTGACTGGAGGGTCATATTTCTTTATAGGAAGGTATTTTTGCTGTGAAATGATTTAAGTCAGAATTTATAATAAGCCCTGATGTGCTTCCGAACACAACTATTGAAAGAAGTTTCGTCCTAAATATTAATTTACTATACAAAAAAACAAAATGCATTGTAGGTGCTTGTATTTCATGCTGGTTGCAAATTGATGCAGTGAGACTGTATTTCTTAATCATGTTAAGTTAAAGTTAAGTTACCAATTTTCTAGGGCTCTTTTAAGCCGTTAGGCTACTCAAGCACCCTTTGACATTTCAACTTCCCCTGGTCATTGGGCTACATATGGAAATCCACACTCTTGTCACCCTGAGGAGACTATTTCTCTCCTGTGGTGTTGCAGCCAACATCGATCTGCGGCGCCCAGGAATAGACACTGCCCGAACAGGGACCATTTTACACCATGGTGGAGTGGAGCTGTGGGTCTTGCTCAGAGAAATTAACCAGTGGTCCAGAGAGGGATCGAACTTGGGACCTCTCGATCCCGAAGCGCGCGCCCTACCTCTAGGCCACTGCTCCCCACATTGTATATCCATGAAATATAATTTTCAATAAATATTGTGGATTTTACAGTATTTGGTAACCTGCGCTAGGCATACATGTTTAACAAACATCACATATTTTTCTATTCCCACATACAGGTGCTAGTTTGGAACAGATGCATATATTTACCCTGGCACATATACTGAGGAGACCTATCATTGTTTATGGGGTCAAGGTTGTGAAGAGTTTTCGTGGAGAAACTATCGACTTTGCTCGATTTGAAGGTAAGTATTTATTCAAGGTATTTCAGTTCAGCAAATTATCCATCCCTAGTCCTGTTATCACAGTGTTCTTATTTGCTTAAAATTCAATCATACACATATGAGTGATATACAGCCACCATGACCTTTTTGTTTATTTCTTTGCATTTGACTAAGAAAGTAGTCAGAAGTGTGTAATCACTTGTTTTTTCCCTGTCAAAATGGCCAATAACTTTAGAGTGAAGAGACAGTCGTGTAAGAATAGATATCCAGATGCTGTATTCTAGCTTGTTGAATGTAGACACATTGGTTCTTTAATTTGCCTATTGTATAGCATGGATACATGCAAGATTGCCCCTGATACGAATCAGTTCATCACTAATTAGGCAGCTGTGGGAAATGATGAAAAGTGCTTCGGAAAATGATGAAAAGTGCTTCGGAAAATTACCATGTGGCACAGAGCCGAGATTCAAACCTGAACCTCTAGATCTGTTGTCAAATTATTATAACCCACTCAACCACAGCGCCATCTATCCTTTATTGCATAATCATTAAAGAAATGATCATATGCCCCAGAGTCAAGATTCCAACCATGAACCTGTAGATCAGTAGTCAAAGCATAACATCGACTTGACACGTCTTGGTCACAGCACCAACCATCCTCTATATCCTCTATATCCTCTATATCCTATATATCCTATATATCCTCTATATCCTCTATATCCTCTTTATCCTCTATATCCTCTATCCTCTATATCCTCTATATCCTCTATATCCTCTATCCTCTATATCCTATATCCTCTATCCTCTATTTTCAGGTGTCTACTTACCTTTACTTTGGGATCGAGGCTTCTGTTCCAAAAGTCCTATAGCTCTAGGTTATACTAGGGGACATTTTTCTGCCCTTGTTCCAATGGATGCTGGTACAGGGATTCCATTAGGGGCCGGAGCACATATAGATAATGCAATGGATGAACAGATCTTCTATCTACCACTAGTTGATCATGAAGGGGCGTTCCTACCACTACACTTCACTTCTGATAATGAGGTAGGTACATGTTCATTTGTAAAACTGATTATTAACTATATTGTACTTACACACAAACCGGCCGTTTATGCATGATTATATTAATTTCATAAAACTGGTTTTATAGTACACTCTACTTAATACAAACTATTTGTTGATAAATTATCATTATCCATGGTTCGTATGAATTCATGGCCAATAAAAAAAGGTTTTAATTCTCACTATCTCTATCGCACAAGAATAATGTGCTTTTTGTCATGGATTTGTGATTAAATTGTCAGTTTAAATCAGTCGGCATATTGGTGTAAACTCAAAAATGGCTGAATTCATAGATTTCAAAGCTTTGAATGGATAAATTATGCTGCTCTCGTGGAGTGGGCCCTGCAAATTAATTGGAAGAAGAAGAAGAAGTCGAGCCCCTTAGGGCTAAAAGCCTTGCATGCACACTTCCTACACTCTACTCTTTAACCAATTTTATTTTTATTGACTGAGTAATTACTTAACTTTATGAAATCAAAATAGTTTTGCCATTAAAAAGTATTTATTGTAAAATATTTGCTATAAAGCAAGTACCAGTTAAGAGCCTACGTCATTCTGAAACTTTCTCATCGACTCGAGCCCTCTGATTGGTCAGCCTCTATTTAACCCAAAGACTGAAAACTCTTCACAAAACACAGTTGTTACATAAAGTTAAATACTCTTAGATGATATTCACCGACTTTAATCAATGTGAAAGAGCCTGTTGACAAATAAATCGTCAACAACAAAACCCCATGGTAAAAAGCTTAGGCATTGATGCTTACCAAAATGGATTTTCATAGTGGGTTGCTATTAGTGATCATGGAACGATTACAAGTTGTTTTCATTCACATTTGTTTTGCTGTTGTGACAGAAATAAGACTTCCTGCAGATTTTAACATGTTTTTGATAAGAATCATCTCCGCATGTGTGCATATTTGACAAAACAATCAGGGCTCGAGTCTCTGAGAAGGATCGAGTCGATGAGAATCAAGTATATATGTAATGAAAGCTTGACAATTATCAGGTTTGTATTCACCCTCTAAGTGTGAACTTAATGAGATGCCCCTGTCTTTATAACCTAGCATATTACTATATTTATCTCTGAACAAAATTGTGTAGGCTTAGCTAATTTGTGCAAATCATCGCTAGTTTACCCTTACTGTTATATGGTATCTTATAATCTTTATTCAGATGGGACAGGAAGAGACGATATTAAGACGTTGGTTAGAGTGTTATGTGACACAGGAAGGACATTTTGTATCGATACAGAAAGTAGGGAAACGTCCCGCACTTGTTGGACAGATGATCGATATGTGGTTAGATTATTACAGACATGAAGCCCAGGGTTCAACATGTGAGCAATCATCTACCGATCTACAGTATTATAGTGAAGAGGAAAGTGATCTCGGCGAGTGATCTCGGCGAGTGATCTCGGCGAGTGATCTTGGTGGGTGATCTTGGCGGGTGACATTGATGGGTGACCTTTGTAGGTGACCTTGACGAGTTATCTCGGCGAGTGAACCGATTGAGTGATCTCCGACACTGGTTTATAGGCTAAAATTACCTTGTTATTGAAGAGTTACTTGCGTGTACAATTTGTTTTGTAGGATTAGCATACTTCAGGAGCTTATATTGTTGTGTAAAGTCAATGTGAGTTTCGTTATTTTATTGTTCTAGAAGTGAAATTTATTTATTTATCACATTAGCGTAAGTTATAAACTTTCACAATTTTTAATGATTTTTGCAGGTATTTGCCGATTCATTTTTGTTATGTGAATTCAGTAGAATCATATTGTTTGTTAATTCTGAGCTTTACAAATTTGACCATTGTGTGTAAAATGTTGAACCTAGATCATAATGTAATCTTCCACACTTACAAGTATTTTAAAAATCAGATATTTTCATGACATTGTCTTTGTAGAACAGACAGATCAAGTCACCATTTGGTTATACTTCTTGATATTGTAAAAAGTGTTTTTTTATATTACGGACATTAGCATGCACATATAAAATTGTATCCTACAGAAATTGTTTACAAATGAATTGACTGACCTATCTATCCACCTTGGTATAGCTTGGCTATATTGACTTGAGCCTGACCTTTATGCAATAATATATTACAAGGTTCTTGCTTTGAATATATCAATTTCCGCTAGCAAATCATGCAATATCGGTATTTAAGATTTGTGTTTGTATTACATCTCAAGTGTCTTCGTGATACTCCCCGATTATGAAAACATACAATCGGTGTTATAAACGTAGGCAATATATCAACTGTTAAATTATGCTAATCAAAAGGTCAGGCTCGTGTCAGATTGGCCAAGCTATACTTGTTGGTTGTTGCAAGAGAAACAAACACGTTATTTAGTGTGATATAATAAGACTATTCCTTGTGTATAATTTTAGTTAATGTTAAAATCATCTTGTGTTGATTTGTAAATTCAGGGCTATTTAATTAATATGCACAATTTTTCGTATTTATGTGAACACAACATTCAGACACTGATCAGCCTTGGAAATATCATGGTGTTGAAATATGACATTATAGTCTCAAAATGTGACGTCACAATTTTAAAATATGACATTCTTGCTATGAAATATTTTTAAATAGATTTTTGGAAAGCTAATAGATTTTCAAAAATGGTTCATAGTTCTGATATAGACTTAGGGTAATTGTCCAGTTTTCATAGATCAAATATATTGATATCAAAATTCAATCCTGTGATTCTGATTTTCAATTTCAAAATTCTACTATGTATTGAAATATTGAGATTTGCCATATCAAATTCTGCTATTTAATAATTTCTTGATCCCTTTTAAATAGTGTATGTAAATTCAACATTTTATAATTTGCACAAAATTCACAAGATTTGACCTTTTTCACTGTTACAATTCTAAAAAGTCTCCAATGTGGTCTGTGGTATGAAAACTTATTGTGAAATACCAGTATGCCTTCATCGCGAAATGACGTGAAAGGTTATATAGATTTTGAAATAATTGACCTGCCTACTTACCTGATGTTGTTACTATGGATACTCCAAACTGACAGTTCTATAACAATATATTATGATCTAATCATAAATGATTCAAATGGTTTGCTAGGTATAGTTTAAATGTTTCTAGAATTTGTCTAGTATTACAAAATTGTTCATTGAACATTCTTTGTCTGTGTTTATACGAATACAAATGTTTATATTATAAATGTTTTGATTTTCGCAATTGTTCAGTTAAGATGCAGACTTTTATCACGCTTATAGTCAATCTGTTCACAAGGTTGTCCTTCCTGCTGCTCTCACACTTATAGTCAATCTGTTCACAGAGTTGTCCTTCTTGCTGCTCTCACACTTATAGTCAATCTATTGACAGAGTTGTCCTTCTTGCTGCTCTCACACTTATAGTCAATCTGTTGACAGAGTTGTCCTTCTTGCTGCTCGCACAATGGATTGGAAAAACCAAGAATATCTCTCAGACTAATTGCCTTGTACTTTGTATCTGAATTTTGTAGGTAAACTTGAAATCATTTGAATTTGATACAGTACTGGTATGTCAATTGTGTTTTATCGTACTAGGTGAATTTCAGGAACATTTTGACTGCATCTTAGTTATATGGTTTTTGTTTGTACTTGTATAAATTCTGATTTTGTTGATAGTTTTATGGATATTGTGTTATGATGTATAGATACCTAGATGGGTAGATATCGCTGGCTTAGAATGAGAAGGTCGTAAGTGGCACTTAGACCTTATAAGACTAATACATACATATATTTGAAATTCGCATCTTAAGGTGCTTCTTATCAGCCTATTTTCATGAAAAAAACAGAACTTGACATGTTGACCAAACTGTAGTTGAAAAAGCTCCTTTTACCATAAGTAAAGAGTGCTTGTTAGACAGTTTTTCTTGTTGTTTTTTTTTCAAAATATTTATTTTGTAGTTATGACCTTCTCATTCTAAGCCAGCGATATAAGAGTTCTGTGATATCGGATGCTGTAAACTGTGGATTATATCAAATTTCTCATGTTTGTTGGAACATAAATTTGTGAAATTGCCATGTAAGAGAACCTAAAAAATTAGGCCACTAGTTTGACACTAGTAAACTGGTCTTATTATTAATTTTGTTTTTATAATGAGATCTAATTTTACTAATAAAACAGCAAATACTAAGATTTTATCCCCAAAAAAAGAAAGAAATTTGAGGTGAACTTATTATTGGGGGGGGGTTATTGTTCAGTTTGGTTTGTCTTTGATAATAGTTTGTATTCTTCATTAACTATAAACATAAAAAATTCACTATAAATTGTGAAGCTTAATTTGTGTTAAAAAGTCTTATTAATCAGGATGTGCTATTCTTGGGAGGTAATTTATCAACTATAGCTGACCAGAGATAAATCAAGACTTTAATATAAACAGAAATCTTTAATACCAACATTGTTTGGTCTACTGACCGTTTGTTATAACTGTGTATCGAAAGAGTACAGGGTGTTAAAAAAGTTCGTAGACTTTTCATTTTATCTCTCATTTTATTTTCAACTAACATTTTCACATTTTTCTGACATATAAGTAACTACAATGACCTCCTTTGTTTTTTTAATCGTATTCAAGTTGATCTGACATGTGATTTATAAGGTATGTAAGGGTTTAAGAGACTCGCGTGACGACGCAAAATATGGAAGACGTCAAAGTGACGTCACAGCTTTAGGTACTCGATCTTTGCACATGTGAGAATCCATTATACTTAAGAGGTATTCAATTTTTATTTAGGTTGAGTGTGTTGGCTGGTCTTTCTTCTTTGTGTTTAATGTGGTAAATATTATCATGAATGTATTACCGTGTCCAGACAGGGGTACGCGACAGGCAACATGCTGCACAGAATCAGTCCAAATTTTGTACCGGATGAGACACATTTTTGTTTTATCACCATGGTAACGTCTTCTGGCCAGGAAACTTTTAGCGTTATTTCATAAGTATTCGTCCTCACTATAGTCAGATGTAACAATTTTACCAACAGAAATGATATTGAGCTTTTTGTTGTCACATTTGTCAATTGCTCCAAAAACCAGCGTTTTGCACTCTTATTGAAGTGTATTACTTACGGAACGCTATCTTCCGAAGATCCCCATACAAAAGCATTGTGTTTGTTTGGCTCATGGTACAAACATGTATTACACTTACCTTAGAAGACAAATTTCGTCCAGTCATTTGCAGAAAGGTTCTTATATTTTCGAACAAAAGCCATTTTGTTCTTGTAATATCTCACAGTCATATACGGGTGGGTGGGGTATTTAAAAAAAGACAATTTATGTGTCTTTGTGCAAGTAACTCCATATCATAACATGACTTAATTCGTTTCCAGCATTTTTCGGTGCTTTTAAAACACTTCTAATATATTTACATCGCTTATATTTAATATTGTTAGTTATTTAATACCCCCTTGCTCAGATCCAATAGGACGTCAAGAGTGCGTACCTCCCGAAGCGCTACCTTCTTTCCTATATTTAGCCTTCCACTTAACAATCAAACCACAATAATAACCTAGAATGCTGGATAATTCTTTTATTAAATATCCAGCAACACAGTATAAAACAACATTAAGCCCTTATGGAGAAATTCATAGTTTTTCAACACCACCCCCTTTCGATAAAACTGCTTGTTTACTTGCTGTTTACAGATTCACCAATGATGACGTCATGACGTCGCGCGCAGATATTCTTGCAGATAATAGCATTTAATTCACACAACATGCAGATAATGTAAAGTTCTACATTCCTACCAAATTTTAAAACTTTGTGTTTAATGGTTTTGGATTTATTTAACAAAATACGAAGTCTAAAAACTTTTTTAACACCCTGTATGTGCTTTAAAAATGATTTTGCACAATATTTAACAAAATTGGACATTGTATATGCAATTATTTGTGATGTTTATTTTGTAAACAATGGCTAGTGTTATCGTTGACAGACTACTGTACACTGTTGATTCAGTAAGTAATATTAATGAGGGAACTATACCAAAAGCGAGAAAGAATAGGAAAGATTACAGTTAAATCAGTTAAATCAGTCACACCCAGTTAAACTTAGATAAACAAAGTTTACCTGAAGGAGGAGCCAATGTTTATAACCGTTATCATTTAACTTTGAACAGACTGGCAATATTCTATCACAGTGTTTTGTGTTATTATAGTGTTGTTGCATTGTATGAGATATGTCCACTAAGTTTGCAGTATAGTTGTAGATATTTTGTCATTGTTAAATTCAGAATGTTGAGTTCCTTTACTTTGTTAAGATGTTTTATCTATTACAGTATATACCATTGTTGCCCCCGTCTATTGTATGCTGGATTTACACTGTAGACCCATACTTGTCAAATTGATAAAATAAAAATTCCTTAAAATATACTTCTAGTATTTTATTTGTGTTGCTCTTGTAATTAGGGTTTTTAACCCTCCCAACTCCACAGTTAACTGTATTGTTGATAAAGATTAAAATAAAAATCCTGATCAATGGCACAGTTACCTGTACCCTACCCTACATATTGAATAAATGGGCTATTGCATTCCAGTTTACCCATGACTGTTAATGGTTTGATCTTCTGGTTCACAGCCATGTCTGTTAATACTCAAAACACAAGAGCTGTTCTCTAACAGCGCTCTTCTCTATTCTCGGTGCCATAGTTGGATAGTATAATAAAAACAACAGAAGTCTTCCAGCCTTGTGTAAGAAGTACCTTCCCCTATGTCACGATTTGTGTCATGATGGTTAGTAAGTGTGAAAAGTATCAAAGCAATATGACGATGGACTTTGAAATATTTAAGGTTGTACCTAAACTTAAACATGACTTTAAGTCGACTCGAACAGGGGAAGATTATTTGGACAAAACACCTACTCCTGTGTATGTGTGGGGGTCATGATGGTGAACAGGTATCAAAACAATATGTCAATGGACATCGAATATATTAGAGTTTGTACGAAATACGTAACGCCAACGCTTGGGTGAATACAATAACTCTCTTTTCTCTGTATAGTTGAGCTAAAAACTGACTCCCACTAAGGGAAGCAACTGTTATTGTTGAATATATCTAAGGGAAGCAAAATGTTGATGTTGAATATATCTAAGGGAGGCAAAATGTTGATGCTGAATATATCTAAGGGAAGCAAATGTTGTTGTTGAATATATCTAAGGGAAGCAAAATGTTGATGTTGAATATATCTAAGGGAAGCAAATGTTGTTGTTGAATATATCTAAGGGAAGCAAATGTTGTTGTTATATATCTAAGGGAAGCTAATGTTGTTGTTGAATATATCTAAGGGAAGTAAATGTTGTTTGAATATATCTAAGGGAAGCTAATGTTGTTGTTGAATATATCTAAGGGAAGCAAATGTTGTTGTTGAATATATCTAAGGGAAGCAAATGTTGCTGTTGAATATATCTAAGGGAAGCTAATGTTGTTGTTGAATATATCTAAGGGAAGCAAATGTTGTTGTTGAATATATCTAAGGGAAGCAAATGTTGATGTTGAATATATCTAAGGGAAGCTAAGGGAAGCAAATGTTGTTGTTCAATATATCTAAGGGAAGCAAATGTTGTTTGAATATATCTAAGGGAAGCTAATGTTGTTGTTGAATATATCTAAGGGAAGCAAATATTGTTGTTGAATATATCTAAGGGAAGCAAATGTTGATGTTGAATATATCTAAGGGAAGCAAATGTTGTTGTTATATATCTAAGGGAAGTAAATGTTGATGTTTAATATATCTAAGGGAAGCAAATATTGTTGTTGAATATATCTAAGGGAAGCAAATATTGTTGAATATATGTAAGGGAAGCAAATATTGATGTTGAATATATCTAAGGGAAGCAATGTTGTTGTTGAATATATCTAAGGGAAGCAATGTTGTTGTTGAATATATCTAAGGGAAGCAACTGTTGTTGAATATATCTAAGGGAAGCAATGTTGTTGTTGAATATATCTAAGGGAAGCAAATGTTGTTGTTGAATATATCTAAGGGAAGCAAACAGTTGTGTCCCTTGTTAGATATTATAGGACTCTTGGCCCGGACAAAGGTTGTTATTCATACTACTTGAGGATGGTACAGCTTGAAGTTAATATACCTAAATATGTGTCCAAATGACCAGGCTTTGTATTCACGAAATTTTCTTTGATGACAACATAATTTATATCCTTATTTTTACCTTGGACAATTGTAGAATTTATTAATCACATAACCTTAGAGAATGCTCTTTATCACTCAAAATGATGTACGCTGCTCGAGTTTCAGCCAAAATTTAAATCAAAACGATAAAATTAAACATAATCAGTGGGCAGTTGGATGTTTCGTTGTCTGAATATTATTTAGTTCATAAAAGAGATTATACTTAAACCGTATTAAAATTTAGAAATGTTGAACCATGAACGTGTGGGAATGAAGTCTGCAGTGTTTCATGTACAGCGATGTACTGTTACACCCCTACTAAGTACTAACCAGTGCCACCCATTTAGATGTTTATACCTTGTTTGTGGTCCTATAACTACATGTACGTCACCAAGTAAGTTACAGTATCTGTCCCCACTTTATTTAAAACTGTAACAAATATAACAGGGGTTGTTCTGCTGTACATGTATATACATGTGGTCAAGTGGTTGAAACATCAGCTGTTGGACAGGAGGTGGAAGGCTTGTATCCAAGGAGATGCCCATTCTGATACAGTGGATATATTGAGCTACCAGCTAGAGTTAAATCTAGGTTAGTATGTACCTACCTGTCTGGGTCTTGGTATTCAATGATAGAATTCAGACAGCATTTGTACCCAGCAAGTAGGTCTCCATAAGACTGACTCTTTAAACAAGAAATGTTCGTAAAACATGTATGTAGCCCAATAGTCGAAAATGCTTAAGGTCATAGTGACCATGACCGTTGACTTACCGGTAGTGACTTAAAAATCAATAGGGGTCATTAACTGTTGCTGACCAACCTCCATGTTAAGTTTGAAGATCCTAGGTAAAAGCGTTCTTGAGTTATTGAACGAACACCAATTGGTCTACCAGCCCACCAACAGACATGTGCAAAGCATTATACCCCCTAATCAAAGATGGGGGTATAATAAGGGAGAGTACAATCAATGGCCCCTTTTTTGTACACCGGTAAATCAAGGGAAAACACAACAATTATATGAAGAATTAACTAATTTAATTTGTAATTTTTCACAAAATTTACACATTATATAACAAGATGTCCAAAGACATGAAAACGAGAGAATGTACAGAATGAACATATACATTCATACAAACATTGTGTGATATAAGACTAGTTACCCTCCACTCGTCTTCACTCTACAACATGCCTGCATCAACATTCTATTGATCAACAGTTTTATTGCTTGGTTGCATATTTGACTATTTAAGGATGCTATTTTTTCATCATCCAACACAAAATTCCATATGAAAACCAGCAGTTTTTTTTAGCAGAGAATTTGATTGGGTAAACGGAAACAAAACTCATTTTCTGTCATGATTCGTTACAACACTTCGACCATTGTCAAATATATTGGCTTATAAAACGACCTAACTTATACAGGTCAATGAATAAGTGTGTCCAAAAATAGGTCGCCTTAAAGGCTTTTATAGTCTATTATAAAAACATATTTCAGCATTTATACTGACCCTGTTAAGTAGTGACTGACTTCAAGCTAAAGTGACCATGTAGAGGTCTAAATGCACTAGATTGTATTATGCATTTCATTATTATATGGCTGTTCTGAATAATTACAAAATTTGTCTGTAAATACCAGTAAAACATGAAGATGGTTCAAATTTAAACACGCAAACGCAAGAACACATGGCACAATGAGCAGCAGATACCTTAAAACACTTGACAACACCTTGATTGTACATTTATTGACATATGACCGATTACTTGGCCGTTCAACTTTTCTGGCTTACATGTAAACAATTTATGAACACAGGATTTGAATTGAATTACGTAAAATAATTCATACACTAAAATCAATGGATGCTCAAATGGTATAAGGAAGACTTGAACAAATGTAAACTACTCCAAATTTGATGATGTCATAAAGATTTACATTAACAGACCACAGATAACAAAATCTTGTATTTGAAGACCAGTCTAAGAATCCAGCTTTACCATTGGTCAGTTTAAAGAATGAGCTTTGAAACCAACCAATCAGATGACTTTATTATCAGACTGGTCTTCAAACTTGATACTTCAACCTTAAATCCGAAATTAACTAGAAACCAGTTGAAATTGAAATTACTCACAAAAAATAAAATAGTTCATACTCCGAGTCTTCTCGACACTGACACACAAACATCCATGACTGGACAAAAACTTTAACATGGAGATCAAACTTGGGTAACGAAACATAAAACTTTTGTAGAATTTAAAAGAAAACTATCTGGCAGTACAGGCTATGTCTATACAAAATGAGAACTATCACATAATGTGATGAATACCCCAACACTACCGCTTTTATCATACCCTCAAAGACAAAGGGCAATAACTCTTCGAAATCTGGAGTTGAAGGAACATAAAATTGTGACACACTGTGAGAATGTCTTGCTCCACGACCGTTCCGACACAGACAGACTGTAGCAGACTGACCATCTGATTACCTGAGGTCTCATCCACAATGGAACCAACCAACCGTTCAAGCTAACTCCTATACACCCCCTCAAAGTTCATTCGTGAGGGTGTCATTACAAAACATAAAAAGGTATAAAAAATGCAATTAGAAAATGAACAAAATAAACAAAAGAAAAACGAGAGTCATTACTGAACACAATTTGGTAAAATCTAACTACATACAGAAATTATAAAGCACTATTAAAAGGGCGTGTGTTTGTGTGTGTTGCTTGCTTTCTCATCACACTAAAAGAAAGCTGAATGGTTTAAACCAAAGCGAACATAATGAAGATTAAAATAACTGAATATAAGTATTTGCCTAAAACGTCCTGTAAATGCCAGCTAAATAAAATGTAACAAAAAGCTTCCAATCTGAACAGTACTTTGCAAAAGCAACATAATAAATGCGTAAAATAAGAAACAAATAAAATAAGAATACAACAAAATAGAAGGAACCTTGGAGTTCAGGATGTTCTACAAAGGATGCAGATACAGGTAAAAGTTATAGTTTCAAGATATGAGGGTGTTTAAATGCAGTTGGTTTACTTTGATCAAGTGCGATGAAAAAACGACACAGAATGATTTTGAACAATTACTCCATGAAAATTGAATGAAACAACAAGGCACAGAAAGGCAGACAACATGTAACATTGTAGAACGAATACATCATTTGTTTCAATGTCTTATCCAAGAAAAAATGAAAATATATAACATTTAACAGTAAAATTGTTACCATGGTAATTGTGGATGAACAGAAATATGAACGTTTTACAGAGAAACATGGAAGTTACAATATATAACAGTTACTTTGGCTGTAGGGAAGAAACTAAATCATTGAAACAGAAAATGTACAAATGAGCAACGAGAATAAAAGACAAACAGATGAATTACATAAAATGTCAAGGTAAACTTTGAGAATTTTGCAAGGTTTGGTTTTTTATTGAACACATAGTATACATATAATGCCTCGGCAGTGAAATTAAAACTGTGACGTGATAAAAGTGGCTTTGAATTTATTGTTACAGTAGTCAGATGACCCCTATAAATGTATAAGGAACATTCACTGGACTGCGTGTTCAATTGTCAATGTAAAATAACTTAAATATGAACAAATAGGCCAAATATTAAATAAGAAGCAAAGATTATTTATTTATACCAAAGAATTATAGGAAGCAACAGCGCATTTCACAAAGCGATATAATAGACGCTGCTTAAATAACACAAACATATTAAATATTATAGTCACGAGGTTACCCTATGTACTGGGCATTTTAAATTCCATCTGTTCCTACATCTGAACAGGGTAGGGATCTTGCTTAGTTTGAGAGAACATATTTCAAGACAAGTATGATCCATTTTGTATGTTATACTGTGTTTATGCTATTCAAATCTATATTTGGGCAATAGCCTAGTTAAACTGAAAACAATGTTACAGTCAGTACTTTGAAACTTGTGATATTGTTAAATTGGTTATTTATTGCTAGATCTATTGTAACTTTAGATAGATTATCATATTTTAAGATGAAATGAAAAACATGCAATATAATATCAACTACAGGATATTAAACTAATTGAATACAATTAAACAACGGTGTAAAGTTTTAAAACGCTGCACTCTTCTGTGAGATTCAAACTTAAAAATGAAATAAAAAAGCAAACAAACAAACCAGTTGCTCTGGGGGATGGACGAAAGCCACACCTCAAAATGTCATTCTAGACAAAAATATAAAAAAAATCTGTAAAACTTTGATACATTTTGTAATAACAAAAAAAACTTATGTAAGACCTTTTGCTTACCAACGTAAAATGTTAAACAGTGAACATTAAAACAGTTTTATAACAATTAACATACAATTATTATTGTCTTTGGACATATACATGGATTTCATTAAAACACAATTTGGGGCTCATGACAAAACAATGCAAACATAACTGCATTAATCATATTCATGATTTTTTTTCAATTATACCAAACACGAAACTGCCATTTTTTTATTGACATAAATAATGACAACATGGGGTATTCATTGTTCATATAAAAATAAGACTGTTTACTGGCAACCATTCTTCTTTCGCCAGTACAAATCACATCATGACGAAACATGTGAAATATAAATGTCTCATTCCAACAAAGTCGTTGCAAAAAAAGTCTGACCAGACCAGAATCTACTGTCACTCCACCACAACTAAAGTCATCATTCAAATGAAGAACAGTAAAAATGTCAGATTTATAGAAAAATATGGAGTACTAATAATAAACATTTCAATATAAAACACATTTGGGTACTGAACACATTTTTCAAGTATAAAGTATTTTGTACAATAATTACGTTATGTCCCCTAGTCCCCTCATCACAACTCCCTGAACACATTAAGTCAAACTCCCCTTCCATATTTTATGTTCTATACATCAAACATCTGTAAAGTTTCACTACTATCAACCTGTAAAGTTTTACTCAAGTATAACATCATCCCTCGACATCAAGGATTTCAGATTTCACAAGAACATTAGTGAACACAAGCGTTTGAAAGTCAGTCGAACAAAAAACACAGCACTTGTACAACTCTAGTCAACAGCACTAATAAACCTCCATTTCATCCGCCATACAACTCTGTGTAATGTTTCTTGTTTTCCTCAGTGAATTATTCTATTTCCTTAGCAACATGACTGCATCCTTAGCAACATGTTGGTTTCCATGGCAACCATTTCAGGATAACGAAACCGTGACAAACTGAACTAGATGGATGAATATTCGAAGGCTGATTCAATATTGGGAGACCGAAGCTCTAGGTCCTGAGCATTGGCTCATCTTGAATTAAGACACTCAGCACAACCAGTATAAAGAATTGAAACAAATTCTTCAGTTTGGAGAACTGTTTTTCCAATCCGATCTTTAGAGTGAACCTGCTGGATTAAGCAGCGGCCATTCAAGAAGTTCACAGTGATATAGAATCTATGTACACAAGTTATAGCTAGACTACCGTACTGCTAATGTCACTTTCACTGGTGGCCGTACTATGAGACATGGAGGAATACTGACTGTCTGAGGAACTCATTAACACAGTTTCGAAGGGTTCAAGGTCAAGGTACTCCTGCAAACAATGAACATAAATGTTAATTTTATCTAACGCATAAATTACTGCTTTGATTTCAGTTATCAAAATTGCATTTATTAAAATTAGATGCCATCACATTATACTTAAATAATAAATGTATTTCTCAAAGAACATCATTTTCAAAGGATACTGCTTGTCCTTAAAGAAGTTTAACAGAATAATGGATGAAAAAGGTCATTGGAGTTATGAATTGTCAAGGTCATTGAAGTTATGAAATGTCAAGGTCATTGGTGTAATAACATGTCAAGGTCATTGGTGTAATATAATGTCAAGGTTGTTGGTGAAATAACATTTTAAGGTCATTGGTATTATAAAATGTAAAGGTTGTTGTGGTAATATAAGGCAAAGATCATTGGTGTAATAACATGTCAAGGTCATTGTTATTATAAAATGTAAAGGTTGTTGTGGTAATATAAGGCCAAGATCATTGGTGTAATAAAACACTGCATACCTCTCCATTTCCAGCCTTGGATGTTAGGATTCTATCAAGGTCCTGTACCAACATGGTAAACACCGGTCGCATACTAGGTAGTTGATTCCAACATGTCAACATGATCTGGTAGATCTCCGTTGATGCATACGGTGGCTTCTCCATCCGATGTCCATTCCGTAACAAGTCAAACAAATCTTCGACCGGTACTGATGGATAGGGGT
The DNA here is from genome assembly GCA_963678985.1 of Spisula subtruncata. Lineage (NCBI taxonomy): Eukaryota > Metazoa > Mollusca > Bivalvia > Venerida > Mactridae > Spisula > Spisula subtruncata. Next base: position 6,456,615 of record OY787666.1, read on the forward strand.
TACCTCCCAGGGTGAAGATCTCCCACAATAATACACCATACGCCCACACGTCACTTTTGGTTGTATATCGACGATCAAACAAGGCTTCTGGTGCCATCCACTTCACCGGAAGTCGACCCTGTATATATAATAATAACAGCGTTAGTCAAATACAGAGGGAAGTAACTCCGATAACTTTTAGGGAAAATGTGCATAAAGCAATTACCTCCCTTACACCAGAAAAATATGTGTCCCTATTAAATTGTAATCAAGTTCCAAGCAGTTAACGATGTCAAAGTAGTATGATGCTTCAATTTGCCAACTTTTTAGTTCACATTTTAATAATGTATTATTTCATTTCAAGTGAGCAAGAATTAGTCAAATTTGATTAAGTTTCTTTGGGTAAAGCGTTGTTTTATGGAAATCTTGATCAGTTATAAATTGTACCTTTTTAATATTTCAAAGATACAATTCATGCAGTTAACAAATGAATTTATGTAAGTCCTACCTCAATTACTATCAAATAGCAGGTATGTTTAAAGGCTACTGTAAAATTATTTAATTTTGATGGGATGAAATATCGTGGTTTTGGTAAAAAGCCTATTTCGATAGGATGATGATTTGTGGATTTTGCATTTCAGGTAATAAATACAACGGTCAAAATTATTGTTTGATAGGTTGAAGGTGAACAAAGAAATCCACGAAATTTAATTCTTCATGAAAATTCATGATATTACAGTAGTAGTGATCTATGGAGTCATGGGTTCATCACCCATACATGTTTCATTACAGTTTATACATTGCAGATTAAACCTTTCAACAATTAATTAACATCACACTGCAGGAATGCAAGCCTGTGTTACAATATGGTACCAAAAGTTCACCTCGTAATTATTTCTGTATGCTAATTTTAAACTAACCACGGAGAGAATATGAGGTGGCTTTAATTAGTGATACATGAACGATGATGTATTCTATCAAGGAAATGTTACAAGTAACTAACTAAAGCTGTTTTGCTATCAACAAGTCAGGCAGGTGAATTCCTGGATAATTCCTGGATAATCTACATTAATAACCTACTAACCAGACACTTGTTGCTTCTCCCCCCCCCCCTGCCTACCCGGCCAATCATAGTGTTTCAATTATACCAAGGTAAATGTAAATTCTCAGATATTTTTGGTTTTAGTTTATGATGTCAATTTATAGTAATTTTGTGTGGCCATTAGTTTGCACTAATGGCCTGTGGACATGTCCTAAATAGGCGGCAAGACCATTGGTCTAAAATTTGCTCATTGTTTTTCAGAGATATCTATATATAATCTGACAATGCTGGTACAATTCTCCACTGAGGATTAGAGAATATCTAACAGACTGACTGAAAGCACAACCTTATTATAAAGCATTGGTATTTTTTTATTTTGAAACAAAAGAGATGCATGGTAGGACTCAACGTGTTCCTTATAGTTAACTTGTTTATACTTACGTCACCATTCTTTTTGTAATAGTCAACTTCTGACAGATTCCGCGTAAGACCGAAGTCAGCAATCTTGAGTACATAATCCTCCGCTACAAGAATGTTTCTGGCAGCCAAATCTCGATGGATACACTGTAATATAGAACACATCATTATATAAATTTCAATGGATTGATTTATAGAGATGAACCGGTATGAGTCAGTTAGTCTGGTTCCCGGTACCTAAATCTTTCATTACAGTACAGTATAGGTCCGGCGTAATCTAACAAATATGGTCGCTTCCATGTGTAAAACAAGATGGCGGTTTAACATAAGCTTATATAGGGAATTTTAGAATATCCCCGAAAAATGTGTATTATGTATGTGTCATATCGATGATATTTTGTATATTAATAGGAAAATGTATGTTCATTTCAATAAAACATGTTTCATTAAAATGACACAACTGATATGTACAAAAAAACGCAAAGTAAATTAAGACAAGAGGGCCATGATGGCCCAATATCGCTCACCTGATAATAAACCCTGCACAATTTTCACCCAAAGGAATAATTTGAACATCTTGGTAGAAAACCACAAGATGATGCTACATACCAATAATCAAAACTCTAGGCAGTGTAGTTTTAGGCAAGAAGATATTAATACGTTTTCCCTATATAAGTCTATGTAAAACGGTGACCCCCGAGTGGGGCCAATTTTGACCCCAGGGGCATAATTTGAAAAATCTTGGTAGAGGACCACTAGATGATGCTACATACCAAATATCAAAGCTCTATGCAGTGTAGTTTTAGACAAGAAGATTTTTATATGTTTTCCCTATATAAGTCTATGTAAAACGGTGACCCCCGGGGCTGGGCCAATTTTGACCCCAGGGGCATAATTTGCACAATCTTGGTAGGGGACCACTAGATGATGCTACAATTACCAAATATCAAAGCTCTTAGGCATTGTAGTTTTAGACAAGAAGATTTTATATGTTTTCCCTATATAAGTCTAAGTAAAATGGTGACCCCCCAGGGTGGGGCCAATTTTGACCAGAGGGGAATCATTTGAACAATCTTTGTAGAGGACCACTAGCTTAGTCTACATACCAAATATGAAAGCCCTGGGCCAATCGGTTTCGGAGTAGAAGATTTTTTAAGGTTTTCCCTATATAACTCTATGTAAAACTAATGGCCCCGGGGCGGGGCCAATTTTGACTCCAGGGACATACTTTGAACAATCTTTGTAAAGGACCACTAGCTGAGTCTACATACCACATTTGAAAGCCCTGGGCCAAGCGGTTACGGAGAAGAACATTTTTTAAGGTTTCCCCTATATAACTTTATGTAAAACTAAGGGCCCCGGGGGCGGGGCCAATTTTGACCCCAGGGACATAATTTGAACAATCTTTGTAGAGGACCTCTAGCTGAGTCTACATACCAAATATGAAAGCCCTGGGCCAAGCGGTTTCGGAGAAGAAGATTTTTTAAGGTTTTCCCTATATAACTCTATGTAAAACTAAGGCCCCCGGGGCTGGGCCAATTTTGACCCGAGGGGAATAATTTTAACAATCTTTGTAGAGAACCTCTAGCTGAATCTATATATCAAATATGAAAGCCCTGGACCAAGCCGTTTTGGAGAAGAAGATTTTTTTAAGGTTTTCCCCATATAACTCTATGTAAAACTAAGGGCCCCTGGGGCGGGGCCAATTTTGACCCCAGGGACATAATTTGAACAATCTTTGTAGAGGACCTCTAGCTGAGTCTACATACCAAATATGAAAGCCCTGGGCCAAGCGGTTTCCGAGCAGAAGATTTTTTAAAGTTTCCCCTATATAACTCTATGTAAAACTAATGGCCCCCGGGGCGGGGCCAATTTTGACCCCAGGGACATAATTTGAACAATCTTTGTAGAGGACCTCTAGCTGAGTCTACATACCAAATATAAAAGCCCTGGGCCAAGCGGTTTCGGAGAAGAAGATTTTTTAAGGTTTTCCCTATATAACTCTATGTAAAACTAAGGCCCCCGGGGCGGGGCCAATTTTGACCCGAGGGGAATAATTTTAACAATCTTTGTAGAGAACCTCTAGCTGATTCTATATACCAAATATGAAAGCCCTGGACCAAGCCGTTTCGGAGAAGAAGATTTTTTAAGATTTTCCCCATATAACTCTATGTAAAACTAAGGGCCCCTGGGGCGGGGCCAATTTTGACCCAAGGGACATAATTTGAACAAAATTTGTAGAGGACCCCAAGGTGATGCTACATACCAAATATGAAAGCTCTAGGCCTTACGGTTTCAGAGAAGAAGATTTTTGAAGTTTCCTTTTTGAAAATCTATTTTTAGCCTGTGTGACCTAGTTATGCCACGGATTAGAATTTTTTTAACAACTTTGGTAGAGGTTCACCCAAGGAACATTCCTGTTAAGTTTTATCAAATTTGGCCAAGCGGTTTAGGAGGAGAAGTCGTTTGAAGAAATTGTTGACGGACGCACGACGCACGACGCACGACGGACGACGGACGACGGACATCTCGGTATGACAAAACCTCACCATGACCACATTGTGGTCAGGTGATAAAAATTTCTGTACCAGCGTGTATATAGTACACATAAATCGCACTTGCTATCAAATGCCCAGTTAGCTCAGTTGGTAAAGCGTCAAACCAGTAACATTGATGATGGAGGTTCGATACCAGTAGTGTCATTATTTTTTTATTATTTTTTTATATGTAACGTTATTCGCTATTAGTTTATACTTGAATAAGGAACATGATAAGAAAATAAAGTTTTTGTATTACACAAATAAAGCAAAATATCAAAAAAGAAAAACAATAACTGGTCTGTACAGGGATCGAACCAGGGATGTCTTGATTGCAAGTCAGTGGCTCTACCGATTGTGCTAACTTGGACACTTGAAACTTTATAAATTAATGAACTATTAAAACCCTGCTACAAAAATATTTTAATCATTTTATAAACGTTATTTTGTAGATATTAGTGCTGTTGTAGCGAATAAACTTCTAGCATTGCAAAGACCATTATTATTTCTATTACTATGCAAAGTCACATCAAAATGACACATACATGCCATACACTTTAGGGGGATATTTTAAAATTGCCTATATAAACTAACGTACGTCCGCCATTTTGATTTGACCACTGTAGTTATCGATTATTGGTTGCTGCCTGACCTAAACCACTGTAAGATTTAGGACAGGGAACCAGACTATGAGTCAGTTTGAATTGCTATTTCATAATAGTACAATTGACATTTTAGAAATTTAGCAGTAAAAAACTAATCAGTAAATTCAAAGCAGTTTGGCTTATCAAGTATACCTACTAAAATATACTGAAAATCTTTTGATTTTTTTTTTAGAATTATTTTATTTCTGTCTTCTTGCAAATGGCATGACTGATTTCTGTATTCACTTGGTAAAATAAATTTTTGGTGTTAATTACACCAAGTCAAATATACCGACACTGCTAGCCAATATATAGGCAACCATGGATAGCAGCATAATGCTAAAGACATCAAGACACCATTACTGTAAATCTGTATAAATTTGTGAACATTAAACTTTTGTTGATTTTTTCGAGAGAAAAAACGCGAGAATTTAATGGAATTATGAGATCCAGTAAAGCACATTGCTAACCACTCACCAGTCTTGAGGCTAGATACTCCATACCCCTAGCCACCTGATATGCAAACGATATCAAATCTTTTTCTGTTAATGATTTTTCAGGAATTAGAGGTTTTTCGTAATCCATTGTAATGTTAAAGCTGGATGGTTTTTCGTATTCTGTTGACGGTCGCCGAGATCTCAGGAAATCACGTAAATTTCCATTTGGAGCGAATTCTGTGATCACATACAGTGGCCCTGAAATGAGGAATAGTTGACATAGAATTAAACAACAAATAGTATTGATAAACAATGATGACTGACAGTGATTTCTATTTGAAAATTTCATAATTTATTTATCTTTCTCCCATAACAGCAAGCAGTAACACTGATCAACATAAGCAATATTATCTGATTTTGACTGAATGTGTTTTAAGACGTGACGGAATCTACATGCAGAAATCAATATAACCATGTGTTATACTTTTACGCATAAACGTCAAGAGTTGGCATAATATTTTTTATATTAGTAGCAAATTTTTAAAATTGCAAAACAATCTAATTTTGAAGTAATTTCCCTTCGAAAGTTTAAGAACACCTTTTTTTTAAGAACTCCTGAAATTTTAAAAGCCATTTATTTTGGTAGTCCTAGTATAGAGATATTTAATTTAAGCCAAACTTACCGTTCTGTGTACAGCATCCCAACAAGCTGATGATATTTTTGTGTCCACGAACAATTTTCATCATTTCCATTTCTACCATTAAATCGGTCATTTCTCTGTCAGTAGCATCCTCTGAATAATAGATATAACATAGTATATGGTAAACACTATCATAATGTGCACACGATCTGATGATTATAACAATGTCATATCTATTAATTAAATTAATTAATTTATTAATAAGTTAGCGTTGTGGAAATGCTGATGAATTTTGCAAATTAACAAAACTCACTAACATTTCCTCTTGAATATTTTGGTCTACAATTAAATAAATGCTTCAAAGAATTGACATTAATCAGTGGAAGCAGTCAAATGTAATTAGAAGTGCCAAAAGAGCACTGGCTTATGTACTGGTGTGTAAAGGTATACTCACGTTTCAACATTTTGACAGCAACAGTAGATGATCCCTGTCTGTTGTTGATACCCACAGCTTCTCCCTGTCGTACCACACCGAATGCACCGGATCCGAGTTCCTTGCCGAGAGTGAGTCGATCACGTGGGAATTCCCACTTACTGTCCAAGGGAAGCTCGTACTCAGATGCTGTAGTAAGGTCGGAGGAGAATCTACGACGACGTCCCGTACCTTCAATTCTAACTTCAGGGAGAACAAGAGGTTCAGTACTCAACTGGTCGGGATAATACAGGTCATTCTGTAACAGATGTACAATAATTATTAGGGTGTTCAGATCAGCAGAATAGTTTTTCACAAGAAAAACACAATATTATATTTCCCAAATATTCTCTTAAACCATCAACGAAGAGTCATTTTAACTCTGGCAATAATCATTCAACCGATCTAAATTTCCTGACCATATTCACAACTGAGCTTGTAGCCATAGCATTCATGGGAATTTCAATGAAATCTAACGAATAGTTAAGGAGAACGACAAATAAATCGGCAGCAGGTTGAGGCAAACTCTGTGACTTACCGATCTCATAACGATCACTCTCTTCACGTCGGCGTACTTATACTTGGGTTTACGTCGGAACCGACAAATGACGCTGACAACAATTATAACCAGAACGATGACAGCAGCACAACTTGCCGCAATGAATATAACTGTCTTCTTGGGTACTCGATCACCATGGTTAGAGTTCATTCTCGACGCATCTGTTCCCGTGACGTTATTTTTAGCTCTCAATTCCTCTGCTTCAGTTTCTAGAAAGACAAACATCATCAATTAAAATGCAGGTAAATTAAATACATAACACACAGATATTTACTGAGACATAAGCATTGCATGTGAAAATCAACTAATAAAGATTTAAACAAAGGCAACTCTTTTAATATTTTAATATTCTATTATTAACAGTTAGATTATAATTCTTCAAGAGATAAAAAATAATGCTCAACTATAAGACTGGGCATGCCCAACTGTAATGCCTCTATCAATAAAGTCTTCAGAATAAGTCTTTTTATTAACAACACAAATTTGGAGGGGGCATAAAAAGTTGGGGGCCAGTCAACGATCTTTGAAAAGGCTAATGTAAGATAGGTAATACTTACCATTTAAAACCTCAAGCCATGCACTACGGTAGTTCATACCCACAGTATTTGCCACCAAACACGTGTACCAGCCCTCGTCCTCCTGGGTGACGTTGGTTAACACAAGTTCTTGTGGATCATCAATGGTACGCAGAAATCCAGATTGCTAAAAACATAACAATATACAATTGAAAAAAATCCTAAAATTTAATGTCTTTTCCATAACAGTAATTTTGATTATAAAAATATATATTCCACCACCGTATGTGTCAAATTAAAATTTGCTGCAAAAAAGAAATAAAGATTCTTACACTTGATGTTTCTAGATTAAAAAACCTTGACGTTTTATTTAACACTCAATATCTGCTTTAACTTAACCATGGCATGTTAACTTAAAATTCAATGATGCAACAGATACCAGCAAAAACTATCTTCAAACGTCTATTTTAAATTAAATTATGCAAAAACATTATTTGCAGGCTTTAGTTAGGTCAGTAGGTTTACGAATCATCTACAAATCAGGACATGTTAAAATTTAAACGTAAGATTTGGCATACAATAATTAACTTTATCGCAACAGAAAATAGCACAAACACATCAATTATTTTCGGCATGCATTTATATACGATCTGAGGACAATTATAACACTACATTCAGGTTTCACAACGAGAAATAAGAATTATCAAACAGAAAATTTCAACTGTATCTCAATATAGGATTGGGCAAAGAGAGCCAAGATTTGTAGAGGATAGAGGGCACAAGGCTTTTACGAAACCTGCACCCATACTCTTTTACAAATGATTGCTAACTTCAATTCCCAGCCATCAATGGTGACAGCTTATAACAGACTAGTATTCAATGCAGGTATATTTTAACAAATAAATGGCCAACTAGATTTGTGCTTAGATAACCTAATAAATTTCTTTTAAAAATTAAATAGCTTATTTTTACATACTGCATTAGCAGTGCAACATTCATGTCTCTAACAGGATTATTTCAAGTTTTCAATGTGAACAGTTAGTTACAATGTTACAGCGTTCAAGGACCTCACACAAACAATAAATCATGCTCTGTATAAACTAACCTATATTTCCACAAGGCAAGCTGTTTCATAGCATTAAAAAACTCAAATCATCAATTATAACAAATTCAGTAAATATGTTTTTTATTACATGTCAAATGGATCATTACATATCTCCTAGTTAAGTAACGCTATCATTCACAGAAGTAGAATTATGGAACCATGAGAATAAATAGAAGTGTACTCAGGAAAAAATAACTCTAACCCTAATGCGATCTAACCCTGATGTGATCATCTTTTACATACATTGCATCTATGAGTTTCACTTTAGATCTCAAAGTTTAGTAGACTTATCATTGATAGAAGAAGAATAAGGTTCAGGAACTGATGTATTCTGTCTACATGGTACTACAAACATTTTTCTTTCACATTTCACCTCACATTAGTCCAGCAATAATGTCCAATAAACATTAATTTTTGGAGAAAGTTACCAAAATTGGTACAACTGTTCCTTGGTCCATTTGAAACATTTTTTTCATGAGACCCACTTAAAATGTTTTCTTTGGTTGCCATAGCAACGGTTTTCAAAATGGCCGCCAAAATGATCAAATGGCGGTTTTCGCCAAATAACTTCAGTTTAGAATTGCATATCGTGATAAAACTTGGTGTATAAGTAGCTTGACTCAATTCGCCACGAAAAATAAAAAGTTGGATGGGTGGGGTCAATATCTAGGTCACTGTTACTAAAAATAGAAAATCGGTTTTTGCTCAATATCTTCCGTTAAGAATGAGATATTTGGATGAAACTTGCTATATACGTTGCTTGTAGGATGATACACGTTGGAATAAAAAATGGGACATTTGGGTCAAGGTCACTGTTACTAAAAATAGAAAATCGGTTTCCGCTGACTTTATTTAGTCTGTAATGACATATATGAATGAAACGTGGTCAATATATAGCTTCCGAGAAGATACTTTCCATCAAAATAGGTGTAAATGGGGTCAAGGTCGACGTTGATAAAATAAAAAGCCAGTTTCTGCTTAATAATAACAATTAATTACGAATTACAAGCAATATATAAGCACCCTGTTTGGTTTTCTATATTTTTGTTACCATAGCAACCGCAATTGTTGTCTGAATAAAACACAAATTGACATGAATAATGTGCTTATTAATCTGTATCCACATACCAAATTTCATCAACCTAGCTCCAAAACTGTTTAAGCTATGACCGGATCCAGATTTTATAAACGGACAAAACCTTGAGTTTATTATGTTATATATATAAGCCAGTCTCCAGGAAAACCTGCTATTTTGACAAGAAACATTTTTTGTGATGTTTCATAGTTATAAAGACTAATGCCAATGAAGCATGATTCAAAAGAAATTGTGTAAATATCTTGAGTTTTGAGGAAGCTACAGCTATTTTTGTAAAGTCAATATTCCGAGTTTTTTGCCTGACGACGTGAACGTCATTGGAACGTCATTTGACCGTAAAACGTATTTCATAATTACACCATAAGATTAATTCTTGACATAAAATGTTCAAAATAGTGTCACATTTTAGAATTATGTTCTGATTTTTAAATTATGTATCATAATAGAAACATGTTGCATTTAGAGAAAGGCTACTGTTATTTAAACAACTAACTCTCAGTTTTTCTGAATTGAAGTATTTTTCCGCAATTGGTAACCATGGCAACAAAGCATATAGTTTCAACTTAATTTATGAGGAAATTTAAAGCTAAGATATAGTACTATATGGATAAATTACTTAAATTAGAATCAACAGATATATACATTGTTTCATTTATCTTAGAGCCTTTTCAAAACCTTGTTTTATACAGTAATTGCATGATGTCAAGTCAGCAGGTTGTCCTGGATTACGGCTCATATATAAGTGGAGCACCAGGGGTCAACGTCACAGTTACTTTAAAAGAGAATCAGTTTACTATCAAATCACTTTGAATGAGATATTATGATGTCAATTGCTGTAAATGTAGCTTGTCTGAAGGATATATAAAGTATTTTGCGCGAGATTATTTGGCCAACATGAAAACATGATTTTCAAATTTTCATGGAATTTCATATTTTCTTGTTGTGGAACTTCCGTGTTTCTTTTTTCGAATATTTCAAACAATGCAACGTTAACAAAAATATATGAGATGGTGACCTAAGAGTGTAACACAAATTTTGTAACAGTAATCAAGGAAATGGGGCCCACTTGCAATGTTAACCTCATTTGATTAGCCGACTTGAAGCCCTGTATAATTTCGAAAATGTCCAGGCCACACCAGGTACTAGTATTGGAAAATATGACCAGGTAAAGCCATCTCAAACAATATGATCTACTCAAAATACTATATGCAGAGATTCAATGCATGTGTGGTATTCATCATTATGCCTAGGTCTCACTGAACAGTTTTATCCTGACAATAAAGATACCTAATTTGGTCGGGCACAGCAATTCCTCGTCAGAAATTCCTTTCTTGGTGACACGTTGTGTTTTATTCCTGTCTTAGCAATGCTTTTAGTAGATAACGGCTCTTTGTGGTACACATCATTGCCTGATACATAATTTTTTGGAGTAGGTTGTTTCATTTACTCTTTTTGTGTTTCATTCCAAAGAATTGCATTTTACACAAGTTATTTCATACATAAATGTTTTGATGTATTAAGCAAATTGTTACTACCAACCAAATGCAGTGAGTTATTAACGAATACGATGTTTAATAATTGTGTGGTCTTCTGATTCCAAAAATACTAAATTACTGTTTATAGTTAAGAATGTTTTACCCAAAAAAGATAACATAACATATGAACAACTTTTAGAACAGATTATTAATTTCTTAATATGCGAAAAGGCAACATATGCCTATCTTAGTGATTAATTATAAAATAGCACAGTTTGTGGGGTTATGACATTGTGATCATAAGTTTCCAAAAAACCTCACTTTTGTTAATTTTATATTTTTGACTGTTTCACCCCAAATATATCACAAGACGCCAGTCATTTTGATACTAGATTATTAATATCTTAATAGGAAAAACTGCATATGTCTATCTTAGTGATTTATAACTAAATAATGCGATTGATGCCATTGTAGTAAACCTATTCCAAAAATCCCCATTTTAGTTTATATTTTGTACGATTTTACCCCAAAATAGCATTCAGTAATCATAAATGATAATATATTATTTGATATACTAAACTTTAAGTAACTACAGACGAATTGCAGTTGTCTTATAAATAATACGATTTTAAATGCCATTGTGGCCAATCGATTCCTCAAATCCTCACTATTGTTTATATTTCCAATTTTTTTGCCCCAAAAATGTCTTAAAATACATAACATTTAGGCACCAGATAAGCAATATCATAAGCACGAAGACAATATGTGTCCATCCTATTGATTAATAATCAAATACCATAATAAATGAGATTACTGTAAACAGAGTCCAAAAATCATCATTTTTGTTTTCATTTGTAGTATTTTACCCCAAAATATCGTATCTTGACCAATAGTCGATAATTTCGTATAATATATAATACTATAAGATACTACACTTATATTGCAGGGGTTTTCAATAAAATACTACTATAAATGACATTGTTGTCTGCCAATTCCAAAAATCCTCACTTTTATTGGTAGTTTCTCACATTTTACCCCAAAAATATAGGTCTGAAGTGTTAGTATAGAACTCCACATTAAGTATGTTACAAGGCAACAATTATGTGGCAGGATATAACATAAAACATTTATGTGCATTTTGTGCCCTGTTCTGAAATTCGCAGAAAATGGTGACGTAACTTAAAAACTCAATTTTCTCAATTTCTTGTCATGTCATTAAGGGCCCTTTTCTCAGATCGAGGCTTATCTATATTGAAATTTACGTCCCTAGAATAAAATATCAGCTTTATCCACTAATTAATAATTAAACTGGAATACATTTAACCAGATTTTTTCTAGAACTATCAGTATAAATGTTAAAAAATATAGTATCAGTATACCTAAAGACTATTATATAGAATATTTCAAATTTGGCGGCCATTTTGTCAGCCATTTTGGCTATTTCAAAACGATTTTTCAGTTAAAGGTATAAGTTAGATGTTAGTTAAGTTATTTCTAATAAAAAATACTTTACAATTACTCATAATAACGTTGTTATCATGCGTTATATAAGATATACACCAATTTTTCGATTTTGGCGGCCATCTTTAAAAATGGTTGCCATGGCAACCATAATGGCAGATACGAGATGGGTCTCATGAAAAAAATGTTCCAATATGTTTGCCCAATGTATATACCAAGTTTGGCAACTTTCTCCAAAAATTAATGATTACTCGATTTTTGGAGACATTATTGCTGGACTACATAGCTTATTAAAGCTATCAACATAGGTAAAATGGCAGTACCTAGAAGGACTAAGAACAAAGATAACCCTAACCATACCGCATGAATCTGTTAACATGCATAGCTTTAAAATGTTCTATTTCAAATCTCATCATCTTGTCTATTGAATGCAACAGGTTGACACAGTCATTGGCTTGCCACCCGGCGGCTAGATTTACCCATCCCATTCAATATCTAGCCATCTACCTCACAAAACAACACTTATTCTTTATAAAATTTGGGTTGCATAAATAAGCGTGTGTAACCGAGTAGATCATGGACAATGATAAAGGAAGGTAATACAAACTATCTCATTACTCATATACACGTCTCCTTTCATAGTAACACTTATAGTAAAATTTTAAACATCCGACATATAGATATTTTAGGTAACATCAAAATTGATGGTTTTGCAAGAGAATGTGATTTATATGCTGCATAATTATGATCATATGGCATATTTAAATTGAATCAAGTTTTTTATCAGAATTTCTACAGTCAAAACAAATTTAAAAATTCCCACATAAAGATATTTAAAGTTAGTCTAAAACATTGAAATTGATGGTTTTGCGAGCCAACATGATTTTAAAGCTGCAAATGATTGCATAGTTATATAAGTTGACATATTAAATTTAAAGCATCCCACATATAGATAATATATAAAGTAAGTCTAAAACATTGAAACTGATGGTTGTGCAAGCCGACATGATTTACATGCTGCAAATGATTGTATAAATTGGATCTCAGTTTTTGTCATAATTTCTACAGTCGTATATATGTCTAGTTAATCAGCAGCTAGATTTTTTTCATAATATTTGGATTCTTACAAAACTGGCATAATGAATTCTCAATTTCAACAAAAGTAAGATTTTTTTTAAGTTCTACATTGATATGGTGTACATAATTGATAGTGTTGGGAAGAAGGTTAGGGTCCATGGAGTAAAGGGCAATTATCCTGCAAAAAAGAACTATTAAATTAACTCTTTGAGGTCATCCACATGCAATGTCACAACATTTATATCTAACTATCTACACTCTACAATAATGCACTTCTCATCTCCAAACTTGTCATGTGACCAAGCAAGTGGACAGAAATTACATCAGACAAAGTTCTGAGCCAGCCAAAAATTATTCATTCAACTTCAACTTCCATCCAAATATTATATAAAAAATTCAGTATTACAAAATCATAAAGAAAATAAATAATTAAATATTTCAATGCTAAAAATAAATTCCTTCTTGTTTTAATTAATTTGACATTTTTTTCAAAATTGAAATGCATAGGCGATACAGAAATCATTTTGGCAAACTCAGCGATATAGCTCTGAAATAAAATATATTGGAACCAAATAAAGAACACACACAATACAGGCAATAATGGTTGACAATATTCTTGCAGCAAATAATAAGACTTGACATCTACAGGGCAACAAAATCTTATATATACAACTATAACACAATTTTCAACTCACATTAACAATAGCAACATCTCTTTGTTTTGCTGAGACGGTTTGAAAAATATAATATGTGTGAGTTCACGTTGTTGCCTAAGCAGGACATAAAATAAACAGGGTCAAACAGGGTCCTGTCCAACACGGACCTGCAAGGACATCGGTCCGTTCAACACGGATCTGCAAGTACATCGGACACGGGTCGGTCCAACACGCCCCTGTGAGTACATCAGTCGGTCCAACGCGGACCTGTGAGTGCATCAGTCAGGCCGAAGCGGACCTGGGAGTACATCAGTCAGTCCGACGCAGACTGGTGAGTACATTGGACGGTTGACATGCCCTTGTGAGTACATTGGACATTGGTCAGTCCGACACGGACCTGTGAGGTTCACATCAGTGTTATCAGTGAAGGGAGGAGGTTGCAGTTAGAGATTTTAATCATGCAGGTGTCACATGATCAATCACAAGTCACATGACCATCAATACATCACATGACCACAATTTCTATTAATAGCTACCAATCAAATCAAGACAAACCAAATCATTCACATCAGCATTCACAATTGTTTTCATTAGTTTTTCGATGCATTCTCAACAATTTTGTAAGACATATACCTGCTTAACTCCCTGTTTGGCAAATATGGTGTAAAATAATAAATAATATAATAAGATATTTCAAAATAAACATATTATATTATTACAAAATATACATTTACTCAAGAAAGGAAGGAAAAATGGGTAGAAGAATTATTAGTCTATGACATATTCATATAAGATTGACATTGTCAATTTCTGAATTTAATGAAAAGTACAATTGACATTACCCCAGAGCAGAGATCGCTCCCCCTGCTTGTTTAACAAAGGTTGCTTGGCGAAGGTTTTAAAGTTAATCTAATGGACCATGTGATTATCCTTTACCGTTAAAATTGGTTTAAAGGAAATTAAATGACAACTGGCGTAATGTCAATTGTAAAGAAAATTCAAAGTAAGACAACCCATGAGAGAAAAACAAAGAAGATTATATCATACAATGTACAATATATTGTCATGAAGTAATATAACATCTTCCTGGCCAAATTTCCTTCCTTTATTTAAGAACAGTGGAAGTAGATCATGAATACTATAGATTCAGTAGAAAATGATCATATTCATTGAATAATAATGAAATAATTGTTGTTTTTTTTAAGTTAAAGGCATTTCTTACGAAAGGCGTATTTCATTTAACATATATTTTAACACGCAGACAAAACATGCTGATATTATGTAAATCACTTTATACTACTTTTTTGAGCAGAAAAACCCTTTTTCGTGTGTGTTTTTTAATTTGAATAGATCAGCATCATGTTTCATTGTTATGGAATTATCGCTGAATGGAAAAAAAAATTGTGAGGAACTCATGTTGCGGGGAAGAAAATGAAAAAGAACAACTGGTATATACATATATATCTTACTCAAGTCCAGGTTGTATAGTTATAATTATAAAGTTTACGTGATGCTTAAGATCTTAGGTTACATTATAACTACATCCTATAAATGGAGGGCAAAACGCTTCAACAATATACAATACAAGTGCCAAAATTCCCATAAAATGTATCGCACCCAAAAACTAGGTCCATCAAAAGACACTAAATATCTGATTTTTGCAATTCTTCCTCATTGTTTTACTACTGTGAACCTAACACGAAACAAGACATTATTTGTTACTGGTCTGTGAACAGTAAGTTGGAAATAATATAAATATACTGGAACATCTGGTACTAACAGCTGATTCATCCCAAGTAAAATTTCAAAGACAAAATGTAAAATTATACAGCAAATTTTTCTAAGAATTTCTGCATTTTTGTGAATTCAAACAGATGAATTTTTTCACCTTCACATTAAAGAGTTTTTGCACCTACATATTAAAGAGTTTTTCACCTTCAAATTGAAGAGATTTTGTATGTTCAAAATGAACAGATTTTGCACCTTAAAAAGTGAGGAGTTGTCAGTGACTTTAAATTTAAGGTTTTTGTACTTCCAAAATATGGAGTTTTGTTCTTAAAAATAGAAGAACGTTTTAAAACAATAAAATAAATTCCAGCCACATCTAAAAGTGCTACTAAAATCTTAAAACCTGCCACCAAATTAAATATTACTAAATATACATATTTATAGTAAACTTGTAAAACTTTTGAGCTCTCCAACACTGGAGGTAATAAACGTATAATTATCATATTTTCCAAACCTACCTGTAGTATTTTAACATAAGGCTCTCCTTTGTCATTAGTAAATGAGTCATTGACCATATAGTGTCTCAACCACTGTAGTAATGGATGTGAGTCGGACATGACAATCTTACAGGTGAAGGTCACATTCTCGCCTTCCGTCGCGGTCTGATTCTTCACGTCTTCCATCATCGGTGCGATCGCAACACGTTCTGTGAACCAAACAGAAATAAGAACATTTTATTTTGGAACGATGCAAACAATAGTTTTGTTTATGCAAGTCCCAATGATATAGACCAGAAGTCCTCGCAACAGGAAGTAAGCTTGCTAAAGCACAAGATGGTATGTTACGATCCGGACCAACATTCATACAGGTACTAAGATTTTTTTCTAAAACAATTTTTAAGGCATAACTTTTTCACTTAGAAATTATAAATTCTCAAATTTGAATCTTCATAAATTTCTGTTGTTCTAGTATAACTTTATTTGGAAACAAAACTTCAAAAGTGGTTGATGCACTTACGTTGTACTTCGAGTTTGTAGGTATGGTTAATGTTACCATACTCGTTGCTTACAATACATGTATAGTCCCCGGTGTCTTCTAACGTTAACGAGGATATCGACAACGTATAGTCATCCATTGTGTACTGAAAATGAAGCAAAGTAGGTTATGTACTCAACATATCAGATAATAAGAAATACCATATCAGGATCAAGGCCAACAACTACTAGTAGACAATCAAGGGCAACAACTCTACTAGTACACAATCAAGGCCAACAACTCTACTAGTAGACAATCAAGGCCAACAACTCTACTAGTAGACAATCAAGGCCAACAACTCTACTAGTAGACAATCAAGGCCAACAACTCTACTAGTAGACAATCAAGGCCAACAACTCTACTAGTAGACAATCAAGGCCAACAACTTTACTAGTAGACAATCAAGGGCAACAACTCTACTAGTAGACAATCAAGGGCAACAACTCCAGATTCTACTACCCTAAAATTGGCCGCAGGAGAAGTTTGATTAAAGGGGGTGTTTGAACAGGCGATATGGAACACATACTCTTTAATTTAATTATAATACATAATATCTCACACAGCCTAATACATATCAGCAATCAGAAACCTAAGGGAATGGGGTTAAATGCATACATACAACTAATGATTATATTAAAGAGGCAAAAAGCATGTATATATCATTATATAATGCTCTCCTACTACGATGAGTGCCTGTACATCTCGTTTACCACTTATCCCGGAGATGATATGTAATCATCCTACACTTTAACTCAAGATGAAATATAATCAGTTTTTTTAGCAAGACAGGCCTGTATCAACTTAACCTGGGGAGGCAACTGTTCCTAGCAGGAATCCATAATGGCTCATTAAACAAATAATCTGTGTTTTCACTTTAACGCAAGCTAGACCCGCAAGCTAGACCTGGCTATCATTCTACTAATGAGTTCCCCAGCATGCATGTTCCTAACATGTCAGACTCTTAAACTATCCTGAGCCGATGTTTGATATATGAACTGTTCAATGTCTTATTTTGACTCTTCCAAAAACAGCATTTGATAATAATTCAGCAAGAATGCATGGTGTGTGTACCTTATAATTTACTTAATGAGCAAAAATATGCAACCATTTATTTGTAGATGGGAAATACTTTTTATAGGGTGTTGAGCATTCTTATAATAACATACAAATCAGGATTTTATTCTAACTGACCATCAATTAAGAAATGAATCAACTCTACCTCTCTTAAAAGTATATAATCATTCTTGACAGTGTACCAGTGTTAAAAGGAGTAGTTTACAAAACTCGACATTTCAAACAGAACTGATAATTCAGGACAGATTTTATTTCTCTGCAAGCTTTTATGAAGCAATGTTTAGCACATAGATGACCTGAGACGTGAACATAGTTCCCTCATACCATGAATCAGGAAGATATGTTTCCCCATTCCAATATTATTGTATTTAATCCAACATGAAGAAATCATAGTTGCCAGCAAAAATCAGAAACACATGCGAGGAAAATTCACTTTTTTCATGAGTTGAGTACTGACAGCCCCCTTCTTGGTTTGTGGCTTAACACAGGGTTAGTTTACAAATTTAACCAGTATTTCTCATGACTGAAATGATCAACTCTATCAGTACAAGGCTTGTTCCAACACATCCTCCGTCACATGTTAAGAGAGTAAAATATGTTCTATGGTAGCATTACATAGCCCTTTATAACAATTTGTGTATTTGTCTCGATCCTGTCACCACTGGAAAACAGGGTCAAGGAAGGGGCCATCAATGACTTACATCATAACTGACATTACACCAATTCAATCAATACCCTTTAAATTAATTTTAACAGTGAATTATAATCACATGGTACAATGAATTAATTTGAAAACCTTTGCCAAGCAACCTTCAACAAACAATCAGGGGGAGCGATCTCTTCTCTAGCCTAATGTCAATTGTAGTGAACAAACCATAAAGAAATATAAAGTATTGGATGTAAGGTTATGAGCTTATCATAGTACTGTATCTAAACAACGTAGAATATGTAGATTATAGAGGCTAACAGGGAAGACTGGGCTTGCCCAACTTTAAATAAAGTCGTTATTATTATTATTATTATTATTACCTTGTTTTGCCCTTCAATAATCTTTGTATGTTTATCCTTCCACCAGGTGATAGAGGCTTTAGGAAACGAGCGGACTGAACAATCCATCTCAACTGAGGCGGTAGCTGCACGTGCAATATAAGCAACCATATTATCCTCCTCGTTAAATATGGGTGGTCCTGTAAATATAATACAATAACATTTAATGTCAAATACATCGAAGATATGTCAAATACATCGAAGATATGTCAAATACATCAAAGATATGTCAAATACATCGAAAATATGTCAAATACATCGAAGATATGTCAAATACATCATAAATTTGTCAAATACATCGAAAATATGTCAGATACATCGAAGATATGTCAAATACATCTCAAATTTGTCAAATACAGCGAAAATATGTCAAATACATCGAAAATATGTCAAATACATCGAAGATATGTCAAATACATCTCAAATTTGTCAAATACATCGAAAATATGTCAAATACATCAAAGATATGTCAAATACATCGAAAATATGTCAAATACATCGAAGATATGTCAAATACATCGAAGATATGTCAAATACATCGAAAATATGTCAAATACATCGAAAATATGTCAAATACATCGAAGATATGTCAAATACATCGAAGATATGTCAAATACATCGAAAATATGTCAAATACATCGAAAATATGTCAAATACATCGAAAATATGTCAAATACATCGAAAATATGTAAACCAACCAGAAAAGAGAGTGGTTCCTTACTCAGATATACTTATGCATCAGTCAGTTGGATCCACCCCCCCCCCTCCCCTGGGCGGGGATATTTGCTTTTGAACCTGCGACCTTTGGCTCAGGTGTACTGCTCTATACACCTTATCCACTGAGACCCTCTTCTTACCCGCCACAAAAAATTATTAAGAGAGATTACACAATGATATTAAAAGATCTGGCAATATGGATAACTCAATCCTCAGTCAACACTGACCAGACACATAGCTTGTGTGTACCTCGTATATTTCACTGAAACCACACAGGATGAACGAGTAAATCAACTTCAACCATTCCTAGTGCCAGCTTTCTGACAATTATGACATGACATGACGTCTCATACAACGTTATTTATCAAATATCCAAAAAGATCTTCAACCCCACATCATTAAATTAAATTTTAATGTTACACCAAAAAACATCTTGGTAAAATAGCCACTGTTTGAATGGAAGTTTTAAATGAATGCAAAAATGAGGATTTCATACAAACTCCTTTACCTTTACAAAACTCACATTACAAGGGTTGCCTGCAAGACTGTAGTAAGTCCTTCTTTAATTATATGTAGTAACTACAGTTTTGCGAGCAACCCTTGAAACTTAATTTAATTTACCAAATAATTTCTTAATAATGTGAAAATATAATGTAACATGTACATATGTTAAAATGACTTATCATGAATTGGAAAAAACACAAAGTTTCTACGATCAATGCTCAAACCAATGTTGTGTGTGTAGGGAGGAGCTTTAAATATTGATGTCTCTTTATCCCCTTATATGACCCCTATTTTCCTGAAACCTACCTTTTAAGTCCTTATAATCATCCTCTGGCAGGGTCTCATAGTTTGGTGGACTCACATCATCTATAAACAAAATAAAACATCATTTTATGTATTTAATTAACACCTACAGTATGAATTCAACGAAGAAACTAGTGAATAGACAAATAAGGGTCACATACAGAATAGCTTCAGTTCCTGTTAACTTACTAAAAGTGATAATATTAAATACTGTAAAATCATTTAATTTCGTTGCGACAAAAAAAAGACAATTTCGTTGGCACTTGAATTCGTGGATTTTGCATTTCAGGTAATAAAACAAGGGTCAAAATTAATGTTGGTTGGGATTAAAGTTCATGGTTGAGGTGAACCACGAAATCTACGAAATTTAATCCCCCACAAAAATTAATGATTTTACAGTAATGAAACAAGTGGATGAGGTCGGGCCTTACACTTTCTGTCCATTAACTATTCTTCGAGGGGGGTCAGGAAACAAAAACTTGCTAGTTTGTTGGGATAGGTTGAAACAAAGGGTGCTGATATTTTGTTCACAAGAATAAACAATATCCAGTCACCCTCAGAGAGTGTAAAACACCAACTTTATCTCACAATCAGATACCAGCAGACATAGGGTTAATCAGTAGATACACTGGGTTAGCATATTCTGCATTCCACAACATGCAATCTGTATAACCACTACATCAAGCCTTTATTCCTTTATATAACTTAATCTAAAGCTCATCTTGTAATTTTAAAGGGATTATATTCTTTATTTCTACAAATTACAGCAATTATAACAAAAGAAACGAGCAATTGTTCTTTTCTATAGATAGCTCTTTGATAGGGCTCTGCCTTCTTTGAAATAAGAATAATAAATTCTTTACGTAACATTGAAAACATGTGTTCAGATTTTTTGATGGATTTATAATAATTTAGTGGTATTTGACCTTGAAGTGTTTATATTTAGAGGTCACTGACCTAAAATGGCATATATTTAGTGGCCACATGCCAAATCCCTTACAGTTAAATTATTTTTAGTGGCCTTTAACCTTACCTTCATTTTCATAGACTTTCAACGTAAAGTTGCCCCATATTTCACCATGATCGTTTCTCACCCGACAAGAATATTTGCCATCATCTGCCAACTTCAAATTTGAGATCTGTAGCGAATACTTTGTAATTTTTATCCTGAAAAGTAATTCATAAACAATTTTTATTATACATTTGGTATACAATACCCTCTTCTAAAATGGTCAAAATGAATCTTCGAAATGAAGGGAAATGAAGGTAACTCAGGTTAACATTGAATCTCCAAAATGAAGGTAACTAATCAACATTGAATCTCCAAAATGAAGGTAACTAATCAACACTGAATCTTCAAAATAGAAGTAACTGGTTAACACTGAATCTTCAAAAAAGAAGTAACTGGTTAACACTGAATCTTCAAAATAGAAGTAACTGGTTAACACTGAATCTTAATAGAAGTAACTGGTTAACACTGAATCTTCAAAATAGAAGTAACTGGTTAACACTGAATCTTCAAAATAGAAGTAACTGGTTAACACTGAATCTTCAAAAAAGAAGTAACTGGTTAACACTGAATCTTCAAAATAGAAGAAACTGGTTAACACTGAATCTTCGAAATGGAGGTAAATATACTTCAAAATGGAGGTAACTAACTCTGGACTGACAGGAAATAAAGAACATCTATGACTCTTACCTTTCATCAGTACTGAGAAGCTCATTATTATGGTACCAGGTGATGTAAGGCTTTGGCTGTCCCCGAGCTCGGCATAAAAACTTTGGAGAATCGTCGATCAAGGCAACTTTGTTTGATATAATGTCTTGTTTAAACTTTGGTGGAGAGGGTGTATCAAGTCCTGAAAATATGAATACAAGTAAAAATATTAATTAAAATAACAACTGATGACAGCAAGACATAAAAATTAAAATCAAATCACAAGAGTTTTCTCCCTTGATAAAGCTCCTGTGGGTAAGTCCATTTTAGTGATTGAATTATCTCCCTTATAAACTGAGTAATTGGTAGTGGGCATGGAATAGGCGCGTGAATTTGCGTTTCTATGAATTAACTTGATGGAATCTTGCTGAAATGCTCAACAATGAGGAAAATTAAATAAAGAAGTTAGAAATAACAGGACTGCAAAGTATAGGTTATAAATTACAAACAGGTCATAGATCCCATAATAGAATTATAAACAAGTTTGGAGTAACATGACTGCAAGTATATCATACATTTTAGGGCCATTAAATTCTGTATTATGTTGCAATCCTTGTCAATCTATGATAACTAATAGATATGTGTATTTAATCACCCAGTGCCTGCAGGTACTATCATATCATCACATTACTTAGCAATAAGTTAATGCAAAAAAAACCTATTAGTAGATGATTAAAACATAATGTATGGTATAATACTCTCATCACACTGTGCCTTATGTGCAGAATCCTAACTAGGATTAATTTTCAAATTGAATATTTATATCGACCTTGTGCAAGTCTGTCAGGCCAAAATGGGAATTTTAGAAACTATAACATGGAAAACTGGTACCCATACTCCACTGTGGTACCAATTACCATGTTACTAAACTATAATTATATCAACACCTGTATTTTATACCTATTTCATTTTGATTCTGTAAATGTAGAATGACTTGTTATACTCCCCACCCCATCACATGCTGCTATACCCCATCAAGAAAGTCTTTATGATGCAATTAGATGATAATAATGATCTAAGTATTAAATTTTGATGATTGTAATAACCTTACTGACCAAGAGCTTTGTGGATCACTTTAAGTGTCAAAGAATGATCAGTCAATGCATTTAAAATCCCCCTATCTCAACCAAAAATGTTTGATAATGTACGAAAATTACTGTAGTGTGACAGAAGCCTTTGTCAACATTGTTTATTGGTATATCTTATATGTGATGATGCGAACATAACTCTATAGTAAAGCTGATAACAATGGCTTGATTCTTACTTTACCAATCCTTGTTGCTTGCAACCAACTGAAACCGACATTAATTTAACAGAAGAAGATAACACTGAACCAGTCATAAACAAATCAACCAATTTTTTAAATATTTACACCAAATTTAAATTTAATCACTTTTTGTAGCTGCTTAGCATAAAACTTGAGGCAAATCAATTCTATTCACTATTTTAAACAAAAAGTTTATAATTTTAAAAATCATATCACAGTAGTTATAGTCTATTTAGCTTAAAACTTGGAAGGAAATTGTCAACAAATCTATACTTCACGAAATCGGAAATTTAGACATTTAAATCAAGACACTATCAGTAACCTTGTTTGTTCAATTTAACGAGAAGAGAAATCATCACCAACCCTATCTTACTATGATATATGTAGCCTTTTTAGTAGTAAGCTACAGGGTAAAAGTAACAAATCTGCGCTCTGCTAAATTGAAAATTTGCGAATTTAAATCAACTCAATTTTCAAGGTTTTCTTTAGCTCAAACAACAAGCAAATCTTATGCTGCAATAGCTCAAAACGTTGGTTGACAAAAACCAATTAATGTTTTTACACGACAGGACGTCACAAATTCTACTTGGACAATGTATGGCGGGTATCATATTCATACCCTGGAAATCTGACCCACTTAGATAGCGGGAGTTATTTAACTAATAGAAACTGCGAAGAAGCGGAATACACCTCAACAAAACTACCACTTATACCTGTAAAAGGAAATGCGTTATCACAGTAACTGAGCTTGTATAAATGTTGAAATTCCTACACAAGGGGTTGGCCATGATCAACTACGTGACACTACCAATAGCCCTGTCTCAATAAACACCTTCAGAACACACTAGTTAAACAACCCTGATATTTCAAAAGTTAAAACAACAAATTAATTTCATAACATTATTGATAGAATCAAGAAATTAAAATGTAAAAACTTTGATACAGCACACAGATTACTAAGGTAAACGGACAGGAGTTTCATACAATTACAAAACAAAAACTGATTTTACAGACAAATTGCACGTAAAACTTAAACATACACCTTATAACAGTATTATAACATAAAATTCCTTTTTGTTATTGTTAAAGAATGTTTATAGTACAAAGCATAATTATTATAAATATTGTAATTTTCAGTTATTTTCTTGAAATGTGGCCCTATGTTTAACAATTTTCAGGCTCAATAAAACTCCTAATTTTCCTGGTAAATAGAGGTCAAATCTACCGCCTATTGCGCACAATTATTATAAATACTGTCATTTTCTCCAATTTAATTATGTAAACAGTTTTCACAGACACGAAATCTCACAGACTGAATGACACCCTTTTTAATTCTAGTGCAGCCAGTCGAGAAATACATCAAATGTTGACTACTGTATAATACAGGTGGCTGCTTAAAACAGGTTATTGTACTTCAAAATTAATGATTCATTATATAGAGGATCTTGCATGAGTGCTCACTACATACGAGTTTTATTAAACGACTGGACAAAACAATATGATACGAGGTTTTGCAAAGTGTCATATTGTTTTTGTCGACGAGTTTAATGAAACTTGTTTAATGAAACTCGTATGTAATTAGCACGAATGTAAGATTCTATTTATCACATAACCTTATAGAACGTTCATTAACGATCAAATCGCTGATGTACACTACATAGGTTTCATTTAAAATTTAGCGTTACAACGCACGCGACGTCATGCCGAAGTCTGTATTATACTGAACTGACGTCATGGGTCAGTTCAAGGCGCGGATTGGCTAACGTTACGTCACCCTACAACAATCAACCAACCACGACAAGCTTATCTAAATGTTTAATAAATGGGCTGGGAGTGCGTTACGATATTTCCGGCGATATTTCCGGCACGGCTTTAATGCAATCCCAGACCGCAGGTTATGTGATAAAAGGCGTAAAAAATGTTTCTGGAATCCCAGCCTATCCTAAAAATGTTCTGAGACAGAGACCCTGAGACAGAGAGTATTTTCAGGCTGAAGCAAACAATTAATATTTATGCTATTTCATTTTTCCTTTCCAAATGACAGTAAATGGTGTTCACTCATATTGTAATAATAATTCTACATAGTTATATCATAATATGAAGATTTTGAGAAACACTACCTAGAACAACTTCAACAACATACCGGTACTCAATAATAATACTCTGATTACCATCCAGCAAAGTTTACCTTAATTGCATGTTTCATACGGAAAACACTCAAATGAAATAATAAAATGAATAGTAGATAAAATAAACCCATTAAAAGACTTGCATTAAAGAGCAGCACAAAAATTGAATGGACAAAAACTCTTAAATGAAAATGCCAAAGTTTGTTATAATTAAGTCAAAACAATTGCCGAATCAACAAAAAAACCAACAACATTTTTTACAGGAGCATTTTATTAGTGAGAGCCTAGTTGACATCCTAACCTTTAGCAAGATGTAATTAAATATTAATTAACTAGGTGTTGAACTGGTTTTGAAGTAAATCATTTCATATCAAAGCTACAACAAGAGATGTTGTTTTTGTACAAGAATAACAATGTTAAAACATTAGGTATATATTGTTGTCCATGTCAATGTCATGATTTAAGTTTTACTGACTTTGATAACTAATCAAACAATTCATTCATACTCATTTGTTCTTATATGACATTTTGATTTCAATTTTTTTGGCATTCATTTACAAAAATTTACAGCCATCCAATTATTTCAAAAGTGTGACGACTTTAATTGTTATAAAATGCAATTTTTGGAAACCAAGAAAGATCACAGGAGGCCAATAAATGATTCAATTAATAATTTAATAAACTATACAAAATAACACAAATTAAAGGTATTTAAATGAAAAAAAACCCACATTTTTCTAAGAAGGTCCATCACTCAGAGGCCCCTAAAGCACTCAGATATTCTTCAATTAAAGAATTGTTTCCATAAATTAGGTTTAATTCTGATTAATTCCTTCTGACTTTGTTGAGTTCTCTTAGAGCCAAATTGAAGTAACCCAGTTTATTCAGTAAATGGTGGGGGAGACGAATGATTCATCCATGAGAATCAACAGTTTTCGGTTCCAGCTGTGTTGAAATTACCCTTTTCTAATGTATAATCCCGGCTTGTTTTCACACATAAAGGAGTGCTTCCCCACATTTTTCAGGGACCCAAGTAAGGGGCAATACTACACTAAGACCCTATGTAATATAGAACTCTATACCACCTTTTTATTTATTTTGGTTTAAACATCGTTGAATCACCATGGTTTATCTTTACACAGTTCGACAAACTCGGTACAAAATTGAAAAGAAATTTTGCTAGCTAAACTCTAACTGTAGGATAACATCCTGTCAAACTATTGTTCGGACACAGCAGATAAAATCTTCCCTCCAATGTGTTCAAAACTGCAGCTCAAAAATATTTAATTTTTCACAGGTACAATTTTACCGTGTGTAACAATGTTATACACACTTGCATTGCTCAGGGCTTTCGTAGGCCTAAATGCGGAACATTTGGTTTATAAGCAAAATAAATCTCTTTCCTTACAAATTCAAAAGAACCCCCATCCCAACATATTTTTTGTTTACTTCAGTAATTCAAAATTCTGTTTTTGAAAGCTACTATAATGGAAAACTATACATTATTATCATAAATCTAACATTTTATACAAAGTTACATACGAACAACATTTATATCTAGCACAAATTCAATTTGGTGTCAGTTGAATCATTTATATTAATTTACCAGTGAGGCCGAGCAAGTTAACATTTAACACAACGCACAAACACACATATAACTTGGTTGTTTGACAAACTATCTATTCATTAAAAGATAAGTTTATATCTAGTAACTTTATCATGAGCAAGCATTAAACTTTTTAAATTATGAAATCAGAATTTCCATTGGCAAACTCTCCTCCTCCGAATAAAGAGTTCTAAAATGACAGCATTTTTACCTTCAAATGAAGAGTTCTAAAATGACAGCATTTGTCTACCCTTCAATTAAAAAA
This sequence comes from Spisula subtruncata, assembly GCA_963678985.1. NCBI lineage: Eukaryota > Metazoa > Mollusca > Bivalvia > Venerida > Mactridae > Spisula > Spisula subtruncata. Next base: position 6,484,120 of record OY787666.1, read on the forward strand.
AGAAACCTTCAAGACAGCTTTTTTAAACTTCAAATAAAGAGTTTTAAACGACAACAGCCTTTTCTAACTTCAAATGGAGAGTTCTTAAATGACAACCTTTTCTTCCTTCAAATGAAGACCTCTGTAATAGCATTATAGTAACAGAAGTGAGAGAAAATCACAAAACATTCTCAGGAAAGTGTTGAGAGAAGCAGAGTATGTGTTGATTGACGGAACTCACTGTGATTGTAAGTAATGGAAGCCAGGAACTATGCCAATATTTGTTGTTCTTGAGAATTTTCTTTCAACACGTTGATACATGAGAAATGCCGCAAGAGTATGAACATAAACACTAAAAAATAGCAAAAGTAGCAAAACTATGCAAATAAATGCCATGCTAAATCAGATAGGAATATACAAGTAGTAGCTAATAGGTTTTTAAAATGGGATTAGATCAAGAACAAATAAATAACATAAATATACCAATATTGAAGCATTATTGTTACATTTTCAGCAAGATAGATCTATGAATTAGTCAAGGCACCGTGACATGGATAGAAAAACAAGATGTTTCTAATGTTTATGAGACAGATGGGGGAAAATAAATTTTGCACAGACAGAAGATGACTCAGATTCACAGGAATTAACTTTTTACCTTTTAAATTCTGACACTCGATGGTAACCTGACTGTTGAAGATACATCTATAGATCAAGCCTGATTAATCTGCACAAACTTTAAAATTATGCAAAAATATTCAAATTTCAAACGTAATTACAAATGATATGATCCTCAGTGTATTAATTTTTTTAAATCTTGAAAAGTATAATTAATTCTTCTAACATCACTTATGTTCATTGGAAATGTACTTGGAGTAATACTTCAACACTTGAAACAAAATAATTTATAATAATAAGTTGTATAAATTTTATTGAAATACAACTCCCACATAATCACCAAATTCTCAAAACATGGCAACAAAATCTTTAATACATTTCAAGTAATAATAACTTTAACATTTTTATCAGTATTCATAATAAATTTAAACCACATCTGCTAAAAAATATTGCCGTTATCAAAATATCAAGATGGAAGTCACTGGAAATATTCGAATATTGGAATATTTATACGCATAATCAGGCTAACATCTTCAGCTCGTAATACAGGGGAATCATTAGTTACAACTCAACTATGACAAGAAACAACTAAATCTTAGTAAATCATGAATCTTTAAATGAGCAATAACTCTTATAAGACTTTATCAGACAATAGTCTGAGGGCTTGGTGCAAAACTATGGTAGCTACATCAATTTATAGAGGCATGAACCATAGTTTTTCACTAAACCCTCAAAATTTATTATTATCATTATTACAGTGATTTTAATATGATAATACCATTATTACAAATATACACCTGGGGTGCCCCCTAAATTGTATATTACGATAAATTAGGATAAGTGTATTTAATACTTAAACAACATTGAATAAAACACATTAACTGTAACTCGTTACCCATTTATTACATTACATTAAGAACATTATATTTGAACTGATCAATCTATAATGAACAAAGGAGACGTCGCTTCCCGGTAGACATACGCTCACTTAGCGGTAGATATACGCTCCCACATCCACCGGAAGTCAACAATTACCATAATATGTCTTTATGTACTGTACTGCGAACAAATATGAAAATGACAATTTGTTATAAATTTATTTTAATATATTTTTGGCCGAAATATAAAACAAGACATCTTATATTATACATTTCTATTGACACCTCATTTCTGATGGTATCCGGTATCCATCACTAAGACGGCTTAATGAAAATATTAATGATTAATAAATACATTAATTATACCAAATAGGCTAATATAAATTAATATATTAATTATATTCCTTCATTGGCTAGTATGAATTATTATATAGAGCATATGCATAATGTCTGAAACACCAGAAAAAGGATAAAAGCACTGATGCCATGATGTTATCAAAGACGTCTCTACAACACCTAGCCACCTATCATAGACTAGGTTTGGCAAACATTATATAACTGAGACAACATTGAGTAACCTCAATAAGCCGACAGATTACCCCGATAGATTACCCTATCATTTCATGGTAATTGATCACAGTGGGTAATCACTAGCACCAATCTTACACCCATAGGGCTTGAGGCTACTACAAGCTACTACAAGCTTCTATAACAACACAGATCCTAGCTGATGTCTTATATCACATAGTTATGATAAGCCATGATATCTCCACGGATAGCATCAACAAGTGAATTGCCCCTATTCATACCAGGGTGAGTGGAACTAATATATTCCATACCTATCAGACAAGATAACACTCATACAAACACAGTTGGAGAACACATCATTTCTCCTCCAATACATGGCTTCTGATTCAATGTCAAAATGTCAATCAAAGGATTCAACATTCATAATATCAGAATCTGTGACTGTTTATAAGAACACTGGCATACAAACCAGAAATGATCAATATTTCCTTTAAAATAAACTTAGGACCAAGATGCAGTAAATTATTATACTGAGAGACAAAACAAATATAGGTACACAAAGGTTACACCCAAGTTCTGTTCTTAAATGTGAAGGTCGAACATCCAGGTCAATGTTGCAGAAGGTAGAATTAATGTGAAGGTCACCCAATTCTGTCCTTGTGTGAAGGTCAATCTGGTCAAGGTTGCAGAAGTCAGGAGTAAAGGTCAACACAAATGTGTGAAGGTCAATCTTATCAAGTTTGAAGAGGTGGAAGGAATATTTCCATAAGTTAAATGGTCAACATATGCAACAATTGACATGGTAGCTGTTATATTGGTAGCCCTAAGTGCATTAAAGTGAAGTCAATAACTAAGTGTATATCACGGAGAACTGGGTTATATCATTGCAAACCACATTATCTTGTAACATATGATACAAAAAGTACAATGAAAACCATGATGGCTGTTACAGATGAAAGCATTATTTACGATAACGATTACTAAAATCCTTAGTAAAGGATTAGGCTGGCCTTAAAATGTTCTTTGTTTTGAGTAATCTGACTGAGTCGTGACTCATGAAAATCTCTGAATAAAGCCCTTGAGCTGCTCAACTATTTGTTGCCTTAAAATGTTTTTTGTTTTTAGAATATCTTTTTTATGCCTCGAATAATTTTTTTTTTTTCGATCAATTAGTTCCCTAACTATCTAAAATTTTAAAAAATTCTGGTTTGGTAAACGTAAATCCAAACCCAAAACTTTTCTAGGCCAGCCTGAAATGTTTTGTTTACGTATTGACGATTATCCAAGATGCAACTGGGGGAACCAACACAGTTAATACACTACACCATCTGTTACGCTGGTTCCACATTCTTCACTATTATACCACACTAATTAGATTACGCACATTTGTTGTCACATGAAAAGCTTTAAAGAGTAAATCAGAAAAGACGTTGGGTCCATTTAGAACAATAAGGTTGTATCTCTCCGTATTCTATATAGCAAGATACGAACTTGTTGCGCCAAAGGGACAATTCTGTATCTATGTTATACAACACAAGTTGTAGTAAATAAGGTCAGGTCAAGGAAATATATCGTAACCCTATGTCACATGAAGCTTACAACTGTTGAACAGTTGTACAAAATGAAGAAAGAATCGTACAGTACATGTGTCTTAATCTTGGTAACGAGCACTTTGAGCATATTTTCAGGAAATCAACATCTGTCTTGCAATAGTTCACAATATGTCTATGAATATATGTTTTATGTCCTTGTCTAGGCTGTAATTTATATTTAATTTTTCATGGATTAAGAAATCATGAGACCAAACTTAATAATCATGCAGTGATGTGACACATGCTATAAGTATAGGTAATAGATCATATATTAGATTTATAAACAAATTAGAGCAAGGGAGCGCTAGCGACCGCAGCTCTAATTTGCTTATAATTCTAATATGTTATTGATTGGACAAAGAAGTAGGGTAAACTATAAGACATGTTATAACTACACTGCAGAACATAATCATTCAAGTGTTTCACAAACAGTTAAAACTGATTAAACAAAAACATTTCATTGACAATTAGGGACTAAAACAATAATCTTTAAGATTATGTTGTTTGTACAACAAACTCGAAATTACAATGTCAGAAATCATATACAGCAAAGCAAGAAAGTAACTTCATAGTAATAATGTCCTACCAGTCCATATGACTTGTATCTAAATTCTTGATTTTCATATTACAGCAAACAATATCATGAGAGCAAGAGTCAATAGACGAGAGGGACTGTTGCTTTTAACATTACAAAACAACAAGAGCAGCAGCATTCCTGAGTTGAATACAACATATGTCGCCACTTTCTCTCTCTACACTCACCAAGTAATATCTTCATAAAATGTACTCAAAAAACTTTCCCAATCTCACAACATTACAAACATATCTGGAAAATCTGTGACCTAACTTGTGCTTGTCATTATAAACTTATTTACTGGCAATATGTTGTATTATTGTAGTATGATTATATGTAATAGGAGAACAAAGGATATGAGTCATAAATTTCACTACCCAGTTTTCGTTAAAATTATCAAAATATGATTCGAAACATAATAAAACTTTGGTTACTGAACATAAATTTTCTTTCATATCACAATTTGTCTGTGTAACGAGTACAACATTTGATATTTATTATACCAATATTAACATTCACTTGCACCGATATGCATGATAAAATTAGGGTAATATAAAGCTACATTAAGCACCTCAACAGATATTACATAGAAATAAATTTTCAATTCAATGACATTAATATATAACATTTTTATAATTTTATTTAATACAAAATGTAATATAACTTCTGAGGCACAAAAGTAATTTTAAATATTTCTCAAATTAAAGAGCCAGTCGTCAAGTGAGTCGACAAGGTTGGTATGCAGAGTAATGGGAAATGAGAATTTTTCTGCATCAGTTCATGACAAATATATCCTATATATACGATCATATCAAACTTATAGTCGATTAAGCCCTAGTAAGTACTCGTAATAATTTATGTGAATGAAAAACGTAGACACGATAATTGAGGTTCAGTCAAAATCTGATCATCCATGTGACTAAAATCAAGCAAGTGAATCAAATATAATCATAAAATATTCACACATACATTTTTTGTAACGAATCAATTATACACGCAAACATCAATTTAATACTTACTTCAGCATGGTACAATCAACCAAATTATAAATTGTTAAAACTTTAGCAATTAAAGTAAAATCCCTTCTGAGAATTAACAATTAGGTCTTGTTCTAGTTATGCCTCAATAAACTCTTGAATTATACTTAGATTTACTTGTATTAACATGATTAAAAATTAGGTTACGTCAGCCAAATGCATCCAGAGCCCGATAGCCATTGCAATTTGGCCTTAAGAAGTCCTTTGCTAAGGTGACAGAGCAACATTGCATTTCATGTCTTGTGTGCCATTGCAGGCCTATCCTTTGTATGCAGAGCCATACTATATGTCCTGAATTATTGCATACTCTGAACAAATTGCTATTTGACATAATGATATATGAATCTTGTCCCATTCATTGCATGCCAGGCATGGGTGACTGAAGCAACTACATACCTAGCTATCTGTACACATACAAAACCATCGTACTGTTGTTCTGATGGCCTTCTATGACCAGGACAATTGCACGTCAACTATCTAAATACAGTACCAATGCACATTCACCTTCGGAGGCAAGTATCACAAAGTTGGATCATGGCATGCTATATTGTAACATTGTAGTATATAAGTTTGTGGGATACATGAACCCGAAGTCAAGAGGAATGTTGTCTGCACGTGATAATCTGTGTGAACCAGAACATACCATGGCAACCACTTGCCTTCTTTTAATATCAGAAAACCCAGACAACTTCCTTTCCCTTTCAATTTGATACAAACGAGGTTTGCCCCCATTCAGTATGATGTAATCTGCAGTGATTCTAAACATTAACACATTATCTACGGGGCTTTTTTCAACAGTAGGGGATACAGTGTTTTCTTTAAATTCGTTGAAAAATATCAGATAATTTTTGCAAAAGGGAAGAAAAAACTTTATGTAAATTGGATTTTAGGGGAAAACTGCATAATATAAAAGAATTTTCCCGAGGGGAAGGGGCCTGTAAATGGCCCCTGCTATAGAAGGAAAAAAGCCCGGATCTAAAACTAGTTTACTACTGTACTAGTTTACAATGTAAGACTCTCCCAACTCCTGTTTGTGTTTAGCTTGTACAAATCACATGTTGGTACACAAATTGCATCCCATGGTAAAAACAGACTTGTAATCACTTTATAATTTGTTGGAATTTGGCAATTGAATTATCTCTTACAACCATCTTCCTGTGGCTCACTGTGTAACCTGACTTTAGGCTCAAGCTCATCATCGGAGAAACATAAAACATTCATACGCATTGCAAGCAGAGTACTCAGGAGAACTCACTGGTTTCCTCTACTGATCTTTGGGGTCAACTCAGAACATATTCAGTATATTTGATACAAATTAATAGGTATTTATCTTAACACTTTCAATAGTTTGGTTAAAACATTATGAGAGAAGTACAAGAGCATGCAAGTGCTGGTATCATGAAGCATGCAACAAGTCACCCTTTCCCAGAAGGGAACTCAGTTTTCTATCCAAACAAATGTCTGCTAATTTATATTACTAATACAGTAGTGATTTGTTCATTCGGTGGGGAGGGATAGCCTCATACATAATGCTTGATCTATCCCAACCCAGATTGCTATGATGTAACATTGACTTCCGACTACAACCATCCTGGCACCACTGGCCGAATGTTCCCACACAATCTGTACAAGACAGAAGATACAGAAGGTGTATAGTGTTGTATTGTAGGGATGGTTATATCTTGCTGAAGCTAATCTGCCCGGACAGGTAAGTCAAGGCCAGTCTGTTATCCACATCAATTCTCCAGCAAAGATTGGTCAATTTTCCAGCAATTGAGATTGGGCACAAATTCTGCCATAATGAAAGCAGGGAGTATGTGTTTGATTTATTTTTCAGTCAGAACAATTATCTGAGTAAATAAATCACATGCATGAGAACCCAAAGTGTTAAAATCTACAGCAAAGTACCTGTGTACCATAGAGCACCTGAGGTTTTATTGCCGATAATTGGTACAAGTCAGTAAGGACAACACCATGTGAACATTCAGGGATAAAGTATGTTAATTATATTAAGGTTGATTGGTGGGATGTTTACTTATGGGGGACAGATAGGGTCCATAAATAGGGAGCATCATAAAAAACTTTGAACAGGGAATGTAGCATTTCTCCCAATATTCGAGTGGGATAACATTGTTATTAATTATAATACAATACAACAATGGTCAGACAATCTTGTTGAATACTGAATATTACTTGCAAGAAGCAGTAGCATTAGAAGGGGTGTTTTGGAGAATAAGAAAGAGAATATTTAACAACTCTTTGAACTTTTTTTCAAAATTCATTGGAAAGTTCAAAGGCAACCTTTTGCTCAAACAAAACTTAAACCGTTCCATTTGCAAAGGTAACTCTCAAGAGAGTTGAATCAGAAAGCCCTTTGTTAAATTATCATAAACTGGGTTAATTAAAATAATCAGTTCAAAACATAAATCTTCAAAATACATACTTCATATTTTACTTTTGAAAGTTGACTCAACATTATTATGATGAATTGGGTAAATAGTGTGATAGAATATCATGCAGGAATGCTCTATCTTTATACAACAGTAAGAATCCTATACAGCAACCTGTCTCCTAATTAAATACCAATCAATCAAAGTTTAATTACAATGTCTTTGTTTTTTATAAATGAATTAATGAATCACTCAGCTATTTTCCATACCTACATATTATTATGCATAAATAGTGAATAGGTAATACATTATGAGTTTAGAACATGATGCATATCGAGAGCATGTATACAAATTAACAAATTTGTTTCAAACTTTTTGTAGCACAACATGATGGATAAGAATGCACAGAATAGCAAACGTGATGTTACCTTGACTAACAAATCAAACTTTAAATATTTAAACTTTCAACAATTCATGATGCAAACTGCATGACTATTCTTATTGTCTAAATGTTGCAAACTGAGCACATTTTAAGTGTGTGAGTTGGGTGGGAGAACCCGGAATAATCAAAGGGTCAATGTGCCCAAACAAGGTAAGGAACCGTCCTAAGGTTTGGCCCAATTTTTAACACAAAATATAAAATATTCCAATAGGTTCAAATTCAAACATTGAACACTTGGCCAGTTTATAGAAATATATTCTGGAAATAAAAGAGTACTTACGATCAGCGTTGGTATGTATCCATGACAACATTATGATGACAAGGAGTAACATCGGGACCTGAAGTCGGGTGTCTGCCTCCATCTTCATCATAATCTGTCCGGGAATAATTGTCCCTTAGATAGAAATCACCTCAACGTCCTAACAACACATTGCAATCCACTATACCACGTAATAAATCCAACTATCTTATAGCACACTGACGTATGTGCACAATGCAGCAATTTCTATTTTCTAATATTATATCAAGTTGATCACAACTGTTTAGCTTTAAGTTCTTAATGACATTCAAGCATGTGTACAGAAACACAAATCATAAAATATTTAACTCCACACACATGGAAATATGTTACAAACAGTGAACTATATACCGGTAGATCTTCCGAGTTTGAATTGTCTCACAATCACATTCTAATTAATTGCTAATTAACAATCCACAATTAAATGTGCATACAAACCAATAGAATATTAATTCATGGATTGATCAAAGTAATACTTCCTTATGTTTCTATTTTCTAACATACAGATGACAAGTTATTATAATTGAATGATTGAAGCATTTAAGTACTAGGATAAGATAAGATAGTTAAATCCATACAGAATCACTTCAATGTGTGAAAGCTGGGCTGTGTCAATGATGAAGTCCAAGTGTAGAATGAAGTGTGTTCACTTATTGTTGTTGGTGTTGGGCGTAGTCCTGAAAAAACAAAAGAACAGTATAAATTCACTTGACATATCATTATTTATTATAAACCAATGTATTATTAACGCATATGATATTTATTTAAGGGAATTTTAGGGTATAAACCGCACAACACTGTTGTAATCTGCACTATAAATCCCAGCTAGTTACGACATTCATGCATTCAAAAGTTGAATTGCCTAATTTTTATTAAATAATTTTAACACAATACATACATGCTTGCAAAGCAACAACACCATTCCAGTTAAATTCAGTGAATAAAATAAAATGATAATCACAACAATAATTATGAGCAAAAACAACACTAAACAACAATTACTATATACCTTTCAAATGAAAATCCAGTACCTCTAAATTCATAGAAATAAGTATAGATTAATCCCCATAAACTAGTGATAACCACAACAAGATCAGTAACAAACACCGATGATATCTTTTTAAATATAATTCAGTAACAATCAGAATAATTTAATCCTGCCAAAAAGTGATAATTATAAATAACGTAACAACAATGATATCTTTCAATGATTAGTACAGCAGCTATAAAAATTAATCCAGCAAAATAATGACAACATCAGCAACAATTTGTCCAACTAAAAACACCAATAGTTTTGTTGTTTCAAATGATAATACAGCATCTCTAAAACTACTCCAGCAAATTAAAATACAATGTTCATTCAACAATGATTTTTTCAAATACCTCCAGTCCTTGATTACATTCACAAACATTGAAACCAACATGTATTCAAACATCAATTGCAGCTGAAAGTTTCTACTACAAATTGTAGTAATGTATAGGAGACCACTGTACAATCAATGTTCAGACAGCAGAATGAAGAAACCATGATGGACTGTGAGAGAATATTTTTAAAAGCAACAAAATTTTGTAAGAACATCACAAATAGCCAGCAGTTATTATTACAGAAGGTGAAAAATTTGCCATAATGGCATGATTGAATTTTCTCCTAGGTGTTATAAGACGGACAGGGGTTAGGACAGTTTCCTGTCCCCTTTTAAAAGGCCAGATGGGATTTCAACACCTCTTTATTGATATTGATATAGAGGATTTATTGATATTAATACCCAGATTATATCTGCCATTATGCCATATAAATAAGTAAACACTACTGATGGGTACTAAACTACTTTCACTGCATGGAAACTGTCATGATAACACATTTATCTACCTCCTATCTGAAGAAATAAATAAAATTTAAACCAGAAGTGTCCAAATTTAAGCTGTTCTAATCTGTGACTTAAGCTTACTGATACATGTTGAACAAAACATTGTCACACCATTATTTGAATCAAGATATTTCTAAATAACTATCGGTTCTTTTTTTAAGTTTATATATACATGACTGTATGAAATCAAAGCCCCAAAAATTATTATAACTTTATTAATTCATATTTTTTACTTTTCTGCAGGTAGAAAGGTAGCAACTAAAATTTTGAATTTTATTTTTAGGCATTTAGTATGCAGAAATAGTTTTTGAATATTTTACTTAATTTTTTTTATATATATATTTTTAGCCTTCTAGGAATTACTAGAGAATTTTGCAAATTAAAGAAATCCACAAAAAGAGTTTCCACATTACATATAAATATGACCAATACACATAATAACTTGCGTTGTCCTTCAACTTGTACTGAATTTCGAATGTAACACTTCAGATTATTGTCATTTCAAAGGCAAACATTGCTTCTATTTTTTCATTCTAATGATCACAAATACTATTGACCTTCGAATATGCTCAAACCTGGAGTAGTGTAATATTGAGACACAAGTCTGAGTTTGCACCAAGAAACAACATAGTCGAAATCCATGAGAACAAAATATCCGCTCTTTCTTTATAATTACTGCACAAGATGTCGCACAAGGATCCGATACATGTTTTCTATGAATTCTTACAATCATTAACTGTGACCTGATGATGTTCACATACTATAATATAGTATGTCAAATAGGCTTTGCATAAAACACAGGTTTTACAATATTTATCGATTTCTGACGCAATTATTCTTCGTAACTACCTACAAATGTAACGCATATGTTACATAGTTTGTAACATACCACAACATGCAACATATTGTTTTCCCCATCTATACTTTGGTATGTACCACTTTACTAAAGTTTGCAGCACTTTAAGGTTCCCATGCCAGTGCTCCAAAAATATGGGTCAAGTTTTTTAATTCTTAAACAAAACTTTCATTAATTTTTATCATCATCAACAAAATATATATGTAAATGCTGAAACAATTTAAACAAACTGTTGAAATTGACGGAAATTCCCAATTTTGCAGTTTTGCCAAATCAATCCTTGCCCAAATTTCCAGTATTAAATAGAACATGGCAATAGAGCACGTACAGTTGTAAAATTGGGCAATTTTTGAACAGATAGTCGATGAACTAGTTTTACATTCAAGAAAAGCAGTAGAACTCGTGGGAAAGTCAATTTTGTTTCACTAAAGAATAATTCAGGCTAATCACGTCACTTGTTAACTTTGACATATCTGTTTTATTTCTAACGGCAACAATATTAAATTGCACCAACATTAGCTATAAAAGGTCACTAGTAAATGGATAATTGACAACTGTACTAAATTTTTAACAAGTAGATAATAAATTATCGCCAATTTGGATCTAAAAAGCGTATAAAATCATCAAAACTGAACTAGCACCCTTGGACAAAAGCTAAAAAAGCTAATTGTTCAATTAAAATTGAATTAGGACAGAATGGAGAGTTAACAAAAAGTATATAAGCAGTCTTTTTCAAATTTTGAATGCAAGTAGGGTCAAAGAACTCAGAGCTACAAACATAGGAAAGAATATCAGTGGTCCAGAATCAAATAAGTCAGGGTTTCAACAACTGCTGCTCATTTTGTGGCCAGTCACGGGTGCTGTCCAGGATTGCACAATGTCCTGATATTGGTGAACAAGATATCCACACTGCAAATTATGAAATCCCGCAATGTTTCCAAATGTGTCAGCATGGACCAGCTAAGGCAGGCATGATAAAACATTAAATCTTACTAAATGGAGAAAAGGGTTGGCTTGTAACAGACAATTATCAGATATCTATTTGGATTTTAAGTGACTTTGTGCGTAACTTACCTTTAATTGAAAGATCAAGTAACAATCAAGAAAATAGTACATTGCTGAAATATTTGGCAATTGAACCAAGTGAAACCAGCGAGACTCACTGAAATACGATGTGGCAGATTTTAATAAATCTGTCACAAAAACTAATCGTAAATCAACGCCAGGTGAAAAACAATTTATTTTCTTAATTCGGCATTAACCACACAGGTCACCTTTCAACATGCTGAAAGCTGTAATATTTGTGTAAATATGTACATTAAGTGAAAGATGTGACATATGCACCAGAGATTTGTCTGTTTGTCTATCTTAGCTACAAATGTATGAACTTATATCCAGGTTATAAGGTAACCTGACACAACTTTTACTATCACAAGTAAAACCCACAAACTGTGAATGCCTGTGCTGCATGGATGATGTTACACAATGTACACATTATCATGCAGATTTGTAGATTTATAAATTGACGAGAATATCAACAACATACTTCATCCATCTTCCCATAATGACAACAAACAAACGACAAACTGCGTGAAGCAAAATTGCAAAACTCGACCTTGTGAGCTCGATCTGAGTCACGCAAGCATTCAACTGCTGCAAGATTATTAAAAACATAGGCCTACAAACTTGCCTCAGAAGTTAGTAAAAAATTAAAAAATTTATACAATCTACCTCCGAAATTTGTTAAATTCTACAATTTAATACAATCTAGCTCACAAATATGTTACAATTTTAAAATTTGTGTAAACCAAGACCTGATGTACTGATATACTGAAATGTACGAAAAATTGAACAAAACAGAATTAAAGTCTTCCATCCATATGATACAAGTTCGTGAAACAGTATCATAATGTCCCACAGTAGACCAGTAAATTCTGTAATATGAAATTACGAGTATTTTAATGAAGCTGCATGTCTAGACAAATGTTTAGGTAACGTATACCATTCACTACCAGGTATTTATGTGACATTAATACATACTATAATCTAGTTCTAACTTCTGTCTACCTTTGTTTAAGTAGTCAAGTTCACACCTGGTGGTTACAAGGTTGACAGCAAATGTAACCTGATGAGTAACCAACACTTATATAAATATTTAAATACTTTAAGCCACACAGACATTTTTTTCTATAAACTCAAAAACTACTCATAGTATACCTGGTAGATCTATGCAACTAGGACCATAAAGTTTATAAGATCAAGATTACGACAGTGCAGGTTGTTGGTTTTAACAATTAAACAAATGTTAATGAAGTTTTTGTCTATGCCGAGTCAAAGTGTACCCGGTGTGAAATTGCAGTTTTGGCCAGACATTTTGGCCTTACTGTGCAGGTACTTCTTATAAATTGTACATATTTTATTTGATAAAGCTTCTAAAGCACAAGTACCGGTATTTATACAAGCTCAAATTGTTGAAGCTCAAATTGTCCATTATCATGCCTTCTTGCAGCATACATGTGTTTCATGCATAATAATATTAGGCCTAGGTGCTTGAGATCCACATATTTTTCCTGGAATGGAATTTCAGGAATTATGACCACAAGCATGACAGTCATGCAGATCAAGCACACAGGCATTCGTCGCTTCGTTTACCTATTTAGTTGGAGAATGTTGAGTGAGAGTTATCAGAAAAAGCCCAAGACAAAATTGGACAGGGAACGCAGCAGTCAGCAGAAACAGCTAAGAATATCCGAAAGGTACGACAAGATACAAACAAAAAAGAAAAATCAAGAGACCACTAGTAGTCAGCATATATCACAATGTCCAATAAATCTCTTCCAACTTGTATAAATCCTCATCTAGATCTACAGCCTTTTGGATATTGACAATATTAGTTGTCTATGATGGTAAACAAGTACGCCAAGTTTGGAAAACAATGCCTTGGTGGACTTTCAAAATATTTGGTTTTCATAAAGTAGAAATTTTTGGTTAACATTTTCAATGGTACACATTTTTATGGACAGGACTGAATGCCTCCTACTTCAGTATATATATATGCAAGGGCATAAGAGACTTCTTTCTTTGGTTTATTTACATGTAATTTAAGGAAGTCAACAATAATTACCAAAAGCTCGTGAATTTAAATCACTGTGTGTTGTTGTCTGTACACACTAGACTTACAAGTTGTATCAAAGACTTGTTGCTGGCACATATTTATGTCTGAGGGGAGAAACACCATCATAATCTAGTAATATAATACAATACCCAATAAAACAACAGAACATATAGGTGTATCATAATATAAACCAATTAACAGGTAATTAGAACAATCTGTTTGTATCATAGATATCCTGTATCAACCAATCAACTCTCAGCTTCCTACTATCAGGAGAAGTGCAACAATTAAGGCTAAACAAAATTATTTATCTGTTTCTCTGACACCCCCCCCCCCCCACGTTTGTTTCTATAAAAATATAAGCAAATTATCGTAACAACTTTATTTTTGTTTCTGAGGTTACACTTGTAAGGGCTTTCATTCCAATTTTGCTGAACAGGCTCCTTTTTTAATTTGAGGCGGTCTGAAGAGCTATTCATCACATTGTTAGAAGTTAATCATATCTAAGCTTTGAGGCGGCCAAAGTTGAAGCTGAGATCAAGGCTGCCTATTAATGAAAAACCTGTGGAACACACCTAAAATACAAGTTTGACTTTTTCAATTTTAACAAAGAGAGGGTGCACATGTATTTAAATGATCTTGAAAAGTACAAAAGTAATAGTGACAATAATAATCATTTTACCAACACCATGATATTATTTTAGGATCGCAGGAAATTACAGGATTGTGGAAACCCAGTATTTATTTGTTAATCATAATGCCAACTGTCTGCATGCAATACAATTATATGTTATTATGTGTGATAATCTATTAAATCATGCTCCCTGTTTGTAATGATTGTATAACAGCATGAAGAATTATACCCCAATTTCCTATCCTACTATAGATAACCGCCCCCCCCCCATCAGGTAATCTATGTAATCTAATGTTCAGTTTTCTCTCGGTCCCCTGGGCATATAACCTGAAACCTTTGAGGTGATCTCGGATGATCTCTTACTATAAGTGTTAATCTCTATATAATAAACTATAAAGTTGGAATCTCACTTGTTACATCAAATATCTGGATTTCACTTAGTGTTCCTTTTTACATAAATCCTTTTGAACAAGGTTTTTTTCAGCGCCCAATATTTGGTAGGACAATCAATATAAAGAGTCAAGAAGAAGTGGCAAATAAATGATTCCTTTGTTTAGCTCTATAAGAAGTTCCATGTGTCATACAATTTGTGAAAATTTAGAATTTTACCAGAAGAATAAAGTTTAAAAAAAAATTATATCAAAGAAACAAATGTCTATTATCAACAGAAGGCATAATAAAAACAGAAAATCAAGTCATTTAATTGAGGTGGGGAAGGGGCATTTTCCCTGGCTCCCAAGCAACAGCTCCCTAGAAACCCACAGGCCCTCGATGCGATTTTATGGTCCGGAACATAAAATCGCATCGAGGGCCTGTGCAGAAACCAGGGAGTTGACTTCACTGAGTGATCTATGAAGACCTTTCCCAATAAAAAACATAGTGACAGTTGATAGGTAATCTGTCAGTGTATTCATACGGTACATATCAAGGTAATCAATTATACTATTACATTATCATACCTGATAATGGACACAAACCCACCAAACTTTCCAATACGTCACATTAGAGAATTCCTACATATTATTCTCCAGAAACAACTGTCATTAATTTTGAGAAATAAGTGAGAAATGATAAGTCGAAGCCAAAGATGAAATTCCAGAAAAGATATCAAATATTTGGAACACAAAAAATTCTTTGGTTCTTTGGGTCAGATTACAAAACTTTACTCCTTCATTTCCGGTGAATCAAACTTTTCAGCAGTCAATCCCTTTTTTCCCAGCACAGAATGATGTAGATGATCTTAATAGAATCCAATCAGGTTTTATAAATGTGTAAAATATGGTCCCAGAAAACCCGTAAAACACCGCTATAGTTGTAATCCCGAAGTAATTCCACAGGCTGATGAAAATTTACTTGGTCTTGTTGTTTGCAGAGCAAAACAATGTGAAAAAGTCACAAGCAAGTGAAGCAACTATACAGCAAAGTTTCCAAAAGTCTAAAAAATCTGCCGAACATTTAGACTGAAAACCTGTTTGGTCCAACTGCCCAATCCTATCAGAATTTACAGTACCTTACACACAATGTCAATGCCCAAATGGTTTCAAAAAGTTGTGACTTTTCAGTTTATGCCAGATAGAGTTTGAGATATGTTAAGTTATACATGATTTTCAAATTCAACATACCAGTACCGATCCTAACCAGTCTAGATTTGATATTTGTATGGTTTTAATACATCATAAACTGGCATGTCATTATGGATCATCCTGGATTCCAATGATGTCAGACAGAGCTCCAGATAAGGTGCGTGAAAGCGTGATTACGCATTGAAATTAACGAATAACGCATTAAAAATTATTTCTGTGCGTCGTAAAACGCATTGAAAAAGACGATCACGCATTTCTGATCCATTCCGATGCGTCGAAGGGAAGTAACTCTTCCGTAATCCGGTCAGTTGTCTTGGTTTTAGACACTACCAATCCGGTGTACATGTAGAAAAATCCTCTGACAAATGTCACTTCGAAAACAAAAGTTTTTATCGGTAAATATGCAGGATTCTAGCTCTCATATGTGTGTATTTTAAACCAGATGTGGTAACACATGAGAGTATGTACGACTTTGCATATTATTTATCATGGGAGATGCTATATTAAAAGCTTGAATTGAAACTTTCCAACACAAAAATTGAAAATAGTTGAAAATACATGCATGACAGAAGCAATTGACAACACGCAAAAAATGCGAGTTTCACGGTTAGTTAAAGTCGATGTTACAGATAGAACTATTATGTAATTCAATTCACAAAACAAACTTTAAAAATAATTTTAAATGCAGATCATTCAATATAAATGCTTCACGGTTCATTTTCACATCGTGTCATAAAAAAATAGATGCATTTTATTTTCACTTTGTCAATATATTGATAACGGACACTGCACAGCGTTCGGAAAAAGGGAATTTTCATTGCTTACTAATTGAATGTGACTATCAATCTATGTGTTTAAATCCGAAGTCATTGATATTTTGTCTCCGGAGTGTTTCACTCATTAGTTTTGAAAACAGGGAGTGAACGACTCATTGCACCAAAAAATTATCTGGAGCACTGTGTCAGAGGCATGTTGGAGTTATTGTTTTACTTACATGGTTTCTATATGTCACCTTGAAGCCATGTAGTGTATGTAATACTTCATATATGTTAAGAAAGCTTCTGACATAGCTTCTTTATATATAGAAACACATTTAAATTAAAATCAGTCTTTTTTTTCCTAAAGTAAAAAATCTTCACTTTTTCTGATTTCCAGGAGCATCTAAAATTTTGAGCTGCTGCATCCTACATCCTAGCACATATTCTTTATATAAATACAGGATGGTATTTTATTAATTAATTTATATCTGGTATTTGGTCAGATGTTCTTTTGTTTTGTTCATACAAAAGTTTTCAGCTTTTGCCATTGTGAATGTCTTGAAATGTCTTTGCAACTTTCAAGTCATATAAAGTTAGTGTGTGAAATAAGGATTTGAAACTACTTGCCCGAATACTGTTCTAATCTATATATTGACTTTATGCATAATCTGCAAAAGTTGCAATTACTTGCCCAACTTCAAAAGTTACTTGCCCGAATCAACATTTACTTGTCCCGGACATTGCAGACAATCGGACAAGAGCTAATTTAGCAGATTGAAGTTAACACTAGTACATACCAAACAGTGTAATCCTTATTGCAACTATTCCATGGACATACTTTCCTTCCATTACCGATAGGCTGAATACTGGAAGTATGTTTCCACATCCTTGAGCCAAACAATTATAGCACTGAATTAACAAAACAATATATTTTGGCAACAGCATAGAAGAGAACCTTAGGAGTACAATTAACGGACACTTGTTTAGAGTGGAGAATTTGGCCTGATCCTGACCTTTAATTACCGGTATGCATGAATATACCGGGTATTACATGGTTCTTGTTCTTGCTTTGAATTTATAAGATTCTGTAAGAAAATTGTACAACATACGTCCTTTAGTTTGTTTGTGTCACGCCTTGTGCGTTTTGGTGAAACTGACTCCCTGCTTATGACCAGGGTAATAAATATAGACAAACATAGTGGCAGTTCAATTATGCAAATAGATGGATTAGGTTGAGGAACAAGTCAAATTTTCTGTACTTAAAACATTGAGTGCCAAACTACCAGAAATTAGCTCTTAACATACTATAATTGTTTACATAACAGCATGAAATAATACAATTATGACTTGGCCATTATAAAGTACCGGTAGACCCTTTTAAAAGCTGTACTCCAGTTACATCAACAATTAAACAAACAAAACAGCATGTACAACATCACAAATTGTTTATCCTGCGGTTCACCCGACATATTTCCATCTCCTCATTCTAAGAAATTATCATGTTTACCTTGTACACACTTGTTGTTACTCAAACAATTAACTTACATACAACTCAGCAGGCAGGCGACCGATTTAACACATATTTATTATGTTCTAAATAACCTTCTGAATTTTTAACAGTATTTCTTCCTACTGTTAGAATAAATACACTAGCTCAACCAAGTTCAAACTTATAAGAAACATATGCTGGCAAGTTATATTTATACATTTTAATTATTTATATGTTCTTGACTCCCCCAATCTGTTTTATTTTTACGATATTATCATTTTTTATCATTTTGATGTAGGTGGCATCTTTCTGCCAAATTTTTCATTCAGAAATGAGATAGAAACTTCTTGTAAGTTCTATTTGTATCATATTTATATCATCAGTGAGGTAATAAAGTGTAATCTGAGAAACAATGACCTTTCAACAAATATATTGTTTGGCTCCATTTACTCCCTTAATTCGATGGCTTACAATGAGAAGGTTGAAAGTACAAAATCGATATTTTGAGAAAACAAGAAGGAACTGTCTGAAAAGTACTCTTGATCAACAGTTAAACAGGCTTTTACAATGTCATTTTGGTCAACATGACAAGTTCCTATTCTCATGAAAATAGACTCATAAGAAGTGCCTTATAATGCATAATTCAAATATGTAAGAGTCTTATAAGGTCGTAAGTAGTAGTTACGACCTTCCCATTCTAAGCCATCAAATTATTGTACTCAAAACCTCTACAGAGCACCATGCTTTGGGAGCTGCAACATATCAGCATTAGGAAACTTTTATTTACTGTTTCAATGAATTTGCTGTTTCAATGAATTTGCTGTTTCAATGAATTTGCTGTTTTAATGAATTTACTGTTTCAATGAATTTGCTGTTTCAATGAATTTGCTGTATGAATTTGCTGTTTCAATGAATTTGCTGTTTTAATGAATTTACTGTTTCAATGAATTTGCTGTTTCAATGAATTTGCTGTATGAATTTGCTGTTTCAATGAATTTGCTGTTTTAATAAAGTTGTTGCTCTACAGCGGGCTGCTCTGGATAGGTTATACTAACTGTACTCAGAATAGTTAATGTACTTGTAAACATAATGTACCTGTGTTAAGCATAATCATACTTGTAGGGCACCTGGCAAACCAGGCTCAGTAGCAATACCTCATCAAAACTAATATGACAGGGGCATGGGTTCACTTCTAACCCCTTTGGATTCCATACAATGCGAGAACCAAGTTTTGAAAGACTCCAGAAGAAACAATATTAAATACATGAAAAGCCAGCATTACATTTAAGCAAAACTTGGAACTTATATATATAATAGACTATCTTAAAACCAGCCATCACCTGGTGTCTATCAAACTAAAACATATGTGACAAAATAGAGATAAAAAAGTAACAATTTTGTGATTTTTCTAGCATAAAACTTGCACTTTTTGGATTCTTTCACCATTATTTTTCCAGACAAGAAAATTTTGATATATTTTTATTATTAATTTTTCATTTTTTTTCCTATACAGAATTTCACAAAAACAGGCCAGGCCTACCACCTATCAACATTGATGTAATTAATAAACAATGTATCCATTACATTGCCTTGTGTTAGAAAATTCCTGTAAGATGAGGCACACGCCTCGCAAAAATATCATCATGGGCTTTCCAGAGGCACGACTCCCACCGGCTGCCAAATTCTAAATATTTATCTCCAGCAGCCATGTGTGATCCATTTTAATTTTCTTGTATAAACACAGAATGCCTCCTGTCTGTAAATTGTTTAATTTCCGTACATAGAAGATGGGTACAGTAAGGATGAACAAATGAATTTCAGAAACCAGCAATCATGTCAATACCTCTTTATTGTACAGTAGACGAAATTGAGGGAGAAAAAAAAAGAAATTTTGTAATCATAGGTCTTTTCCATACCTCATTGAATTAATACCGATTTTCAATTACTGCAATTAAGCACTACAAAATTTAATATAGAATCAAAAGCATTATAAGGGCATGTTCCTTGCTAATTCAAAGATACTAATACCCTGACTATTAAACAGAATGATGAGATTAGAGATTTTTATCAGCATAAAATGCCCTCACAAAAAGTGAGAATCAAAGAACCTATGAGCAAGTAACCACAAAATATAATTAAAATAGCAGTGTTGTCAAGGTAAATCTATAGAATGACAACCTCTATGGACCTTAGTCCTATCAGGCAAAAAAAACATGATTGAGCTCTTGATTCAAATACTATTCAATTCAAACATGCCACGAGTGAAATGACATATTCGATATTTTAAAAGTCTACAAATCTCTCCATTGTGTTGTTGATAAAAAGCAAACATACACTACAGGAAATAAGGCACCTTTTCCTAAAAAAAAACTTCCATATACTATAAAAACTCAATAAAAACCTGCCTTAATATTCTGCAAAAGATTCCATAATATACCATTGCCCCAAGATTACATAGCACCAGGTCTTTTTCAATACTATGAAAATTAATGCTTAAAACAACTTTAAATATTAATAAATATCAAACTTAGCTAACTAATCAAGCAAACTGGTTTTTATTATGAACAAGGGTGCAAACTACACAAAGTCAATAGTGACAACACTAGAACTACAGCCAGTACAGCTGAACAAAGCTAAAAAAAATACTAGAAAAAAATATTGACAAAACAATTTTGACAAAATGACTGAAGTAATTTTCACCATCCCATGAGATATTTAGGAGAAATACATGAAATGCAACAAGTGAACAACCACTGGAATATAAAATTCTCTTTTATTTCATTCACACATTTTCTGATAAGATAAAAATCTCCCCTGCCATTGCTCAACAATTTTCTGGAATGCATGACAAGAACGTTTAGCAGTTAAAGACAATAAAACCCCTAATTTCCCAGCATTCTTAGTGCAACCATACAATGGGGATTGTGAGAGGGGTTTCTGTTAAGTGGTGATATGTGTCTTGTTTGCGAATGTGTGTTTAATGTTTTAGTAAAACACAGGCATAGCAAATGATGAATCACAAAGATTGCATTTGACAACTATGGAATTTTAGCCATTTGTATGCATGAATACTTGGAAACCGAAAATAAGTTAACATAAAAACATGGAAGTTCAAAAACATCAAAATGAGGCAAAACTGATATAAATTTATGCAGCTTTTTTGTTAAATTAACATTTTATATAATTGCTCTTCCGGTTTATTGAAATAAGAGTAGATAGATCTACTGGGTTTTATAGAAACTTGATTGCACATGATCATGATTTAAAGTTGCATACAGCAGAGTTTCTTAACTTTTTAGGCCTAGTTTTAAATAATAGTAGATCTAAATACTAATAAAAATATGCTTTTTACAAACACATGTAGATCTTGCAACTTATTTACAGTGCTATTTCAAATACTCATTTTTGGTGTACAGTACTTTGATTAATTTTAAAGCAAATAACATGTACATAAGATTTGGTTAACAACATCACATTTTACAATCCCCAAACATGACAGTAATTTAAAAAAGTAGACTCAAAAGATTGAAACAATTTGTGAAACTACCGTATTCTAAATCAGTTGAACTCTTGGGAGAATATCCATAGGACAAATTGTTAAATAATATTGCATTTAATCTGGAATAACTTGGCAAAACTTTTGAAAGTGCCCTCCCCACCTATAACGAATTGACAATGATTTCCAATCAGCATGAAACGATATAGAATAATGAAAAACAGCATGACAAACGCAACAAAAATTATTCTGGAATATGATCAACAAACTTGAACAAAACTCAACAATAACAAAAAAACATGTAAGTTGTAACGCATGTTTCGTGCACAGCGGAAATAACAAATGCGACGGTACTGTAGTGGACACTGTTTGTGCACGGACCATAACGTGCACATTGCAGAAGGTGGCGTTGTCCGCTTTTGGATTACAACCAAATGCAATAATGCAATATCGACAACGTGAACTGAAAAACAAGTCACAAGCGTACATTTTCAATCCGTATCGTCCAGTAGGCTACACTCCGCGCGCACGCTTTTCACGATTGTATTTGTATGACATGGGCAACACATGGACAATTTAAACTTTCTAATAACTTTGTTACATTTCACAGAAAAACAAAACCACTTACACAGTTTTATAGGTAACAATCCAAAGATCTTGTTATATTTAAATCCAATAACTGTCACATAGATTTAATTCCTTTAATTCCACAAAAACGATCACTTACAATACCACAGTAATTCCCTCGCGCGTATCTGTACCTTTGGTTCACATCGGTGTCTATGCTGATTTCACGAGGTAATTTCGGCAAATCGCTCGTCACGTGGTTTATGGCCCAGCCCAGACTCTCGCTCTGAGCCAATGAGATAGTGAGTAGTTAATTTCAATCAAGGAGACAATATTTGGGGCTCTCGTGTTGAAAAAAGTGTGTAAATCTATTACGTGTGTACTAATTTAACGATTTTTTGAACCCGATACGAAATTTAAACATAACGGACGTATATTCTCAATGATTCTACCCGTTTGTTATCTATTTGTTTTTCAATTCATTTATCCGGACATCCGCTGTTGCTTTTGTTCATAAAGCAATAAGTCTTGTAGATAATCTAAAAAGTATGTAAAAAGTAAAATATCCGGGAATAAAACAAAGCGGTAAGCAAAGACATTCAAAAACGTTAATTAGCTCAATCGAACGTTCTCTTTGAGATACCGCTACCAGAAACGCATGGAAGACAGTCTTCTTATGCTTCAAACTCCATAAATCGTCTAATTACGCAAAAGAAAATGTTTTTACTTTTTTCCACTGGAACCTGGCAAAGAAATGGCATCATCGATAGCAGAGATAAGTGGAGTATTGCACAGCACGATGCCAAAATACAAACATTCATTGTAGTAAATTAGAAGTACTTTGGAAAGCTTACTCGCTTTCAAAACGGTACGCGCGGCAAAAACTAACTCTGCTGCCTTTCATTGAATATGTGTGATCTTAATAGAAAGTACCGTACGTGTGACAAGTTTTTGCATTTTTCCTTTGCACATGCTTAGAACTATGCCGTGCCCTTTATGCGTATTATGGTGACAGGTGACAAACCAAAAAAATAGAATTTATGACAGGTCTGCGAGGGCGCCACCTTACGGTACCTTGACACACTTGCCAATTTCGCTTGTAAATACCAACATACCTTTTTTCTGGAATTGTCACGTGCAATACTTCAGCACCTTAGCTTGAACCGTCGTCTGCATTGAAATAAAACAAGATTGGTAACTTCCTGTCTAGATTCTACTTGTTTTCCAACTAGACCCTAGCTATTATCATTTGATAAAAACGTGATTGCCCCTTTTCTAAACCTGATTTTGATGTCTTGGTCCCAATTCGAGCCACCTAGCGCATTGATCAGGGTACAATAGTCAAGATATATAGACGGTGCTCGTTGATTTTCAAATTTGGTGCAAGATCTGATCATATTTCACCGAGTGGTTAGTCTAAGAAATATTTCGACAAGTGAAAAAATGATTTTCTGCTGTGTTTTCCAACACGAGTGCAATAAAAATTTAATATTCACCCAAAATCAGGTATTTTCTGTTTATTACGTACTTCAAATTCTCAAATGCCAAATTGGAAAAATTACATCAACACGTGACAATTAATTGAAGCATACGTTACGTCATTATGACGCCGTAATTGTCGCGTTTTTACGTATTTTTCCAATTAGGATCAGTTCCAATGTTATCATTTTATGGTGAGATTATAATAAAGTTTAAATGTATGTTTGAACATGTGGAACATCTATATGACAACACATGGCTATCTTGTTGATATGTGTCTCGTAACATATGGTTGAGAAGTAACATTGATAACATGTCAACATTACGTTACATATGATCATGTAGGTCATTTTGATGTAATTCCTATAATTGCTATGTGTTGCATGAGAAAGTATTGTTTGGGCATTATATTGTATCATATTCCAGTTATCTCCAATTGGTTTTGAAAAAGATGCAAATGATACGAAGCTAGCCACTCACATATTAGTTTCGTTTTCAAATGGTGTCTATTAGTCTGGTTCCCGTCATAATGTGCGTCTCAACAGTGATGATGTAGGAATCAAGGGCAGGGAACTCCAGGCTAGGTGTCTCTATGAACATCTGTGGACATAGTATGTCAAGGTAAATATTCGCCGAGTTGCAACGGAACTTTACTGGTTCGGCTGTATGCTATGCTTGGATTAATTTTATTGCCCTTTCATAAATTTTCATCAAGTTATTTCCATTTGATTTGTCTAATCCTTTGTGGAGGAGTATGTTAGTACTGGTTGGGAACATAGGGTACAGTCAAGGAAAACTGGTTAGGTGAATCTTCCACCATGTATAAAGGAAAGCTTGTTAAGAAACGGCATCAGACCCAAATAAACAAGCCATACAGTAAGTAAGTTAGTAAGTAAGTAACACTTTTTCCATGTGGGCATCAAGTCAGTATTGAAATAAATGATTACATGACATTCTGCACATTTCTACAAATAAAACGAACACAACTAGCAGTAATAATCATGACAGCAATCTTTATTCTTGTCACACGACACAAATTACAAACATACTGTAGAAGTGATCATGTTAGCAAATATTGGCAAATTTCACAATTTTCTAGATTTGCCAACATTTCCTCTGGCATACCGGTAAATTATGGCTTTATATACGTAGGGCGTTTCAAAAGTTCCAGGAAAAGTGCTCTATAATATTTATCATATGGTCAAATTACTTCACACTTTGCATTTAAATAGAACAATTCATGATACATAGTATATTATGAATTTAACACGTGAGGGTGTGTCGTACAAAATTGCATGGCTGCCATAGTAACGTCAGTTATGGCTACCCGGGGCAACGTTTTCGCTGACCGTGCGTTATTAACATATTCTGACTAAATCTCACTCAGTCTGTCAAAGGACACACAAAATACACCCGCTACAATAACAAGAATGCTTTATGTTCTAATAAAATGCCTTGCTTCAATGTATGCACTTCCAGGGTCCGTTTGCAAAGCATTCGAAAATATCACAAAATCGAGCAGAAACGTCAAAAGCAACGTTTAGCGTCTGATTCACAAAGGTCATGCCTTCCTGTGATCATCTGTAGCAGTACCACTGGCAGTTTGGAAGCGTTCATACTATTCATACATCCTACCCAGTGACATGCAGCCCTCTTAACAGGCAGTGCTTATACATTTTAATGTTTCAAGTCTTAATTTTTCTGCCAAAAGACAAAAACTGGCCAAATTCCAATGATTTACTGACATTTAACGGATGATTCTGATACGGCGACAAATAAACCTGAACACAACAGTGGGAATATAAAAACTATGGCATAAATTGGCCAAACTGATGTTATACCGTCCTTCGCTACGTTAGATGCCGTAATTTTGGGTCGTAGTTAATTGGTAGCTGTTTGGTTGGGGGCAATGTGTTGGTTAGATTGACCATTTCTACGACGTTACGTCAAATTTGCCCCGGGTAGCCATTACTGACGTTACTATGGCAGCAGTGCTATTTGGTACGACACAATCTCATGCGTTTGAATTATGGTACAATATGTATCGTGAACTGTTCTATTTAAATACAAAGATTGAAGTAATTTGAACATACGATAAACATTATAGAGCACTTTTCCTGGAACTTTTGAAACGCCCCTCGTACATGTACTACTTACGAACAACTGTGACAACACTATGACGAAATATATAAAAAAAATTATGTATGCCAAATATGAGAATAAAAAATTCGCTACTTTTTCGACCTGCTAAAATTTCAATGTCTACAGTAAACATAACAAGTAAAAAATACAGTAGATATAATCATAATTAAACACAGAAAAACAAATTATCGAAAAACCAACGAATAGTCAATCGTTAAAAATTATAATTTTGTCACCAATTGTGACAAATTTTGGTAAATTGTGATTCAAAATGGGGCAAAAAGCGCTAAACTCAAATTTGGTGAGGAAAATGATGGGACAGTTTCGCACTGCAATGCAGTATATTGTATATGGGAAAAACTAACTTGACATATTGCACAGATTGTGAACAACAGAAACATATCACCAAATGTTAATTAGTTCCCTGGTTGAATAAGTTTTTCATAATGATTACGAATAAATCAAACAGGTGCACAATGCATATATGGATTATGATGCATTTGATGCACGAGAAAAAGAATTAGGCATGCATGCTTCATAGAAATAGCAATTTAGAGTGATTGCATATGTGAACATTTTATACACTACATGTACATCTATAATTATAGAACATAGACTTATTAAGTTAAATACATTCGTCATAATGAGAGGAGTATTCACGTTAACATTCAGTTTTAATTGGAAGTGCTAGGGCCTAGTGTCGTAACAAGTCAATCTGAATAGAGCAGCTGCCAGTTTAAATTGACAAGTCACTGGCATAGAATGAGAAGGTCATAAGTACTACTTACCACCTTATAAGACTGATACATATTTAAAATCGGCATCACAAGGCGCTTCTTATGAACATCTTTTCATGAAAATCGGAACTTGTCATGTTGACCAAACTGAAGTTGAAACAGCTTGTTTTGCCATACTATGTTAAGAGTATTTTTTGGACAATTTTTTCTTGTTTTCTCAAAATATTGATTTTGTACTTACAAGCTTCTCATTCTAAGCCAGTGAAATGTTATAAGGGGATATATCCCCACCCTTTCCCAATTCTAGGCAGTGCCTTTTAATAAGTTCATATTAAATTCTAAGAGATTTTTATATAATACATGTAAAATGAAAAAAATCCCTGATATGTACCTACCCACCTTATAGTACTGGGAAAGGCATAGACTTTTTTACGGTCAGTCCCATCAGTAAACATGTATGTGTAGGCATATGCTAAGCTGTAATTATTTAAAATTGATGAGACAAAATTAGTATGGAATGCCATTTTTCCTCTTTAAAGCAACACATTTTTACAGTAATGGGCCTATTACCAGTACGACATCATTTTAATATGAGGTTTTGAGGTGCAGCTTTACAATGTTGTTTTTGGTAAAGTGAAATCTCATGTTCTGAGATGTTCAAATACATGCAACAGAAGTGTATATGATGTAATTGTTGTTTGAACATTGTTACTTATTAAAATTCAATTATCGTTACAAAATCTGTAATGTACTTTGATGCAATAGGTATACATGTCTAGTTCATTAACCATTTACTCTATAGATACATAAAATTGTTCTACCATCCAGCATCACAAAGCCTTTAATAAACAATATTGTTTGAGTTTGTCTGAGTAAGTCTAAGTGCATGGTTAATCAGGGTTTTGCTTGCCAGATTGGCTGCAAGTTTTTTTATAAGAGACAGTTGTGTGATACAAAGAGTCAGGCTGTGATACCCTTGCTCTTCCAAATAAGACTCATTGACTCTTAAACATGCCAAAATTGTTTTGTTTTATAGTAATGTCAAGAAAGCTTAATTGATGCATATGACTTACTGGGACAGTAAAGTTCTGCTAATAAGACCACTTTGATTATTTTGAAATCATGCAGATTTTTGCCAGTTTAAGGTCCCTTAGTATTAAATTTAGAACAAAAAAGGTCCGCTTATAAGACCGATTCGCTATAAGACCATCTTTTTGACTGGTCTTATTAGCGGAACTTCACTGTAGTAGTTCTGGATACCGTAACTGCATGTAAACAGTGTTTCCTAGCGGAACTTCACTGTAGTAGTTCTGGATACCGTAACTGCATGTAAATGGTGTTTCCTAGCGGAACTTCACTGTAGTAGTTCTGGATACCATTGCTGCATGCAAATGGTGTTTCCTAGCGGAACTTCACTGTAGTAATTCTGGATACCGTAACTGCATGTAAACAGTGTTTCCTAGCGGAACTTCACTGTAGTATTTCTGGATACCGTAACTGCATGTAAACAGTGTTTCCTAGCGGAACTTCACTGTAGTATTTCTGGATACCATAACTGCATGTAAACAGTGTTTCCTACACTGCTGTCAATGTTATAATGAGCAAATGAAATGTAACGCTCATCATAATCAAAGACTTTCAGAAAGGCTATTTAATAGCAGAGCCCAAATCGCTGCCTTAGAATGAGAAGGTCATAAGTGCCACTTAAGACCTTTTAAGACTATTGCATATTTGAAATCTGCATTATAATGTTCTTTTTATGAGCCTATTTTCATGAAAATCGAAACTTGTCATGTTGACCATACTGTAGTTGAAAAAGCTTATTTTACCATAAGTAAAGACTGATTGTCAGACAGTTTTACTTGTTTTCTCAAAATATTGATTTTGTAGTTACGACCTTCTCATACTAAGCAAGCGAAATATTGATCATTATTATTTCATTGCAAAAGTCAAATTATAATGTAACAGCACATGTAGATGTGCGTGCAAAACATCTTGAAACATCATTGTTCTTTAATGTACAAAGCAAGTTAACATCACAAATAAGGGAAAAAATACATAACAATATATGTACAGTTTAACATAGCAGAAAATGGATCAAATGTTTGCCTGACTTGGGTCGGTAACTTTCTCTTTGAACAACCAACTAAAACAGTAAAAACGTTGGTCTATCATATGACATACAAGCGTATATTTGACACCCCCACTAGGTTTGGGTTGTTATGACATGGTAACATGACCCAAACTATGTGACTCAACCATGTTACCAAGATTAGATGCACATTGTAACACACAACTTGTAATAGATGAGGTCCTAGGGTCAACTTCAACTAAATTTAGTATACTGGTACGCAAATTTCTATTTTTGTCTTGTTTAATAAACTAGACAGTAATTAATGTTACCACAGTGGTCAAGGATTGGAGTGTTAATATTAACAATAATATAACAATAGTAAGTTGGAAGATCAGGAGACCGAATGTGTCAGCCTCGTTATAGATAAAGGCGTTACTTACATACTCACTAAGTATTAAACCTTAAATAACGATTAATAGCAAATGTTCAATTGTACAAAAAAACTATACATGATGTCCGAATATCATTTTCTACATACCAGTAATTAATTGTTGCAAGTATGCATTAGTAATATTCGGTCCACAAGGCTGAGTCAATGGATTCACCTTGAGAGAAGTGAGTAGGTATTCTAATTATATCTTGTTGTTCATGGTAGAGTTCTACATTATTGCGCAATACTGGCAATTGAAATGTTTTTACAGAAATTCAATGTATATGTATTATGCTAACAACTGAGTGATCTGCATGTGGGACTTTGTCAGTGGTAACAAATCACAATTGACCACATGTTTTTTCAATGACTTCAATGTACATAGCATCCTGAATCCTGACAACAGTCTGAGTGTTACTTATGTAGAACTTCATTTTGGTAGTTGCTGTATATATGATTGCGTAATACTAACATTATTGCGCAATATTAATAGCCACATGTTTTTTTACAGGACTCCTAAAATATATTGTGTTGCACCCTGACAACAGCGTCTTCTTCATGTGTAACCTTTGGAAACATTCTTGGTGGCTGTACCCGGTATGTGATTGCACAATACTGACACTTTTGTTCACAGGATTTTCAATGATGTAGGTTGAAGCATTCTGTAAATGTTCTAGGTGGTTCCTGAAAATACAAACAAAAATACACTAAATGAAACAGACAGGACCCAATAAAATGTCAAGTCGTGATATGTGTCGACTGGCCCAATGTTGTTGTTTTGAAAGTGCAGGACCAAATATGGTGATCAAAAACAAGAAAATCTCCCTGAAAGTTCAACGATTGACATACCACTGAAAGACATGCTTTCTGTTAAAATAATATTTACATGGAAAAGTGACTCCTCTGATAGGTTTGTTTGGTCCAACATTATATCATCAAAATGTATCAAACATAACTTTTAAACCATAATTGTTAAATGTTACAAACTCCTGCCATAGCAAGTCCAAAGCCAGGTTGAGAAAGGAGGAGGGTTGGGCGTAGGGCTAGCTCCCCTACCCCGTAGAAAAAGAACTAGCTACAGAAACCAACACTATAGAGCAATGGACAAATCTACTGTATCGAGCCGGCGAGAGAGTTTCAGTTAATTGTATTAAGTGTTACTGCAGTATTCATTATTTGCACTAAAACATGAATTTCTCTCATGTTTTGTGTTTCTTCACACAGCTTACCACACCATGTTTAATTTTCCCTTTGATAATTAATACAGAGAGGGGCAAAAAATATCATTTGTAACAACAATATTGTTGTACTACTACAGAAGTCATGTAGCGGTAATTTATCACGTCACACAAACGGCTTCTGGCTAGCACATATTTCACGGCACCTTTAACCTTCACCTGTAGATGCGGAGCATTTCTCTCATTTACATACGAAATTGCAGCACAACTAGATGTTGACACGCTTCAAAAACATCTTAATATAGAATTAATTGCAATATAAAAAAGAACATATTTGGTGAAAACAAAGACGATTATAATTGATGAATTTGGAGGCAAGTTTTACTGGTACATAGCTCGCGGTAGCTTTAAGGGCATTTGGCTGTTATGTTGAACGTCCGCATCATTTATAAGGAATGTACGTACACGACCACAAAAAGGGAAAATAATGATATTTCTTTGTTATAGTCTTTTCTTCATAAAAGCTGCCCATTGGCTATCATATCCTTTTTAACAGGTGTCCACCTAGAGGATTGATAGATCCGATGTGAAAACATAAATATACCAAAATCTACTTTTTTATCCTAGCCAAAAGCAAACAGTCACTTGTTGGCAATACCATAGTAATATCATAAACAACGAGATGGGATGTTCCACAATCTTTGGCATATAGACATATAGTATGCTTTATACCTTGATAGTATATTAGCTCAGTGACGGAATTTTTTTTATGTTTTTTTTTTTTTTTAAATTTAATCGTTTGCGGACCAAACTTTGATACTGCCACCTGTATTTTATATCAGTCAGACATAGATACAGTCGTTATATCATAACTGACTTTTTTATAAACTTTTTTGTACACCAAAAAATTATTTCGCACAATGTAACTTCCTGGAGTTCCCGAGTGGTAGAAATTAGCAAAATTAAGGAGCTGGGAAAGTGTTCAAAAATTAATATGGACATCGCGTGAGACTTAAACAATTCACGAAAGTGATAGGTTTTCATTATTACAGATTTCAGTCATTGAACCATTTACTCCATATATCCAAGCTTACAGTAGCATCAATTACAGTACTGAGTACACTGTCGTCATACTGGTTATTTCAACTAAATCGTGATTGAAACTTGTCACACATCCCAAATCTGTACCTAGTCCTTAAACACCATGGGCCTTTTAGAGTAACACTGTTCGGTGCTTAGGAAGTCTGGTCTAAATATGAGTAAAGGGTTAAGACACTATGTCAGGTATTGGGTATAGTATAGTACAATCATGAATCACCTTTTAACATTTAATGGCAAGTTGGCTGAGAACAAAGGAGATTTGTACATTTAGTCCGGACGAGGATTGGTGATTTTTCGCTTAACCTTGCTATATAGTATTAAGTTTTTTTTATTGTTGTTCTGTAATGTCAAGGTATTGAAGGTCTCAAAACCGTTTGATGACACTCTGTCATCATTGGGGAACTTTTTTTATTTGGGGTTAAAGATGGCCTCCAAAATGGCGATTTTAACAATTAAATCCGGACTATAATTCCATATAACATTTGTACTACCGTCAAAATATCAGCACATGTATGCTTTAGTTGAAATGGAATAAACATGATTAATAAAGGAACTGTAAACATTAGCTGGGTTTCAAAAAATTACACATTTTCAACAGTTTATGTGTAATTTACGTGACCAAAATGATAACATACAAGAATAATCGGTACTAATAGCAGTTTAATGTTATATCAAACATGATCATTACTATAAAGGAGGTTTAAAGGAATGGTTAGTGATAAACAATGTACACAACATCGTTGCATGTAGAACAGTATGTGTAATATACGTTACCATAAAATTATTTATATGCAAAGTATGTTCTACTATGTTTTTCTATTCATTCTGGGTTATCAAACTGATATGATCAATGTTTTCTCTTGGTAGACATCTTTTAAAAATATTTGACATGTAATTGAACTTCTTACACAAAATGTGATTTACGTGACCATACGTTACCACACTTGTATAATGTAATATATGTTTCCATCAAAGTGTTTAAGTAATTTAAGTCTTGAATATTATACTCTTACTCATTCTGAATTTGAGTGAGATGGTCGATACTTTATTACGATAGATCTGTTTTAAACTATCGCATAACAATACTTTACTCTGATTTCTTTTTGAAATACAAATATAGTGATTTACGCGACATTATGCAAAACTCCAATCTTCACTGTATAATTAAGAAGAATTAATCAAGAATGTCAACGACATCATATCAATAACAAACTTGATGTATATCGGAACTTCTTATAACTATAGTAAATAATATTTGTAAAACGTAACCGCATGTTTCATTTCCACATACATGTTTGACTATATATACTTGACGCAAATCACCACAGTTTGACTAGTTATTTGAATCAATATACTCGCATATCTGAACAAACGTTTTTTTATAATCATAATTTCGAGCGAAACTCACAGGAACATCACTACAGCTTGACAACATAATTTTCAAGCATCTAGCTGTTTAACAACACCTTAGGTTCGGGATTATTACAAGTGATAGACCCATACATGCACAAAATAATGTGCAGTACATTCGAGCACGGTAACATCTACAATGACCAGTTAGACATGACTGCACACTTGATCAGCTCGAGTCTGGTAGTCACATTGTCTGTTGTCATCATAAGTGCTTAATCCTTCATAATTGCATCAACATTGACTGTAGGGTAGCCTAATGTGGTTGACCTGACTAGACTGTAATACATTTAGAGCAGTAATTCTTACATACATTTACCTATCTCTGAATTGGCGCTAGAAGATCTCTAATTATGACTGCATTCTGTAATGCTGTTTCTCTTATGTTAAATGAAGCGCGATTTTTTACTAGGGAGTAAGTTGTTTGTAATACTTTAGAGGCAATGTTACTATGTATAATCATATTTTAGTCAGTTTTCCCCTCATATGCGTAAGCGACCATATATTGTTAAAAACGTGTGCCTCGTCGTCAGATGTTTAGAGATCTTGGTGTAGTATCCTGATGTTCTTGTCCAATTTAATGGGTCTATGGTTTTGTGCAGTTACACCAAATCATGATGTAGTGCTTCATTTGACAGTGTTTGTACTTCTTACAGCTCAACAATTGTTTCTTGTTGCCATCTAGCTGTCATGGTTGCTTTTTGTTTGGTATATATAATTAGTAGCATGGTTATTGACAACAGATTAATTTACCTATGTATTTGTTTCGCCCTATTACCACGCGTCGCTTCCAAGTCAAATATAGTGCTTCAGTCGACATAAGAGAAACAGCATTACAAAATGAAGTCATATTTTAAACTCCAGATATTCTAGCGTCACATGCTTTGTTAAGTTGGGACACCACCTCTTCCTATTTATGGGTAGGTAAGGCTACTACTCTAAAAGTATTACGGTCCGGGTCTGCTCCGTTACATTTTGAAACCACGCTTGGTAACCGTACTGTGTGTCGATTTTGATACCATGACAAGAGATATGGAAATAGTGGTGATACTTAACCGTCCACCAGCGTGTTTGGTGAACAAAGGTAGGGGAGTCGTCTGCTATCACGCCAAGAATTTCAAAATAACCCTAAATATGAGTCATTTTAATAGAACATAAAGCGGGCACACATACAGACAGTTATGTGGAAAAACTGTGGTAAAAGTAAAATCAGCAATGTCCTTCTGTCTAGTCATGATAGCTGACAATGTTACTATGGCATCGATATAAAACACTTGAACTGCCGCCTCGATAACCATGTCGAAGGACGTTAGCCTATAATTATACCAAAGACGAAACAAAAATGGTGCCTACTGTAATTCCCTTGTTTGACGCAGAGCATTAAAGGAAATCTGGCTACTATTCTCTCATACCCTCGTGGCGATAAATAATACCAGTAATTAGATGTTGAGAATGATTGATGTAAGTTAGAAAACTTTTTACACAAAATGTGGTTGTGACAATAATATCTAACTCGAATTTAGTGTACCTTTGTTTGTGCATGCATGTACTAGTATTCTAAAGCTTATTATAATCCTAATACGAAGATGTATGTAAACGGCTACATGCTTGAAAATTACTAGTATCTAGTCAAACTGTGGAGATGTTTATGTGAGTATTTCTTGAAAGCATAATTATAATTTTAATCAATCTTGGCAGATATTGATTTTAATAGCTCGTCAAACCTTGTGTCAAGTCTATATGTAAACATGTACCGGTATGGGGAATAGAAACATGTGGTAATTGATTACAAATATTACTTACTGTTATAATAAGTTCAGACATACATCTAGTTTGTCATTATCATGATGTCATTGTAAATTTTAAAATATTGACAAACTGGAATGACACATCTTGATTATACAGTTAACTGTGAAGTTTTGCATTATGTCATGTAAATCAATATTTCAATCAGAAATCAATTTACCATAATGCTTTGTGATAGTTTGAAACAGATTTAGCGAAAGAAAACTTATAACACAGAATGAGTAAAAGTATAAAATTCCAGACTTAAATTGCTTAAATACTTTAACGGCATAATATATTACATAATAGTATGGAATGTTCTATTGGTAACATATGGTCACGTAAATCACAGTTTGATTAAGAAGTTAAATGACCTGCCCAATGTAAAAAAAGTGTTCCAAGAGAAAACATCAATCATATCATGTTGATAACCCAGAACAAGCAGGAAACATAATAGTTCATACTCTGCATAAAAATAATTTAATTGTAACGTATATTACACATACTGTTCTACATGCAATGATGTCTTGGACATTGTTTTAGGTTGAATATACATTAGAGTTCATTAAAACCTACTTCATTGTAAGGTTCATGTTTGATATCACATTAAACAGTTATTTGTACCGATTGTTCTTGTATTTTATCATTTTGGTCACGTAAATTACACACAAACAGTTGAAAATGTGTATTTTATTGAAAACCAAGCTAATTTATACAGTGCCTTTATAATTCATGTTTAAACCCTTTCAATATAAACACGCATGTGCTGATATTTTGACGGTAGTACAAATGTTCTATGAAATTATTGCCCGTATTTAATCGTTAAAATCGCCATTTCGGAGGCCATCTTTAACCCCAAATAAAAAAAGTTCCCCAATGATGACAGAGTGTCATCAAACGGTTTTGAGACCCTCAATATCTGGACAACTCAGAACAACAATAAAAAAAACTTAATACTATATAGCAAGGTTTAGGTGACTCTCGTCTGGACTAATTCTAAATGTAGATCCACTCAAACAGTAATGCGATTTCATATGATTTTAATAATGATAGTTTTCATCTGAAATACTTTCCCCCACTAAAGCTAAACCCATCTGTTGAAATTATAATTTAATGTGTGGCTCATAGCAAACAAAATTATACCAAATCAATTGCATTGTTGAATATCCCACTAAGATTAGTTATTTTAAGTTATTTAAAACATGTGAATATTCAGCATGGATAAATGTTTTTACCAGTATTTCCTAATTCAGATTTGGCATAATTTCCTAATTCATAATGGACACATGCATTTAAAATATTTCCTAATTCAATTAAATACCTTTGCCATTATTTCCTTATTCATTATGGACACATGCATTAACCAATAGTTCCTTATTCAGAATTAATACATGCATTAACCAGTATTTCCTAATTTAGTATGAGTACATGCAATGACAAGTATTTCTAAATTTAGGGCTTGATGCAAAACTATGGTAACTACATCAATTTAACGAGGCATGCTTTCATAGTTACTGAGCCTTTGAATTATGCTTTTCCGATATTCTATTTCATTAAGAATATCTGCTTTTACCAGAATAAATCAATTCACTTATTTCAAACAAACTAACATTCTGACGTATTAGTGTTATGACAGTAAAATGTGCACACACTATATTATACAAATGTAACAGTGCAGGAAGATTACTTTGAGTATTTATAATGCTTTAAGTCACATAAAAAAGTCTTATGAGCCATTAAGCATGGTAAATAAAACAGCAATAATGCATCCTAATCGTACAATAGATGGCTTAATCTCCTTTAATCAGTGAGTTGTGAATAACCAAAAATTACATTTGAGGCTTTAAAAAAAATGTTTGTTTTGTGGTAACATGCACAAAAGGTAGGATACTAGATCAGAATGTTTTAGAAAGAGGGTGAATATTTTTTTAAAAATATAAAAAATTGCAAAAATATAGCTTTATTTCTTTTTTAGTCATGAAAACATTTGGGGATGGTAGAAAACCTTAAGGTAGGCAGGGATACTGGAAATAAATAATTTGTTTGTTTACGCCTTAATTACTTAATTATATCATTATGCAGTAGATTCAAAAGAAAGACACGACATGTTTGGTGTTAAAATACAGCAACTTTGACTGCTTGAATAACACAGTTACACTCCTACTGCACTGTCCCTGGGAACATTTGATATAACCGGGACAGATTGTGCCTATCTACATCCCGTCCACCCTCCAGCCGAATAGAGGCGCAAACACTCAAATCAAATCAAATTTATCATTCCCCTACCACTGCAGTAATGGCTTACTATCATTTATACAGCTTTTAAGGGCAGGATGTGATGTAACAATACTAACTTCACAAGGCTACAGTAAATAAAGGAAGGTGATAGCCCTGAGTTACCAATTGACCTTATTATGAGAAAATAGGGAATCCGTAGGGATTTTGGTATCTATTTAGGTGGGGTTAGGGACCCCTTTTCATGTACCATAACACTGTGAACTCTTGTTTGTTTTTATCTATTATCAGGTGATATAAGATATGCTTACAAAGATGCAACATTATCAGAACACTTTTTTATCTTTAAATGAAGAGTAGAATTTAAATTTTAGAACATAATCTTCAAAATGAAGAGCACATTTAAATTTTAGTACATCATCTTCAAAATGAAGAGTGCATTTCAATTTTAGTACATAATCTTCAAAATGAAGAGTGCATTTACCGGTTAATGTAAGTAGGGGTTTACATTATCTTTAAAATAAAGAGTAGCAATTTGAAGTCAAATGCTATGATCATTGAGAGACAAAGGTAGAAGCAGCCGGTAGTTTAAGGAGGTAATAAATCTTACAATATCATAGAATGTGACAATTGTTTACACTTGCTATCATTCTATAATAGATGTCTACCTTAATGCATGGAAACACAGATATTCTCTTCATCAACTTTGTGCATGAAAGTAAAATTAACACAGTTAACTGTCTGTGAGCGGATGTTTTAACTAATTTTCTAAATTTTCATAATTGCTCTGTTATCAAACCTGCCTAGTTGAATTTTCATATCTTCCATTCCTTATAAATCACAATGTGGGAAGGGTGACTCACAGTGGTTTGGGGGGCACAGCAAGTGGTCAGAGGTGTTGGGAACTCTTAGTAAGATGTCGAGCATAGCCTTTATTTGCCATTCAGCTTTCTGCTGAATTTTGGCAGGCATTTATAAGTGCCTCCACCCAGATTTGAATCCTGATCACCAGCTTAGGAAGTACTGAGCTACATAGGCACACAAGTAAGAAAGTTACACTATGAACTTTGCAATATCCCCAGCACGGACACACTACTGGGTACGAAAGGCAGCTAATGCTTGCTATCTAAGTGTGCAACAGTAGACAAAACACACAGTAATGAAGAAGTTTCCAACAGCATATTGTATCAGGATGATAGATACCAACCAGTCACCCCTCATAGAATTAAAATTGAATTCGAGAAAACAGACAGACTGCAGAATCTTCTCCTGAAACCTGAACACTAAATGCATGAGAATCGTAGCACGAGAGATAACCAGGAGAGCTTGTAACATTATGTAGATATGATATAGGCAATAAGTGGAGTAATATTGGCAGTAAGTGCCTGTTCTGATTTTCTGAATGAAATATTGGTGAAACTGTCAATATAATCAAGATCATATTAAGCAAGTGATGAGTGATACTCACAGATAGTAGTACAATTTATATAGTGATTGCATGATTACATTATGTATAAGGTTACCTAACATAGCAGGGTAGCAAGCAGGGAAACTGTAACAAGTTTACCTCACTTAGCAGGGCGGCAAGCAGGGAAGCCGTAACAAGTTACCTCACTTAACTGTGGGTAATAGTCAGAAAAGCTATAAGGATGTTAGCAACAAGCCGGGAAGCAATAATGCTGATACCTCACACAGCAGGGTAACAAGCGCAAGAAGCTGTGGAAATAGAGATGAAACTAGTGGTACTTGAAAGATTATCTTGTATAACACATAACAATCAAACTTTTATTTTCACCAGAACTTGTTTCCTGAAAGGTGTGGTTTTAACTTCATACATACATTTTTGTTTGATCTATCTGTTTGAGTGATTATATAAGACTCTTCTACAACCTTGCAGTACCAATATATGTCATGGTCCCTGAGTAATATTTCAATTAAATGTTATATGGTTTGTGTGATACAGCAGATGATAACTTGACAATTTTAACATGAACCCCTTTAGATTATAACTCTTACAAGACTTGTGAATAAAACCTTTTACAATACTATAATATGTCACAATAACAATTGTTTCTGAAAGCTTACAAATTTGATGTAGAATATCTTTTTTATTGTGCTTCTTCATTTAATGAACCCACTTTTATAGACTTTTATTGTGCTGGTCATTGTGGCTTATCATAACTTTATGGGCAAGTGGTGTTTCTTTTTTCTTTGCTCATGATTGTTTGTGTATTTCAGTCCTTTTGCTGCTTCAGTTGGGTGCCATCTTCAGACTTTGTTAATATCTTTTTGATGCAGACATATTCTAGAACATTCCATTGATTCAACCAGAGTCTGTAGTTTAAGATGCCAGAAATTTGGTTAATTTTGCTTGGATATTTTAATCTTTTATTATTACAAGAAAATTGATATTACTTAAGGCAAAGAAATGCCTGTCATGCATCAATTTACAATTTACATATTTGTGTACATCTTTTCACACTTTCCAATCTCAAAACATCATTATGTTTACATTCTGTCTGTTCAAAAATATTTTTCCCTCCAAATTCTGATCTTCCCTCCAAAATCAGAAGAGTTCTTATTTTTATATGGCAACAGTATCAGAAACTTTGTTCTCTGGTGTTTATAGTTGGATATGAAACTATAAACTGCCTCTGCACCCTAAGGCAGGAAATGCGACCCTTAATGCCAGCAAGGCTTGACCTTCAATACAAGACAACATGAGAACATCCCAAAATCAAACAACTTCTATTTAATAGCAGGAAGTAGTACTTCTGGACACACTGACATTAATACTGATTTACAGTTCCTGAGATTTTAAAATTTCAAACATGTGTAAGGTATTCAGTTTCTCGCACCCTTCAAGTTTGACCAGATACTACATCCATGAGACTTGTCACTTTCAATTGGCCATGTTTTGACCAATAAAATCCTTTGAGATTTAACTGTTTAGTACTCTATCAAAGACAAAAATGATCTATACACATCATGGGCTACGGAAGGGAATACTCATATACATGTAAATAATAGGTGTCCTAGAACAGTTCCAAAGTTAATGGAGTCTGGGGATGGTCCAGTTTTAAATGGACAGACAGTAAAACATAAATAATTGACCATGCTTCCTTGAGACCTTTGGAAATGGAATGTTTTTTGAAACGGAGTTCCAAAAGTTAATAGTCTATGGAGTAAAGACAGACAGTATAAGTCACTGTTATTGACCATGCTTCCTCCAAGACCTTTGGAAATAATATGTTCTTTGTATCAGTTACAAACATTAATCAAGCAAGGGGATTATCCAGTGTCAGACATAAAAGTCACAGTTATTGACTATGCACTCTAGGGACCTTTGAAAACTTTTCTTTTTAGATAAACTTAACATAAATGTCCTCAAAAATCAGTGGGTAGTCAAGCTTCTATTCTATATTTCTGATGAAAAATACTCTGAAGGAGAATGAACATAAAGGGCTAACCAATGTAACTATTATTATTATATATTAAACTTGGGAAAAAAGGGTGTCTTTTTTGTAACGTTACCAGGGCTTATATCATGATCTTGTTTTATAACCAGTACCAGTGTTGCAATTTTTACACTTTCTTGCAGATGTATTTTTTCACGAAAAAAATTTTTAGTGCATAATTTATGAACAAAATCATACATAATAACCATATTATTAACAATTCTTTTATGGTTGAAGATATGCATATATTTTGTTCCAGACCATGCAATTTATTGGTTCACAAAAACTATGTCAAAGAAATTCAGTAAAAGTCATTGAAAAATCATTATTGCTGTAGTCTAAAAAATACATGTAGTCATTTCAAGTGCTTATAATATTAGTATTATGTACTGCTTAAAGCTACTTCTACATGTGCATATCAGAACCACAAAGATTATTTTCACCAAAAAAGACAACCAACACAGGAAATGTGCAAAAATATCTGAAACATTGCATAATTCAAGTGTTAATTGAATGTAAGCGATTCCCCGTAATGTGCGATTCAATTGGTAAAAACGTGTTAAATAATTGGAGGATGGGCATCGCAAGCGGAAATAATGACAATTACCCCAATTTGTAATCCAATTTACTGGTATTAGATTTAATTTGAAACAATTAGAGCCTTTGGTATAAATATCTTCAGTGTAACACAGTCACCTAATGTATAATGTTGTTGGGTATTTGTGTCAGTATGTACTAGCGCAATGTAGTACAAGGGTAATTTGATATCTATTAAAGAATTCATTTATAAGATTATCCGCTTTAGTGGCATGCACCTTATTTAAAACAGGACTCATGTGCGTTGAAAGAGACTTTGGGTGCAGGGAGCTTATATCAGAAACCACTTTGGATTGAAAGTGATGGGGCAGTTTGGATCCAGGTAACATTGAATTAAAAGCATCTTTTGGTGCATATGTCACTCAATGGACCGCTCTTGTTTTCTCAAACATCTAAGCCATATTAAGAAATTTCCCCGGCCCCATACCTTACATGAAACTGGCATGCCACGCCCTTAATCTACCAGTCTGCCACATAGTTAGAGAGCATTATTACAATTTACAATTTTGCCGCCAAAAAAATCACAAAAATCTATGGCATACTCAAATAACCTATGCCATACGTCTGCAACAGTCATTGACCATCTGGTAAGTGGGTAAAATTGCTACCAGTAACAAAAACATGTCAGAAAAAAGGACCATGTTTACCAAATAATGCTCTTTATTATCCATATTACCAGTGGACCGAATCGTTTAAGGCTTAAAATGAACACCACATGCTTTCAATTTACCAATCAAGAACAGAACAGTG
Organism: Spisula subtruncata; assembly: GCA_963678985.1. Classification (NCBI taxonomy): domain Eukaryota; kingdom Metazoa; phylum Mollusca; class Bivalvia; order Venerida; family Mactridae; genus Spisula; species Spisula subtruncata. The sequence goes on from OY787666.1 coordinate 6,526,195, forward strand.
TCAAATTAAAAGCTCTGAAGTCTGAATGTCTCTATACTGTAAGACAATACTTGTATTAAACTCATTCAACCTCATCTAGACAGCCCTTCATGTGTTTCACTTTTTTAATAATATCACATTATGTTGTTTTTTTCGAGAGTGAAAATTGTGAAAATTTTGAAATTTCTGCTGACCTGTTTTTGTGTAACAGACTTTCTGTGTTATAAATTTGTAGCACGCTGTTAGCCAGAAGCCTCCCAGTTGCTCATCATGTAAAATATGAGATTGGTAAGAAAAATATGATATACAATAAGCATACCTCCAAAGATGCATGTATGTAATAAAAGCTTATATCTAAGAAAACAAGAATAGGAATTATGGATGAAGTATCGAAGTATCTCATTGGTTGTTTCAAGGCTTTGTCTTAGAATGGACCAATCATGCAGCTTTTACTTTACCATCTTAGGGAGTCAGCTGATGTCAACCAGTTGTCAACCAGAAGACAAAGCCTTCACACAATCAGTTGCCTAGTTTACAGATATACAATTAATGCACCAAACCAACAATCTCCCATCCTTTAACCACTGAGCCAACTATTTAACCAACAATTTCCCATCCTTTAACCACTGAGCCAACTATTTAACCAACAATCTCCCATCCTTTAACCACTCAGCCAACTATTTAACCAACAATCTCCCATCCTTTAACCACTCAGCCAACTATTTAACCAACAATCTCCCATCCTTTAACCACTCAGCCAACTATTTAACCAACAATCTCCCATCCTTTAACCACTCAGCCAACTATTTAACCAACAATCTCCCATCCTTTAACCACTCAGCCAACTATTTAACCAACAATCTCCCATCCTTTAACCACTCAGCCAACTATTTAACCAACACTCTCCCATCCTTTAACCACTCAGCCAACTATTTAACCAGCAATCTCCCATCCTTTAACCACTCAGCCAACAATTTAACCAACAAACTCCCATCCTTTAACCACTCAGCCAACTATTTAACCAGCAATCTCCCATCCTTTAACCACTCAGCCAACTATTTAACCAACAATCTCCCATCCTTTAACCACTCAGCCAACTATTTAACCAACAATCTCCCATCCTTTAACCACTCAGCCAACTATTTAACCAACAATCTCCCATCCTTTAACCACTCAGCCAACTATTTAACCAACAATCTCCCATCCTTTAACCACTCAGCCAACTATTTAACCAACAATCTCCCATCCTTTAACCACTCAGCCAACTATTTAACCAACAATCTCCCATCCTTTAACCACTCAGTCGCCAACTATTAAACCAACAATCTCTCATCCTTTAACCACTCGGCCAACTATTTAAGGACAGTCTTTTATCAACAACAGTAAACACCATTTCAGAGGATGCACCATTACTGTACAGTGCTGGTACTCATAAACTAAGTCAATAGTTGAACAGCTAAGGCAATTAGTTGGTGATTAATTGGCAAATAAACAGAAAATATGTGATAAATGTGTGATAAAATTATTCCAAATGTTTTCCAGCAAAAACAAAAACAAACATAGAGAAGCCACACAAGTGCTTTCTCAGTTGTGATGGAAACCATATGGAAGCAAAAATCCCACTCAACAATCTCCTCCATGACTACTCCATGGATAGTCATATCCTGATTGTAGCAAGCCTAATCAATGGATAATGTAAAATCATTTAATTTTGATGGGACGAAATTGTGTGGTTTTCGTAAAAAGGACCACTTCTTCGGTTAGTTAATTTGTAGATTTTGCATTTCAGGTAATAAATACAAGGGTCAAAATTATTGTTTGATTGTTTTTAATTTCGTGGTAGAAGGTGAACCACGAAATCCAGGAAATTTACGATTTCACAGTAGTGGATATGTCCTAATGTGCATCAGGGCAGCAACACATTCAAAACTGATAAAACTTATTCTTTTCTTAGCAATAGGTCAAATTAATGGTCATTCATTTCTTGTTCTTTTGTGTGATTTTTTAAAAATAACTTAAAATTTATTTCAATACTGTACAAGAACATTCTGAGTTTACAAGGACACCAAACCTTTTCATCATTAGATTTGGAGGGGGAGAATAAACTTGATATCTATTAGCCATAACATGCACCAAGCACCAGTATGGGTAAGGCACTTTAAGGCACATTGGTATTTAAATTAAGAAGTACGCAATATGACTGCATAAGGACTATTAACAACTGAAATAGGCACATTGGCTGATTGACAGAACCTTTTTATTGTATTGTTTTAGGCCCTATCGCATACAAGTCAAGTACTCCTATTAAAGTGGAGTTACTCCTATTTTCGTTGTTAATTTCTGGATTTCCAAGTTCACCTAACTTTGAACATAGGTACATTTAATTCATTTTATGATCTTCTATCCCATATTTATAACCACTAGAATTAATACCGTCCTTGTTCCTGCATCTAAATCCCATTTAAGTGCATCTTGTCACATGGTGCTTCATCACTCCTATTTTGGATTTAACTGGCTTGGCGGGTATGCTCTATAGAGGCATGGCACAGTATGAAGCAACCTACAATTCTAGCCTATGTGATTACAATCATGACCTTGCAATGTAAGCAGCTTGTATGTTTAATAAAACTTTTTATGAGTATCTCAAGCAAAAACAGGACCCAAAATATACAAATTTCAAAATCATCAAAAGTTTAAAAGCTTTGGCCCAGTGAATACATGTACCACTGACAGACAGGTTGCCATGAAATTATTCCTGCAAGTCTTCAAAAAGGCCTTAACGACCATGCGATGGCAACAGCAACAGTATCATGCTTTCGAAATATAGTAGAATCACTTTTAACGCTGTATTTTTAATGAAATTTTGCCATCACACTAGTTGTCCTGGTAAAGTTAAAATATAAAATGTCTTCTTCTTGAGTTAACAGCCAGTCTGTAACCATATGTTCATCAAGGTGGCACACGCCTGCAGTCTGTCTTCAACATCTCACATTAATTCAACTTCCTGTTTGCACAAAGACTGTTTCTAGAAAGATTAAAATTCATCCTGTAACCAAACACCGAACTATCAAACTTGAGCTTAGTGCAAGCTTGTGTACAATGTATATTACACTATTACAGGTCGAAGAGAAATTAAATTCCCGAGTTTTAAATACTTGAGTAGTAATTTTCTGGGGAACCCGTAAACAGTCTACTTGAAATTCTCAAGCATCCAGATGAGGTTGTAAAATTTGACATTTAAAGAGGAAATAGGCAAACACTTCAGGTCATGCTAAAAATTCAAGTATTTTTTCTAATTTTCGAATTTTTAAGTTTTTGCATAATCTATTTTATAGCACAAAAACACATAAAAAATATGAAAATATGGCTGATTTCCCACAAATTCGCTTACACACTTTCTTTCATTCATTGTTCAAATTAAATTTATTTAAAATATGAAGACTTTTACTAGTAAAATAAATACATTTGTATGGGGTTTGGAGTAACAACTGTTGAATAATGAAGAACAATGCCATACTGGGTATTCATTCATTGAACAAAAAGGAAAAATGTTGTTGCCCTTTGGAGCATATATTGCTTTGCACAACTATGTTTGGTCCAGCAGTCCAGTAGTGACCAAACAAAAGATAACTACACCTTCTCTGTAACCGGTTGTGCATTTGGAACTTAAATATGTCAATTTCTTTGACCCAACAATGTGGTATCTCACTATTTACTAAAGAGGGACACAACCTTGTTTCACTGAAGGGACAAAAAGGGGACTAAAACACCTGTATTACACCTGCATAGAAATGTGACCAATACATCAAAATGTGGGTACATTGAGAGTGGGTAGATGCTCCTATGGAGTAAAAGATTTGAAGATGTTTAAGCTGTTCAAGAAGTCCTCCTAATATTGGCAGAAATTGAACAGCTCACCTATGGTATCATGGGAAAGGTGTTTTCGATATTGAACATTGAACACACCCTAATAACAGATATAATTCATCAATAAGTCTAAAATAGTTCCTTCACCTGAAGGATGTACGGAGTACGATAGTTGTATAGAACATTTGGTGCGGGGAATGAGAAGTACGTAACTGCCTACGTGAAAGGAGTGTTCCGGAGTGTTCCGTTAGAGTGTTCCGTTAGAGTGTTTCCGCTACGTCTGTTTCCTATGTTTACCTTCTGGAAAAAATCCAGAAATTCAAGAAAATCAAGATGTCAGCCATTACACTTTGACACCTAAATATTAAGATAATAACTCATAAATATATGCCAAACATCATCAAAATATAGCTACTGAAAATTCATTAAGGAATTATGAAGAGTTCAGAAACCTGAGAGGGAAAGTGAAGTGCGTTCTTGGTAAGATTTAAAACTCGGTTTTTGAAAATCATGATTGAAATATTTTGACAAGTATTTAAAATTGATGGTGTAAGTTTGAGAAGGCTTTCTATATAGTGATCTACATGTTCACCATCAATGATTTTGTAGTTCACAGTTATAATATATAAGACTTTGTTGGATTTGAAAGAGCGGTTGCCATAGTTATGAATAATTAGAGCATAAAATTGGTGCAAAAAGGATCTATGATCTAATTTTCTTATAATTGCATACACTACTTATAAATCACTTAGTTCTTACCATACTTTAAAAGTTTTCAAGACTCATTGCAGACCTATAACATTCTATCAAAACCATTATGATGTAGAAAGGACAACTAAAATTGTTTTTTGGTATAAAAAGTTTTTGAGCCATTTATCTATAAATATTAAGTTAGCACCATACAGCAATTTGGTTATATAGTAGATTTGCATAAGGAAAATTGCAAATTAAAGAAGTACACATATAACAATAGCATAGATTCTATAAATTTACGGCATATCTATAACATATAAAAGGGTCAGGCCATGGTTTATTAAGAAATTATCGAGGTAAGTGCATTATAGTGTTTGTGAGAACGATGATAATGAGTAAATAATGAGTTTTATTATTTAAACTGTTGCACAGAGCAGGCTCAAAGAAATGAGCAACTTAACTTGCACTTAGATATAATCATGCTGATAAGCCATCTGGCGTGCAGCGGGTAATGTTTCTCGTATCCTGACATAAGTGCATGCATAAACACTGCCCTCCAAAAGTTCCTTAACACTCCTAAAATTGAATAATTTCATAAATTGACAGTAAAAAATATAATTTTATTGCAGACATTCATTGATAAAATATCAATGGAATAAGACAATGCTGAATAAAAAGACAACCAAATTTGCTTAGGAAGAAACCATGCCATTTCACTTGTGTTTGTCAATGTAAATAAATTGAATAATTTTATTATTTAAGAAGTATGAAGGAACTTTTGGAGGGCAGTGTATTGTAAAAAATCTTATGCGATTCTAGATTAACAATAACAGAGTAATAGCTCAGACAGCATGAAATGGATTATAATGTTGTGAACAGTGCGGTATAGATGATAAGAATATTGCATTATTCACTTTAAATTTACTTCATTTAAGAAAATTTCACAACAAAAACCTATAAAATAGTTAATCTATTGACTTCTTAATATGCTTTGAATACAATAAATAAATATGTGGCATGCTGTTAGTTTGAAATAAATATTTTGCATAAAATGATGAGGTCAACTAAAATATTCTGTACCAGTAAAGATTATTGAAACTGCTAAACTTGTCAATTTTCAAAAAATCGTATTTAAATTGTTGTAATTATTATGGGGATGCAAAACCTCAGGGGTAAGTCTTTGGGTAATATTCACTGTTCAAACTGATTCGCCTGATTCAAACAGCACAAATTGTCTTTAAAGAACATTTAAATGTTCATACGATATGTCATAAGAAATCTAAGCTTTATATTCTAAAAATTCAGAAAACTCAGCAAACTCAGTAGAACAAACCAATTGGTATAGTACTGACAGTTGGTATTACCTCTACAAACATATAATGAAAACATACATTATCACATAGATAATGCTTATAACAGTGCAGCCTAATCGTAGAGAAAAACAACTGTTTGTATTTCCTATCTTTCTAGTAAAACAACGCTGAGAATCCGGAGAAACTGAAGAGTAGCAAAAAGAAGGTAGAGAAGCTTCAAACATGCTTGTGAGAATAGTAAGCTTTTTTTAAGTGCGGTAATAATAAATTTCAGAAAACTTTCTAAATAACCACTTTACTTCTGAGAGTGGGTTCCAGTACATTTCAAGAGAGACGCGATCGTACAGCTGTCCCCCAAACAACTGTTACACACATCAGAAAGCCGGCGAGAAACCCTATTCCGTATTTCATCTGTGTAGATTCTATATATCTAATATAGACGTGATGCCACTTTATTATGATATGTTCACATTTGAGTTCATTTCCGCTTTAGACATCTTTATGAACGATTACCAGGTTGGATTTTCTATGACGCAAATCGTAGGTAAGTATATTTACAAGGGATGGTCCAAAGTTTAATCAAATATGTGAATGTTGTTCTCATTGCTGATGATTTGCCAACAACATGGTCCATCTCAGCCAACACCAATAATGTATGATCATTAATTTTCATTGTTTTTCGCCATCATTGTATTTTTTTGCCAGAGAAATCAGGAAATGTAATGGACGGCCTGTAGCTGATAATCCGAGGAATTTGTGATAATTTAAATGAATACTCATTGATCTAGCAATAGTATTAGATACATGATGTCAACAGCTAACTGATTCACGAAAGTTGAAATTTTTTTGCAATTTTTAAAATAAACTTATTGCGTTGTATGTTTTCCATAGCATATACATGTATAATCTACACCAAAAACACTAAAAAAACTTAATAATAACTCAATAATAATTGTCAAAATGTGTATAATTCTGTGTTTGTTGTTTTTACGAGACTTCAGTAAATACTCTAAAGTCACTCTACAGTCCTTTCAAAGTCAAATGAGAACGGTTGTAAATATACTATCGTCCTGCAGGTAAACTATGTTTATTCTTAGGTTTAACTGGGTATACCTGAGTTAACGTAATTCACTGCTTTTCTTTTGAATGGGATAGTTCCCTAATTAGTATCACTTATTAAATCAACTTTTAAATTAAAGTTGTAAATATGAAACATGTATTGTACCACATTGAACACTGCGTCTGTGAAATGATGATATTGTGTTTAATTACTATTTAAGAACTATGCAAAACTGTACTAGAACAGTAACTGATCACTTTTAAGAACAGTTGTACTTGAACAGTTCAAGATCACTTTTAAAGAACAGTTCTTGAATTTTTAAAGACTATTGTTGTTCTAAAACTGTTCTATATTAAAGTCTAGCGCAGTAAAAGAACAGTTCATGAATAGTGTTTGCACTTAAAATGTTCAAAAAACTGTTCTAGCACACTGTTCAAGAATCATTCATGGACATTTCTTAAAATGTTCTAATCTTTTTCGCATAGGTTACTGCCTTACTCATACCATTTTTGTGATATATTGTATAATGATCTTCAGTTTCTGGTTTGGCATGTTACTGTTGTACTGTAGGCAAGAAAACAAGGAAATTTATTAACTTGGCATTAATTGGTGGAAACAATTATCCCCGCTATTACGATTAATAATAACGACAATGTAAACATTCAGTTATTATTGCTTCCACATTACCCCAGCTAGTTGTGCGATATCTCTACGTTATATCCTACGTAAAACATGTTTTGCAACTGTTAATCGGAATGGCAAAAAAACGACCAAACAATCTTATAGAGAAACAGTTACTTACCCTAAAAACAACAAGAAAAACAGCACCACTCGAAAGTATATTAATATTTTGCATGCCGACTTTACCTCGGGTAATGAGACGCTTTCGCTTCTGTTGAATATCATACTAATTGAGAAAAGTGCTCTATACCAGAAATATAAGTGGTTAGCGCTCACACGCTTCTTCTGATTCAATATTGCAGAACTGCGTTTATGTATTAAAGGGGGAACTATAACGAGGTTTTAATGAGCTAAATCAGCAAGATATGACCCTATAACATGGTTTAATGTTGGAGGCATGAGTTCTGTTCTTTGGTTAATCCCGACCTTCACAAAACAGAAAGAAATATATAACGTAAACGACATCAATGAGACATAAATATGACAATCACAGTACCACCCTGATATACTGCTACAATATGTACATCTGTTTCACCTATATGTAACACAACAAGAGCTGTGTGTCTTAACTTTTAATACAGCCATTGGGATTATTGTAACAACTCATGCTGTAACTTGTGCAATTTGGGTACCACCCTGATATAAATTACAATATTACAATCGGAGTGGTATTTCACTCTTAGACTTTAACAATTCTTAACTTGACTGCAGTTGGGATTATGGTAACAACTTGTGTTGTAACAAAAATTCACAGAAAAATACAAATTGACTCAATTCTAACAACAGGATACAATTTAGGTCAACATTCACACACAGAATCAACTCCTGACTTATTTACGGAAGGAGAGGAAGGAGAAGGACAAAAAAGTATGGTGTTTGTGAAGGCAGGTTAACTTTAAAAGAAACATGCATCATAATGTCCATAATAAATCAGACAAGATCGCCAGCAGAAACAGCAGATCACAAGGGGCACAAAAAGAACATCCAAAAAACGAAAACAAAAACAAGTACCATATTCCTTTTTAGTCACAAGGACAATTACTAAGCGAAAAGACATATAAATTACTATTGAATCTGGCGAAAATCTTTTTTTATATTGCACAGCATAGTAGAGAGGTGCATTAATTGGTTTTTAATGGCCAATATTATTGCCAGGTCCAATGCCAAACCATAGAATAGCAATAGACAGTTCAAGAACATCTGATCATACCATTTCTTAATGTCTTCTATGGTCACAGTGATTGGTTTTTGACGAGGTTTTAATTACCAAACATAATTACTATCATTGATAATTTGAATTCGAATTTACTGAAAATGAAACAATTTCAATGAATTTCAAAAACTGTTGCTTATATTCACCAACCGGAAGCCATCAGTCAAAAGTGAAACAAGGTCACAAATTCAGAAATAGGTACATGGTGGTTATAACAAATTGATGAACATGTAATAAATTTCTGGGACATTAACTTATTACTATAATAACTTGACAATAATTTACCACCAACCAAGACATTGAGGCCAAAGTGTTCAGGATGTTCTGCCAACAATGTTTGAAATGGTGATTCAATAAAAGAAACCCTTCAACGTCTTTAAAAAATGCATCATCAAATAATGATGCCATTTTCAAACCCACACTTTGTCCCCTCAAATCCAAATACAACAGGCCTACAAGGTACATGTCAATATACAAAAATAAGTATTTTTATATACATGTCTAAAAACACTAATTAACATTTTACTAAATGCCAATTAAAACAAGACAATGTCAAGAGTAAATAGGTTCAGTAATACATTAAAGATAATTAACAAGCGGGGCAAATTGACAGCTACTATATTTTTATGACTTGTAACCTTTGCTCATTGAGCTAAGCTTATTTTTTCATTAACAAGCTGTCAGCCGCACATCTTGTCTATTTAAACTTAATCACTGACAAAAGACTGAAGATGTTTTTATTTTAACCCACGCCACTCCCCTATGAATCAAACCATTCAGAAAATGCATATAAACACTATCTAATTAACATGAAAAAACTACTTTCTTTGACAGGGCCACTTATCATGCAGGCCATAAAAATGGCTGAAATCTTTAATTTTCATGTTGACCACAATGGTCAGTGAGCTCTTTGACCTTGAGACTAGTTAGTGTGGCTGACAGACAGTGACCAAGCCCTGACCATTGGTCTCACTAATCTATTGCTTTGTTTATGACTATTCACTCTGACACACTGTAAGGTCAATCAGTGTTTTAAGGACACAGATTAGGTCAACAGTGAAAAACTACTCAAACCTGAGCTATTCAAGTAGTGCTCAGTAGAATTAAGTTAAGTCGATTCAATAAGTAATACTAATGAGAGAACTGTCCAATTAGAAAGAATAGCGGTAAATACTCACTGTTTACTCAGGTATACCGAGTTAAACCTAGATAAACATAGTTTACCTGCCGCACAATAGTATATTTACAACCATTCTCATTAAACTTTGAAAGGACTGTAGCCGGTTCTCTTATCTCTTAGCCAACTATTTATAACTCCCAATCAGCCATTTTACCAACCTACTAATTTATTAAACACACAATACCTAATTAAGATTTATGTAATCATTGTGATTTTTAAAGAGGCAACACAATCGAATTTAATATGTGCAGTAAGATTCCCTATATTTTTGTTTTGTTAGTCAAGGAAACACCTCACAAATCTTAAACTATAAATAATTTTTATTACAGTTTTACTGGTATAATCGGCATGTGAAATGCCTTTGACCATATATTAATTAATGGTTATAATAGTTCATAATGAGACACAAATAATGTCCTAAAGGAATGCATAAATATCTAATAAATAATAAACCATCAAACTTATACACAATCAAAAAGACGACCATCATGTACATTATGTAAAAGGATTGACAACAAGACTTAATTAGCGACACATAGCATGGTGAAGTCAGGTTGTATGCAACATCTTCAGGTTACTGGTATAATACTTCCACAAGATCACCGTCACCTGTTCACATCTGACAAGTAGAACATGTACGATTGTCTTAAATATTACATGCTTGTGGTCAGAAGTTGGTCAGTCCTTCATAATTTAAGGGTCAAGTCCAGGACGATAAGGGGGCTGGTGACAACCGGACAAGAAAATCACATATTCAAAATTGACCCCATAAAGTATCAGACATCAAAGATGAAGCACTCAAGGTATAGCCATGTAATGACAGCTTGGCTAACTCCGCTGGACAATACAAACGTCCAACTAAGCCAGTAAAACATACTAAATACTCCCATAAACCTTCAAAAGCAAATATAACCCTTATAGCATAAAGTACCTTAATCTTGAAATAGATTTTCAAACCAAAATAAGTACCGGGGTATTTTGTTTGCAGAAAGGATTTAAATGGGGCAGCATCTGGAAACGTGAATCTGTTTGGCAACTGTCGACAGCCGCATTGTGCATTATATCTCTATAATGTATAGTAATTAATTTTGATACCGAGTCTGTTTTTTGAGAGTTATTTTTTCTGTGAGAGATATATCCTTTGAGAAGCGGAGAGTAAGAAACGCAAGTATTTTAGGTAATGTGTACGTAATGTGTACGTAATCTAGTGTAAAATGATAAATAAAGAAAAAAACAGTGGGATAATTGTTTTACCAGACAAAAATTATATAATAACTCATGTATGATGAATTTCCATAGTGAATCAGACAATTAGTGTATTAGGCATTCTGGAAAAAACCTCCGACCTCATTGCATCCAGATATGTGCCATGTTAGATATGCCCTTAGAGGCCTTTAATCCCAGAAATATACATCTTTGATTTACCGTTATTGTAAAAACTTTGAACATTATGAAATGTCTTTGTCCAAAACCTCAACAATGTTTTCCTTGCATTATCATGAAAATTAAAGACACACATGCAAGCGGAGATTGCATAAAAATAAGATATTAAATATATCAGACAAGAAACAATAGCATATTCAGCTAGCAGACAACAGCAAAGCACACAGAGGCCCACCAAAACAGAGACACCATAAAAAATTTCCCGAACTACAAAAAGCCATGCAGAGACTTCTGGCAGCTTGCAAAACGTGTGCCGAGGCATACCACATCATGTATCTGTAACTATATTATAATATACACCATATTCTATAATGAGTGATGTAGAGTTTTATTCTACGTAAACTGCAGGTGCTTTGTTCAATTTTGAAGATACACACAACTCAATTAAATCCAGAAGGTTCATATGTATCGGAAGATTCCAAAACTCAAATAGGAAGTGCCAGAAATAATTATATTTGAACGACTAGACTGGTTTCATGTCTGTTTGGCAAATTTTATTGACATCCGAGCGCAAATGTTTGGAGCTCCTTCAAAATGTTTTGTTTGAAACCTCCGAATGACTACAATTACGTTAAGACTAGATCCGGCCACACCCCCAGTTTAAATATTTTCATAAAAAATTCATCATCTTGTCGAAAATTGAAATGAAAAAAGGGTCACCTTAGTAATTTCAAATTAATTTGAATTTTAAGATTTCCTGTAAGCCAGTATCCAAATAAATCACCTGTTTCAACATTTTTCATGTAATTGTCATATTTTGACAGGCTCGGATTAACAGGAGGGTAATATACAGCTTGTATGGAAAGTGGAGATGATATTGCTGAAGCTGACTCTGGTTTATCATGCCTCATACAGGAAATGATTCAGTTCACATTTCGTTTTAATGAGGGCAGTTAGCAAGGACATTAAATTAACAGATTTCATCCCTTTGGCGCAACAAGGTTGTATGTCTCTATGTATAATATAGTGTGATACAACCTTGTTGCACCAAAGGGACGATTTGATGAATTGGGAGTCCGGGGACACAAACTTGTAATTGAAAGTAACAGTAACAGGTACTTGTGTCATATTTCCCTAATTGGTCGAGGTATGAGGACCTGATACATCATTATGAGAACAGGTTACAGACATGTGGACAAATCATTACATTGTTCCAAGATGATGTCATGTGTCAACAAACTACCAGTAATGCCAGATGCTTTAGATAAGGAATGTTACACCAAGTGCAAGTCAATCAGGAAACACTTGTCAGGATTCCATGTTCGAGGTCGCCTAAAATTAAATTTCGAAAAAAGATGAGGAAATCAGGCAGGAAAAACTTTTGAATTTTCATGTGTGGTTTAAAGCACTGCCTTTTGGTACCTCTTGAAACCGACAGTGCATACATGTTCATGTATTATATAACGGTATCGTGAAATCCTCATATATCCTTCCTTACTGGGATAATTCTTTTTTTTATATTTATTTCAATGGTTTAAACCAAATGTAATTGGTAAAATAAATTCTTGAGTATGGAAATAAGATCATGATAATTTACCATAAAAAGGAAATTATATATTTTTAAAAAAGTGTCAGAATGTCATTTCTAGCAGTTCTGTAGGAACTGGTGAATTTTGTTGGGTATGTTTCTTTTAAAAGAAACTGATCGAAACACACTTTTATAATTTCTTATAATGTATTCTATAGGCCATCATTTAATAATGAAAATTTTGAATGAGAGTTCATAACATCTGAGATGCATAAGATTCTAGCCATTATATATATTTCTGCTGTATGTAAAAATGTACACAAAATGCACTAAATTTCCCACCTGCCATTTCTTTAAGTGGAAGCAACATTTTGTTTATGAAACCATTCAAGCCGGAATGCTTTCAGGCCGAAGCAGAGAAGTAGATCTACCAGCCCGTCTGGTAGAGAAAACAAGACAAACATTTGATCTTCTGGCACGCAGGGTTTTAAAGCATGAACATAAAAGAACATCAAACAATTAAAAATTTTCTTTTTAGTTTTTCTTACCCAAATTGTAGGAACAATAATAGTATTTATCGGAGGAATCACCAGGAGGAAATGAAGTAGAGAACTATACTCGTACTATACTCAGTACACAATAAAGGCAAGTGTTTCCTGGAAGTTTGTGTGCCTTAATTACATGTTTATATTGAGAATAAATGAATGAAACAAATAACAAATTTAATGATGAAAGAATTGTTGGGTATGTAGTAGATATAGTAGATCATATTGCCATGGCAACACCATAACAACTTCCTTCTTCCTTCTCCCAGATATAGATGATGCTAATATGTTTGGTTAGTAAATCAAGGAAAAGCCGGAAGTTGACCTAGAATATGATCAGATAAAAAGAATTGAATAACAAAGTAATTTCCAAGGCTGTCATAACAAACACTGGTTCTGAAGCACTTAACCATACAAAATGAGGAAGGCCGGGTAAATATTATTCTGATTGTAAGTCAAAATGCTTCTTGGCCTTTTGCATTAGCTAGAGCTGTTCTATTACCGGTAATAAGTTTTGGCTTTTGTACAGTTTTGGTGACAGAAGAATTTCATGGTCATCTACTGGTGAAATATGATCAATGTGGACAATCATTTGAAGCTATAGAATGCAGGAAACACCATCTCCATAATCCATATACCCTGCAGCCAACATGAAGGGGGAGGTCTTGGCAGTCAGGTTTTACTGTTACATTTAGTATAATACCGGTAGGACAATTACTTTGAACAGAAATGCATCAAACATCATCTCCAGTCAGTTATAAAGGACAACAGAATGACAAAAGACTGTATAGAAATTATTGGAGGCTCAACCAAGGTTAGAACCTTTAAGTATTCAAGTATCAGCCTAAACAACATTTTAGGCACTATAGTATCTTAAACTACCGATACCCATTATAATAATAACTTGACTTTATTTGATCTTTCTTTGAATGTTGTACACATTTGCATTAGAATTCTTAGATTGACAACAATCACTCAGCAAGTACTCGGCAATCACTCAGCAATCAGTCAGATATTGACGGCTCACTGCTTGACAATGCTACCAACTTCTTTAACAAACCCTTAGTTACAACTGTTCCCCACCAACGGCTTCAATATACAAATCCTATACTTAATGACTGCCCCTACAGGGTATGGCTAGAATATCTATTTAAAATTCCCCCAAAAAACCAATGAGCCGGCCTGCCCAGATGTTGAAATTTATACAAGTTTAAACCTTGCAGCCAAATAACCTCATTTCAAAACAAAGTCTTTCATCAACAATGCTTTGTAAAACATGTGACAAATTTGACAAAAACACGACCTGTTTGATCTTTGTAGTGGAAGTAAGGGGACAATAAAATAAACACTTTGTGTTTTATGTTGTACAAAACAGGTACAAAACACTAGTATGGATATCATTTTTCATGTTTCATCAGATGGTCTTGTTACAGTATAAATATTTGCTACATAAAAAAACGCTATTTCTTCCACACCTGGGATAAATAAATTACCAGTAATATGTATGGGTAACAAACACAAGAAATATTATATTCATTTAAACGGTACTTAAAAATCTATATAGGGTATAAAAACGTTAGGTAAAGATGGGTACATTCAGACCTTGTTTATTGCAACAACTTTTTATTAGAATTTAGTAAAATAATTCTTGGACTCAGGACTTTGGTACTGTTTAGAATGAATCGTAGGAAATTTCGCTTTGACAGCCAGAGGTCATGGATGTTCTCCCATGGCTGCATAAACTTCAAAGCTATTCAAAATGGTCCAGGCAAATCTCATTCCCTCTTTCAAATAAAAACACCTGTATTAAATAGCCACCTTAGTGATTTCAAGTTGCCGCAGTTAATGTAACTTATGTTTGAAAGTACATACAATCTTTATCTCAAATATCACTTTGAAGTGTTGTCATTTTAAGTATGAAATATTAAAATAAACCACTGTTGCTATGGCAATTATTTGTGTTATATCTGTGTACCCGTTAGACAACGCATGGGAATGTCAAGTTAAAACAATTCACAGATACTGACTGTTTGTTTAATATCAACTATTGATGAAAACTTGAAACAGCGATTTGATTTGATTTTATCGATATTCGGAGAAGATAGTGTGTGTGTGCCATATATTCCCACAATCTGTACCATTTTATTTTAAAACATAACACCGAGAAATTGATATAATATGTCTTAATTTTTAATGAAGTTGAACCCATAATTAATTCAGTTTCAAATAATTTCAAATAAAAGCCGAGATCTTTTTTAAAATGCATTGTAAATTCATTACAACAAAGTTAATTTGTTATTTTACTAGACAAGATAAGAACATTTCGTATCTAAGCCATTTTTTTAATAAGAATACAGATCCTGATATAATCAGGTATATTTGATACATCCCTTGAGGGTTAGTCAGTAAAACATAGAATATAAGAACTATGGGATCTAGTTTTTGTCACAATTTATTGCAGATAGTGTTGCCAGAATATCCTCGTATCTGATGGCCAATTTCTATACGACAACCGGTATCTGTAGGGGGAGGAGCTACGGGTCACGTGTTAATGGCGGCTCTAGATGGACTTTTACCATAACAAAATCAAAATGGCGGACACAATGAACCATCGCAGACCACGTTGCAAGCAGAATTCCGCTTCGTACATGATGACTCGCTGCTTAAATGCACGAAAGTCGCATCATTTAGTTGGATCGGATGTTGTTCTCATCTTCAGTGATAATAAATGCACCGATAAGAATGGGATTACAAGGTAAACTTTTCACTTTGTACAATGTAACATTATTTCGCGATCTCCTGAAAAGACCACATGAACAGGTCTAGTATTATGCTGTTTTTATGGACTATCAGTATATTTACTGATTGTCCATATTTTTACTGATCAAAATATCCGTAAATTTACGGACAATTTAATGACAAATTTCGAAGTTTTCCTGAAACAGCTAAAATATAGCTCTTGTGAATTTCCACAACTTGCAAATCACTTCAGATGTTGTTTGTATAGCTTTGGATGGCTGAAATTCACCTTCGAAAATATGAAAAACAGCAAATTTTCCAAATCATAGGAATTTCTCGAAACTTACTTTAATACAGTAAAATTGTATTCTGAACAAAAGTATATTTGTAATTTGTTGCCCTTTTTCTTTTATCGGAAAATAATGATCATTTTCAATACGAGTCCGTAAATTTACTGATATTTTTATCAGTAAAAACATGGACTATCCATAAATTTACTGATTATCCATAAAAACAGCATAATACTAGACCTGATGAAGGCACATCCGCAAACTGGACCAAAGGCACACCTCCTACCAATTATTGCATATGTATGTGTATATGACTTCTACATTGTCTGATCTACAAACTCCATCTGTTGATCGTTGCCTAACTCACTATTCGATCGAACCCCAACTCCAAATCCCTGCCTTTAAGGAGTGATTTTTTTTTTAAATACTGCAGGCGTTGTTAAATCTCTAATGGTTGATTTATTAAGTATATTTGAGCATAATATGACTTAAATATTGTATATCTCTTGTGTACTTGTTGGTGAATCACAGCACTTCAAACTTTAATTAATCTGTTTTGTCCCAAAACAAATCGACCCCTGTTCAGGCATTGCTGCTTTCTATAACAATGCGCTATTTTCCAGTTGTACAATGAAGAAGATCAAGCTAAAAGCATATGATGGATGTGATGAACGAACCCGACACCTCCTTATAGAAGTGTAGATTGCCATAAATAAATTCTGCGGGCTGTGGAGTGATATGGCCTTACATCTACATTCATGATTGTTTATAGGCCTAGGTACCGTACATAGGTAAGCCCCTTTAGCAGGAACATATAGCCCCTGATGTAAGTAATATTTAATATGGAATGTGTTGGTTGATCTAATTATCCACAACAATGACAGGTAGTCTGCTTTATGTAAGTCAACACATTGAACCCTGTAGTGTTTCGGTTTGAGCTATGTACTTGTGTATCCATGTACAGCTAAACTACTACAATATGACCAATTAACAAGCCAGTACAAACAGACATTGATCAATTTAAATCAGTTTCTGTATGCTTCCTCTGTTTTCTCATCTGACAACTTGACGTAAGACAAACACAGAACAAATTCTCTGTGCCTGGGTCACAACATCACTCACCCAGTCTGACCACTGTACATCTGAGGTCGTATCAGTAGTTATCATGGAGTGTCAATTGGCAGCTGAAAATGTATGCACATTGCCTGATCAGATGCCCAAGACCCCGTAGGTCAATGTAATTCTATTGATCAGTGGAGTGTTATTAATTGTATAATAAATATTTATACTTTTCAGTTTTGCATTGATTGTGGTCTGAGGATATATGAGATTCTATTAATGACAGCCTGCTTGTTCCTTTTTGATAGTGTCACAGTTGATAATTTGGCAGTTGAAGAGACTGTAATTGGATGATGTTGAATTTTAAGACATGCAGCATACATGCATATTCTACGGTAAAAGAAAAAAAAACTGGCTTGCTCTCACTGCAAACCTGCTCTCCTCACTACCTTGCTTTCACCACTGGTACTCCTGACATGCTCTCACCACTATCATTCTCCAACTGCTGATATGCTGTCACCACTGGCTTGCTCTTAACACTGACATGCTCTCATCATTAGCTTGCTTTCACCATTGGCTTCCTCTCACGACTGGCTTCCTCTCACGACTGGCTTGCTCCTTTCACAACTTGCTTGTTTTCACCACTGGTTTGCTCTCACCACTAGATTGCTCTCACCACTAGCTTGCTCTCGCCACTAGTTGCTCTCACCACTGGCTTGCTTTCACCAATAGCTTGCTCCTCTCATCACTTGCATGTTCTGAACACTTGCTCATTCTCACCACTGCCTGGTTCTTAGCACTGTCTGGTTCTTACCACTGGCTTGCTCTCACCACTGGCTTTCACCACTTGCTTGTTCTGACCACCTGGCTTGCTCTTGCAATTGGCTTGCTCTCACCACTGGCTTGTTCTCACCACTGGCTTGCTCCTCTCACCACTGGCTTGCTCTCACCACTGGCTTGCTCCTCTCACCACTGGCTTGCTCCTCTCACCACTGGCTAGTTATCACCTTCAGCTTGCTCTCATGTCTAGATTGCTTTCACCACTGGCTATTTCTCACCACTGGCTTGCTCTCACCACTGGCTTGCTCCTTTCACCACTGGCTTGCTCCTCTCACCACTGGCTTGCTCTCACAACTTTCATGCTCCTCGCACCACTTGCTCGCTCTCACCACTGGCTTGCTCCTGTCATCACTGACTTGCTCTCATCACCTGTTTGCTTTCACCACCGGCTTGCTCTCACCACTAGCTTGCTCCTCTCGCCACTAGCTTGCTCCTCGCACCACTTGCATGCTCTCACCACTGGCTTGCTCTCACCACTATCATGCTCCTCTCACCACTTGCTCGCTCTCACCACTGGCTTGCTCCTCTCATCACTGACTTGCTCTCATCACCTGTTTGCTTTCACCACCGGCTTGCTCTCACCACTAGCTTGCTCCTCTCGCCACTAGCTTGCTCCTCGCACCACTTGCTTGTTCTCACCACTGGTTTGCTCTCACCACTAGCTTGCTCTCACTACTGGCTTGCGACTCTCATCAATGACTTGCTCTCACCACTGGCTTGCTCCTCTCACCACTGGCTTGCTCTCACCACAATCATGCTTCTCTCACCACTTGCTCGCTCTCACCACTTGTCTGCTTCTCTCATCACTGACTTGCTCTCACCACTGGCTTGTTCCTCTCACCACTGGCATGCTATTCTCACCACAGGTTTGCTCTCACCAATAGCTTGCTGTCAACACTAGCTTGCTCTCATCACTAGCTTGCGACTCTCATCACTGACTTGCTCTCGCCACTTGCTCGCTCTCACCATTGGCTTGCTCCTTTCACAACTTGCTTGTCACCACTGGTTTGCTCTCACCGCTTGCTTGCGACTCTCATCACTGACTTGCTCTCACCACTGGCTTGCTCCTCTCACCACTGGCTTGCTCCTCTCACCACAGGTTTGCTCTCACCAATAGCTTGCTCTTAACACTCGCTTGCTCTCACCACTGACTTGCTTTTACCACTGGCTTGCTCTTCTCACCACTGACTTGCTCTTCTCACCACTGACTTGCTCTCACCACTGACTTGCTCCTTACACCACTTGCTTGTTCTCACCACCTGGCTTGCTCTTGCAATTGGCTTGCTTCTCTCACCACTGGCTTGCTTCTCTCACCACTGGCTTGCTTCTCTCACCACTGGCTTGCTCTCACCACTGGTTTGTTCTAACCACTGGTTTGCTTTCATCACTGGCTTGCTCCTCTCACCACTTGCTTGTTTTGAACACTTGCTTATTCTCAACAGCCTGGTTCTTACCACTGTCTGGTTCTTACTACTGGCTTGCTCTCACCACTGGCTTGCTCCTCTCACCACTTGCTTGTTTTCACCACCTGACTTGCTCTTGCGTTTGGCTTGCTCTCACCACTTGCTTGCTCTTACCACTGGCTTGCTCTCACCACTGGCTTTCTCCTTTCACCACTTGCTTGTTTTCACCACCTGACTTGCTCTTGCGTTTGGCTTGCTCTCACCACTTGCTTGCTCTTACCACTGGCTTGCTCTCACCACTGGCTTGCTCCTCTCACCACTTGCTTGTTTTCACCACTTGCTTGCTCTTACCACTGGCTTGCTCTCACCACTGGCTTTCTCCTTTCACCACTTGCTTGTTCTCACCACCTGGCTTGCTCTTGCGTTTGGCTTGCTCTTGCCACTGACTTGCTCTCACCATTGGCTTGCTCCTTCAACCACTGGTTTGCTCTCACCACTGGCTTGCTCTCACCACTAGCTTGCTCTCACCACCGGCTTGCTCTCACCACTGGCTTGCTCCTCTCACAACTGGCTTGTTCTCACCACATGTTTGCTCTCACTACTAGCTTGCTCTCACCACCGGCTTGCTCTCACCACTGGCTTGCTCCTCTCACCACTGGCTTGCTCTCACCACAATCATGCTCCTCTCACCACTGGCTTGCTCCTGTCACAACTTGCTTGTTCTCAGCACTGGTTAACTCTCACCACTAGCTTACTCTCACCACCGGCTTGCTCTCACAACAGGCTTGCTCTCAACACTGGCTTGCTCCTCTCATCACTGACTTGCTCTCACCACTGACTTGCTCTCACCACTGCCTTGCTCCTCTCACCACTGGCTTGCTGTCACCACTGGCTTGCTCCTCTCATCACTGGCTTGCTCTCACCACTGGCTTGCTGTCACCACTGGCTTGCTCTCAACACTGGCTTGCTCTCAACACTGGCTTGCTCCTCTCACCACTGACTTGCTCTCACCACTGACTTGCTCTCACCACTGGCTTGCTCCTCTCACCACTGGCTTGCTGTCACCACTATCATGCTCCACTCACCACTTGCTTGCTCTCACCACTGGCTTGTTCTCACCACTGGTTAACTCTCACCACTAGCTTACTCTCACCACCGGCTTGCTCTCACCACTGGCTTGCTCTCAACACTGGCTTGATCCTCTCATCATTGGCTTGCTTTCACCACTGGCTTGCTCTCACCACTGGCTTGCTCTCAACACTGGCTTGCTCCTCTCATCATTGGCTTGCTCTGACCACTGGCTTGCTCCTCTCACCACTGTCACCAATATCATGCTCCTCTCACCACTTGCTTGCTCTTACCACTTGCTTGCTCTCACCACTTGCTTGTTCTCACCACTGGTTTGCTCTCACCACTAGCTTGCTCTCACCACTGGCTTGTGACTCTCATCAATGACTTGCTCTCACAACTGGCTTGCTCATCTCACCACTGGCTTGCTCCTCTCACCACTGGTTTGCTCTCAATACTAGCTTGCTCTCAAGACTGGCTTCCTCTCACCACTGGCTTGCTCCTTTCACAACTTGCTTGTTCTCACCATTGGTTTGCTCTCGCCACTTGCTAGCTTGCTCCTCTCATCACTTGCTTATTCTGAACACTTGCTTATTCTCACCACTTGCTTGCTCCTCTCACCACTACCTTGTTCCTCTTACCACTATCTTGCTATCACGACTACCTTGCCCCTCTCACCACTACCTTGCTCCTCTCACCACTACCTTGCTCCTCTCACCACTAGCTTGCTCCTCTCACCACTAGCTTGCTCCTCTCACCGCTGGCTTGCTCCTTTCACCTGTAGCTTGCTCCCCTCACCACTACCCTGCTCCTTTCACCATTAGCTTGCTCCTCTCACCACTAGCTTGCTCCCCTCACCATTACCTTGCTCTCACCACTACCATTTTCTCTTGATTGCTCCTCTCACCCCTTCCTAGCTCCCCGCACTACTGGTTTGCTCCTCTCACCATTGGCTTTCTTTCCACCTGATTGTTCTCACCACTTGTTTGCTCCTCTCACCACTGACTTGCTCCTCTCACCACTACCTTGCTCTTCTCACCACTACCTTGCTCTTCTCACCACTACCTTGCTCCTCTCACCAATGGCTTGCTCCTCTCACCACTGACTTGCTCCTCTCACCACTACTTTGCTCTTCTCACCACTACCTTGCTTCTCTTACCACTGGCTTGCTCCTCTCACCACTTGCTTGTTCTCACCACCTAGCTTGATCTTGTGTTTGGCATGTTCTCACCAATTGCTTGCCCTCACCACTGGCTTGCTCCTCTCACAACTGACTTGCTCTCATCACTGGCTTGCTCCTCTCAACACTGGCTAGTTATCACCATTGGCTTGCTCTCGCCACTAGCTTGCTCTCGCCACCGGCTATTTCTCACCACTGGTTTGTTCACATCCCTAGCTTGCTCTCATCACTACCTTGCTCCTCTCACCACTACCTTGCTCCTCTCATCACCAATTGCTTTCCCTCACCTCTGGCTTTCTCCTCTCACAACTGACTTGCTCTCACCACTGGCTTGCTCCTCTCAACACTGGCTAGTTATCACCATTGGCTTGCTCTCACCACTAGCTTGCTCTCATCACTAGCTTGCTCCTCTCACCTCTACCTTGCTCTTCTCACCAATACCTTGCTCCTCTCACCACTACCTTGCTCTAACCACTAGCTTGCTCATCTCACCACTACTTTGCTCCTCTCACCACTTCCTTGCTCTCACCACTGGCTTGCAATCACCACCTGCTTGCTCTCATCACCTGTTTACTCTCACCACCTGTTTGCTCTCACCACCTGCTTGCTCTAACCACTACCTTGCTTCTCTCACCACTGACTTGCTCTCACCACCTGTTTGCTCTCACCACCTGCTTGCTCTCACCACCTGCTTGCTCTCACCACCTTGTTCCTCTCACCACTACCTTGCTCCTCCCACCGCTACCTTTCTTCCGGTTCTGGATATATTACCGGCGACTCCCGGTTGTATTTAACATTTTAAAACAAACAGGGCTTTTAGCTGGTGCATCCCAGTTTGTTAGGGTGCCACTACGGTTGTCTTCCTGGTTTGCAAACTGGGGTCCAACCGGGATGTCAAATCAGGAGAGTGAGAATGGGACTTAAGTTATATAAATAATAATTATTTTCAGTTGTTTAATGTCTCTGTAAATGTTTTGATAAAACAGTACGCAGGAGTCATGTCCATGTGAGCGACAGCCATCCATAGGTGCTGGTTTGCTTGAAAAAAATCTGTGGATCCGAATACTCGGAACTATATTCACCCTGCTAAATTATTTGAAGCAACTCATAAAAATCAAATAATTCAGGTCTAATTGCCGATTAGTGTTATAGGTAGGTGTCAGCAAATATAACTGAATCCAAACTAAAGAATATATTATTGACCTATTTGTTGGCATTTCATCTGTCTTGCAGCCAATTAGCATTTACTTTTATGTATACATTAATTCTATTCAGTTGCTAAGATGAATATTAAACAATGCTAATTGGTGTGGAAGGAAGGATGGTCATGTGTTGATGTTGGCATAGAATCCTGTGAATGCAATCTGAAACTGGACATCTTAAATTTGAAACTGATTAAGGTTTCAATTACAGTATGTATTGCAGTAAGTGTTAGGCAAACTCCATGTTTGTTTGTTTGTAAGTCAGTCTGTTGGGTTCAGGATGATTGCTTAAGTTCAGAAAGAGATATTGTAATGGACCTTGCTTTGTTGCAATTATTGTGAATACAGCAAGCAAGTTCCAAAGTGGGGCTGGTTGGATGACCAGGGTCAATGTCACCAGTACTAAAAATAACAAATCCGTTTCTGCTTGATAACTGAGGAATGAGATATTGTGAGGAAACATTGCTGAGAACAATCATCATGAATGAAGGCGTGTGAATACTTTGCTTGGATTGAATTAGTGTTAGTGGTGTCAAGGCCACTCTTACTTAAAATAGATCTTATTTTAGGAATGAAATTTGACCAAATGTTGTTTTGTATATCTAGACATTGTATGTCACTATCAAGGCTAATGTTTTGGTCAGACACTCATGTGAATCATTGAATGCTGTTTTTCATGCTCATATAATCTTAAAAGAAAGGCTCCATACTAACACTAATCTGCTTGCCCGAGGTCAGTGGAAATCAAGAAGGACCAGTGAAAGTCTAGGAGGACTGTTTTGTTTACAAAGTTGATGCTTCTTTTCTGTCAGACCAGTGACCAAATTCTTTTCTGTCAGATCAGTGAACAAATTAGTTAAGTATCAGGCCATGAAATGTTTTTAAAATCAAATGTCTTATTCATGGTTTTGTGTTTATTGAGGATAATTAATTTTTCAGTTTAGAAGTTGTGGTAAATCTGGTAAATCGTTCCTAACTTGATTGATGGTACTTGTGAACCAAGATGTAATTATGCCAGGAGACTGAAGGTAAGTAGTTGGGTCATTTGTGGTATTAATTTGCTTCTTACTCTCAGTACCAATGGCACACTGACTGTTTCACCAGCTATAACATAGTCTTGGTGAAACACTGACTCGTTGACTGCCATCAAAACCTACCATCTCCTTAATGAATGTAGACCAAAACTCTTGCTGACTGAATGATACACTTCCTGACTGAATGATACACTTGCTGACTGAATAATACACTTCCTGACTGAATGATACACTTGCTGGCTGAATGATACACTTCCTGACAGAATGATACACTTGCTGACTGAATGAAACACTTGCTGGCTGAATGATACACTTGCTGACTGAATGATACACTTACTGACTGAATGAAACACTTGCTGACTGAATGATACACTTGCTGACTGAATGATACACTTACTGACTGAATGATACACTTACTGACTGAATGAAACACTTGCTGACTGAATGATACACTTCCTGACTGAATAATTCACTTCCTGACTGAATGATACACTTGCTGGCTGAATGATACACTTGCTGACAGAATAATACACTTCCTGACTGAATGAAACACTTGCTGGCTGAATGATACACTTGCTGACTGAATAATACACTTCCTGACTGAATGATACACTTGCTGGCTGAATGATACACTTGCTGACTGAATGATACACTTGCTGACTGAATGAAACACTTACTGACTGAATGAAACACCTGCTGACTGAATGATACACTTGCTGGCTGAATGAAACACTTGCTGACTGAATGATACACTTGCTGACTGAATGATACACTTGCTGGCTGAATAAAACACTTGCTGACTGAATGATACACTTGCTGACTGAATGAAACACTTGCTGACAGAATGATGCACTTGCTGACAGAATGATGCACTTGCTGACTGAATGATACACTTACTGCCTGAATGAAACACTTGCTGACTGAATGATGCACTTGCTGACTGAATAATACACTTCCTGACTGAATGATACACTTGCTGACTGAATGATACACTTGTTGACTAAATGCTACACTTGCTGGCTGAATGAAACACTTGCTGACAGAATGATACACTTGCTGACTAAATGATACACTTGCTGACAGAATGATAGACTTGTGGACTGAATGATACACTTCCTGACTGAATGATACACTTGCTGACTGAATAATACACTTCCTGACTGAATGATACACTTCCTGACTGAATGATACACTTGCTGACAGAATGCTACACTTGCTGGCTGAATGAAGTACTTGCTGACAGAATGATACACTTGCCGACTAAATGAAACACTTACCGACAGAGTGATAGACTTGTGGACTGAATGATACACTTGCTGACTGAATAAAACACTTGCTGACTGAATGATACACTTGCTGACTGAATGATACACTTGCTGACAGAATTATACACGTGCTGACTGAATGAAACACTTGCTGACAGAATGATAGACTTGTGGACTGAATGAAACACTTGCTGACTGAATGATACACTTGCTGACAGAAGGATACACTTGCTGACTGAATGAAACACTTGCTGACAGAATGATATACTTGCGGACTGAATGAAACACTTGCTGACTGAATGATACACTTGCTAACTGAATGATACACTTGCTGACAGAATGATACACTTGCTGACTGAATGATACACTTGCTGACTGAATGAAACACTTGCGGACAGAATGATACACTTGCTGACAGAATGAAACACTTGCTGACTGAATGATACACTTGTTGACAGAATGAAGCACTTGCTCACTAAATTAATCCCTTGCTGACTCATTACTGAATGAAACACTTGCTGACAGAATGATACACTTGCTGACTGAATGATACACCTGCTGACTGAATGATACACTTGCTGACTGAATGAAACACTTGCTGACTGAATGATACACTTACTGACTGAATGATACACTTGCTGGCTGAATGATACACTTACTGACTGAATGAAACACTTGCTGACTGAATGATACACTTACTGACTGAATGATACACTTGCTGACTGAATGATACACTTACTGACTGAATGATACACTTGCTGGCTGAATGATGCACTTGCTGACAGAATGATACACTTACTGAATGAATGATACACTTGCTGACTGAATAATACACTTGCTGACTAAATGATACACTTACTGACTGAATGATACACTTGCTGAATGAATGATACACTTGGCGACTCTTAAAAGACTGAATGAAACACTTACTGACTTAATGATACACTTACTGACTGAATGATACACTTGCTGACTGAATGATGCACTTGCTGGCTGAATGAAACACTTGCTGACTGAATGATACACTTGCTGACTGAATGATACACTTGCCGACTGAATGATACACTTGCCGACTCTTAACAGACTGAACGAAACACTTGCTGACAAAATGAAACACTTGCTGACTGCATGAAACTCTCGCTGAATCATTACTGACTGTATGAAACTCTTGCTGAATCATTACTGACAGAATGAAACACTTGCTGACTGCATGATACACTTGCTGATTAATAACTGATTAAGTGAAACATTTGTTCTGACTGACTGAAACACTTGCTGACTGTATGCAACTTTTGCTGACTTGTTACGGTCAGAATGAAACACTTGCTCACAGAATGAAACACTTGCTGACTGAATGATAAACTTGCTGACAGAATGAAACACTTACTGACTAAATGCTATACTTGCTGACTGACTACAACTCTTGCTGACTCATTACAGGCAGAATGAAACATTTGCTGACAGAATGAAACACTTGCTCACTAAATTAATCGCTTGCTGATTCATTACTGATTGAAACACTTGCTGACAGAATGATACACTTGCTTACTGACTGAAACACTTGCTTACTGTATGAAACACTTGCTGACTAATAACTGATTAAGTGAAACATATTTGCTGACTGAATAAAACACTTGCTGACTGAATGAAACACCTACTGACAGAATGATACACTTGCTGACTGAATAAAACACTTGCTGACTATATGCAACTCTTGCTGATTCATTACGGATAGAATGAAACACTTGCTGACAGAATGAAACACTTGCTGACAGAATGAAACACTTGCTGACAGAATGAAACACTTGCTCACGGAATGAAACACTAACTGACTAAATGATACACTTGCTGACTGACTGAAACACTTGCTGACTATATGCAACTCTTGCTGACTCATTACGGACAGAATGAAACACTTGCTGACAGAACACATACTAGTTGAATGAAACATGCACTGATATTTTACTGGTGTATTGACTTTCACTGAATGCATAAGGAGGCCTAACTGAATGACCCCATGTGAAATTAAATGTGGAGAGAACTTAAATATTTACTAAGCTATACTAATGTGGTTTATAAGTCTTTATCTGTACTTACAAATTTTGATAGATCTCTGTTAATGCATATATTGATACATTTTTATTGCTACAATACTTTTATCCCACAAATGACAAGTACCGGGTACTGGTAGCAGCAGTACATAGTATAATATCATTGACTCAGTAATAAATCTTACAATTTAACTATTTTTCAGACTAAGTTATGCCATTGAGTGGAATTAGGATTCTGACTATGGACTTCATAAAATTCTGGAGTACATGGACATTCCAGATCAGTTACTAAAGGAGTTTGATCCAGAAAGAGGAGATTTAAATATTCTGTAACAGTGACTATGCCAACGAAAATAAGCCAGTCACTGAAAGAAGAAAAACAAAATGGACAGAATTAGAAGAAATTGTTTAGAATCCTATTTTACTTTGATGTTATGGGTTACCATCTTTGTTATTACTGAAAAGAAATCATTATGTTGTAGCCGATTTTCAGCTATAACCGACTTCCTTATAAGGGAGTGGTAGAACATTGAAATAAAGAAGGACAAAATCGGGGATTAGTTCATTCGCTTAAAGCAAGTTCCGTTGTATGAGTGTATGTGACAAATTTATTATGGCTTAATGCGTCTGTCAATTACTTTTTTGAAATTGCCAGGAATGTGCTATTTTGGTTTTGTCCAATTTCTCAATACTAGGTAATTGGAGATATTGACTTGAAGAAACGTTTGAGAAAATGAAACTTCATTTACCTTCCTGTAATTTAACCTAGCTAAATTTTTACACCACTTACCAATCACAAAACAAGTGTTGAGGACTAATATCTCTTATAGATTAGACAAACACAGTGACCAAAGATGATATAAATGTGGTCATCAATGCAGGGTGTCCAAAAAGAAAGCATACAGTTTCATTGTTTTTAAATAAAATCTTAACATTATGCTATTGCTTAGAAATTTTGCACATTGTTAGTCAAAAGATGTAGGATTTTTCTGGCACCAGTTTGAAAGTTGTTACGTGGAATTGTTTTTTAAAAAACCTTGATGACCATATTTGTCTGTGATGTCATTTTGACGTCATTTTCAATGTTTTTACAATGTCTGTACTTCTGATGTTCCCGTCTTGTATTGAAAGTGTCCATAACATTTCACAAATGTCTAAACTGAGCATAGGCATGTTTGTGGGCTATTCATTAGCGATTCATATCGACAAATAGAAAGAAGTAAATCCATTCTGCTATTTGCCTTTGTTTAGCAATTCATTTCTCAACATCGCAGCAAATTTTATGTTTTGGATGATTCATGCTAGTGGAGGCAGAGTTACACATTGCTCAAAGTGCTCAAGGTGAGTTCTTGTGATCACTCACCGTCCGTCTGTATATCCGTCTGTCGTCCTTCCACACTTTCAAACGATATCTCCTCTTAAACCATTTAGCCAATTTTGATGAAATTTTGCCAGATTGAACATGGCATTGGGGGATTTAGTAATTGCTCAAATTATGGCCATGGGGTCAAAATTGGCCCCGCCCTTGGGGGTCACCAGTTTTACATACACTTATATAGGGAAAACATATAAAAATCTTCTTGTCTAAAACTACTATGCATAGAGCTTTGATATTTGGTATGAAGCATTATCAAGTGGTCCCCTACCAAGATTGCTCAAATTATGTCCCTGGGGTCAAAATTGGCCCCGCCCCGGGGGTCAACTTTTTTACATAGACTTATGTAGGGAAATCATATCAAAATCTTCTTGTCTAAAACTACAATGCCGAGAGCTTTGAAAATTTGGTATGTAGCATCATCTAGTGATTTTCTATTAAGATTGTTCAAATTATTCCCTTGGGTGAAAACTGCAGAGCTTCACTTATAATCATGTGAGCGATATAGAGCCATCATGGCCCTCTGACATTTAAAATCGGCATCACAATGCGCATCTTATGAACCTATTTTCATAAAAATCGGAAGTTGGCATGTTGAGCAAACCGAAGTTATTACAGCTTGTTTAACTATTAGTAAAGAGTAATTTTGCAACAGCTTTCCTTGTGTTGTCAAAATATAGATGTTTACTTGCAACCTTCTAAGTCAGCGATATGTGAAGGAGACACTTGGGATTGAATGAAGAGTTAATGAGTCTGGGTTACTGTTACAAAGCAAGTATCCATTAACAGCTGACATGAAAACCATGTTTTGATTGAATTTCCATGTGTTATAACCTTTGTGTATTTCTACAAATAAACCTATACTTATATATTTATGTTGTGTTGTCTTTTAAATAGTTTTACTTGTATGTTTACATTTACTTAATGACACTGTTAGACCATAGATCTCAGTAGCTAGCCAGTCCGCATGGAGAAAGTATATAAAACCATACACTACCTGCTTAACTTCATGATTCATTGTCTATATCTAACTTTGGTCGTATGTTTTCTTAAGCTGAATGTATTCAATCACTACAAACACAATCTATAGAGATTCGGGGTAAATTGATGTATACATATAGGACCCGTCAGGAGTTTCTTTTGAGAGCAACATTTCTTAAGAGTCTAGAAAACAAGCTATTTAGCTCGAATCCCTGGAGAAGTTTGGTTAGAACTGATGCCTTTGATAGGTAAGTGACAAGGTAGTTAAAATGGTTGCCATAGACTCATCTTTGTCAGACACAAATACATATTGACATGAGGATGTTTTCAGTGAATCACGGGATAAAATTGCATGGGTGCCTACTGACGTAAATGGGTTTCAACCTACCGAAAGATCAGGTGATTTGGCGTCAAAATTGCATGATAGGACAACGTATTATTATTTTTCAGGATTTCGATACTCGTTTTTACCTCTATACTTAAGAGATGGTCCATTATAACATAGCCTATCGCTATTGATTTCAACATCATCGTTATTTCTTCCAAATACATGGTTTATTATCGAAACATTTATTGCATACGATAATTTGAACAACTTTCACATTTGCACAATATAGCAAACACGCCACGTGTTTTGTAACAATAGTAACATGTCCTGACTAGATCTACCACCTATAGATACCGGTTGTCGTTTAGACAGAGTCCCAAAATGGTCATAGTGATCGAGTCCTGACTAGATCTACCACCTATAGATACCGGTTGTCGTTTAGACAGAGTCCCAAAATGGTCATAGTGTTCGAACCCTGACTAGATCTATCACCTACATATACCGGTTGTATTTTAGACAGAGTCCCTGAATGGTCATTGTGATCGAGTCCTGACTAGATCCACCACCTACAGATACCGGTTGTCGTTTAGACAGAGTCGTGAGGTTGTCATAGTGATCGAGTCATGGCTATATATTCCACCTACAGATACCGGTTGTCGTTTAGACAGAGTCCCATAGTGGTCATTGTGATCGAGTCCTGACTAGATCCACCACCTACAGATACCGGTTGTCGTTTAGACAGAGTTCCACAGTGGTCATTGTGATCGAGCCCTGACTAGATCCACCACCTACAGATACCGGTTGTCGCTTAGACAGAGTTCCACAGTGGTCATTGTGATCGAGTCCTGACTAGATCCACCACCTACAGATACCGGTTGTCGTTTAGACAGAGTTCCACAGTGGTCATTGTGATCGAGTCCTGACTAGATCCACCACCTACAGATTACGGTTGTCGTTTAGACAGAGTCCCACAGTGGTCATTGTGATCGAGTCCTGACTAGATCCACCACCTACAGATACCGGTTGTCGCTTAGACAGAGTCCCACAGTGGTCATTGTGATGGAGTCCTGACTAGATCCACCACATACAGATACCGGTTGTCGTTTAGACAGAGTTCCACAGTGGTCATAGTGATCGAGTCCTGACTAGATCTACCACATACAGATACCGGTTGTCGTTTAGACAGAGTCCCACACTGGTCATTGTGATCGAGTCCTGACTAGATCCACCACCTACAGATACCGGTTGTCGTTTAGACAGAGTCCCACACTGGTCATTGTGATCGAGTCCTGACTAGATCTACCACATACAGATACCGGTTGTCGCTTAGACAGAGTCCCACAGTGGTCATTGTGATCGAGTCCTGACTAGATCTACCACATACAGATACCGGTTGTCGCTTAGACTGAGTCCCACAGTGGTCATTGTGATCGAGTCCTGACTAGATCTACCACCTACAGATACCGGTTGTCGTTTAGACTGAGTCCCACAGTGGTCATTGTGATCGAGTCCTGACTAGATCTACCACCTACAGATACCGGTTGTCGTTTAGACATAGTCCCACAGTGGTCATGGTGATCGAGTCCTGACTAGATCTACCACCTACAGATACCGGTTGTCGTTTAGACAGAGTTCCACAGTGGTCATCGTGATCGAGTCCTGACTAGATCTACCACCTACAGATACCGGTTGTCGTTTAGACAGAGTCCCATAGTGGTCATTGTGATCGAGTCCTGACTAGATCCACCACCTACAGATACCGGTTGTCGTTTAGACAGAGTTCCACAGTGGTCATTGTGATCGAGTCCTGACTAGATCCACCACCTACAGATACCGGTTGTCGTTTAGACAGAGTCCCACAGTGGTCATTGTGGTCGAGTCCTGACTAGATCCACCACCTACAGATACCGGTTGTCGTTTAGACAGAGTCCCACAGTGGTCATTGTGATCGAGTCCTGACTAGATCCACCACCTACAGATACCGGTTGTCGTTTAGACAGAGTCCCACAGTGGTCATTGTGATCGAGTCCTGACTAGATCCACCACCTACAGATACCGGTTGTCGTTTAGACAGAGTTCCACAGTGGTCATTGTGATCGAGTCCTGACTAGATCCACCACCTACAGATACCGGTTGTCGTTTAGACAGAGTTCCACAGTGGTCATTGTGATCGAGTCCTGACTAGATCCACCACCTACAGATACCGGTTGTCGTTTAGACAGAGTTCCACAGTGGTCATTGTGATCGAGTCCTGACTAGATCTACCACATACAGATACCGGTTGTCGTTTAGACAGAGTTCCACAGTGGTCATTGTGATCGAGTCCCGACTAGATCTACCACCTACAGATACCGGTTGTCGCTTAGACTGAGTCCCACAGTGGTCATTGTGGTCGAGTCCCGACTAGATCTATCACCTACAGATACCGGTTGTCGCTTAGACAGAGTCCCACAGTGGTCATTGTGATCGAGTCTTGACTAGATCTACCACCTACAAATACCGGTTGTCGTTTAGACAGAGTTCCACAGTGGTCATTGTGATCGAGTCCTGACTAGATCTACCACCTACAGATACCGGTTGTCGTTTAGACAGAGTTCCACAGTGGTCATTGTGATCGAGTCCTGACTAGATCTACCACCTACAGATACCGGATGTCGTTTAGACAGAGTCCCACAGTGGTCATTGTGATCGAGTCCTGACTAGATCCACCACCTACAGATACCGGTTGTCGTTTAGACAGAGTTCCATAGTGGTCATCGTGATCGAGTCCTGACTAGATCCACCACCTACAGATACCGGTTGTCGCTTAGACAGAGTCCCACAGTGGTCATCGTGATCGAGCCCTGACTAGATCCACCACCTACAGATACCGGTTGTCGCTTAGACAGAGTCCCACAGTGGTCATTGTGATCGAGTCCTGACTAGATCCACCACCTACAGATACCGGTTGTCGTTTAGACAGAGTCCCACAGTGGTCATTGTGATCGAGTCCTGACTAGATCCACCACCTACAGATACCGGTTGTCGTTTAGACAGAGTCCCACAGTGGTCATTGTGATCGAGCCCTGACTAGATCCACCACCTACAGATACCGGTTGTCGTTTAGACAGAGTCCCACAGTGGTCATTGTGATCGAGCCCTGACTAGATCCACCACCTACAGATACCGGTTGTCGTTTAGACAGAGTTCCACAGTGGTCATTGTGATCGAGTCCTGACTAGATCCACCACCTACAGATACCGGTTGTCGTTTAGACAGAGTTCCACAGTGGTCATTGTGATCGAGTCCCGACTAGATCTACCACCTACAGATACCGGTTGTCGCTTAGACTGAGTCCCACAGTGGTCATTGTGGTCGAGTCCCGACTAGATCTACCACCTACAGATACCGGTTGTCGCTTAGACAGAGTCCCACAGTGGTCATTGTGATCGAGTCCCGACTAGATCTATCACCTACAGATACCGGTTGTCGCTTAGACAGAGTCCCACAGTGGTCATTGTGATCGAGTCTTGACTAGATCTACCACCTACAAATACCGGTTGTCGTTTAGACAGAGTTCCACAGTGGTCATTGTGATCGAGTCCTGACTAGATCTACCACCTACAGATACCGGTTGTCGCTTAGACTGAGTCCCACAGTGGTCATTGTGATCGAGTCCTGACTAGATCTACCACCTACAGATACCGGTTGTCGCTTAGACTGAGTCCCATAGTGGTCATTGTGATCGAGTCCTGACTAGATCTACCACCTACAGATACCGGTTGGGTTCTTTTAATTAGCATAATTTAACAGTCGATATAGTATCTACTTTATTTATTACCCCAGTTGTATGTTTTTGTAGTCGGAGAGTATCACGAAGACGCTCGAGATGTAATACTGACACAAATTTAAAATACCGATATTGCACGACTTGCTTTCGGAAATTGATATATTCAAAGAAGAACCTTGTAATATATTCATGCTCGAAGGTCAGGATCACGTTACAATCGCCAAACTATAGTTACCCGCGCACGTGCACAAGTTGTTCATATCAACTTACTAACTCGCGCACGTGCGTCATTTGTTCAAGCCCGTGCGATTATAGATAACTCCACGAGCTGACATATAAAAACATATGTATGGTAGATATTTATGCAAATGTATACATAGATGATGAAAAGATACGGGGAATACACACTGGCGCAACAGCAGTCATTCATTGAAAATAAAATGAAAACATTGTCGATAGACGAAACATCAAGTCAAAACCCGTGTTGTAGCCCATCCTCGAAGAAAGACATTATAAAAACTTAATTAGACCACAGCTTACTGTAACTGACCAATCAACGAGCAGAAAAAGTGTTGAATAAATCCCATAAAAAATTTTATACAACACTTTTCTGTGGTATATAGAAAAAGTGTTGTATATAAACTTACATTGATTTATCCAATACTAATTAGGCCAAGCAAAATAATCCATCAAGTCAGGAATTTATAGCTTTATTGTAAACACAATCCGTCGATAAGTGTGATTGTAACAGTGAAGTTAAGCATTAACAATCACTATACATGCATATATCCAATACAAACATCAAACATAGAGTTTAAAGAGGATGAAGCGGCGTTTTCAATGACTTAAAATTTTTATGTTCCTTTATATCTATATTTTGTGTAACTAGAGTAAAGTGTCATTAAAATACAGAATAATCGATTGCTGAAGCAGTAAGAATTACAATATTATCGATTATAAAACATATACATGCACTTTAAAAATACTATTTAAGCAGTTCAGTATATCTAAAAAAATATTAAAACATTGTTAATTAATGAACTATTCAGTTATAACATAAGAGCTTTCTGCTCTTTTACAAAATCGGTATGCCAAAAATGAAAAAAAAAACTTGCAGTGAAATAACATTTTTACTTTTTACTGCTGCTTACACAAATGTTTCGACTGGTGATTTTACAGTGTAATCGACATCATTTTGTCGGCTTTGTAAACCAATAATAGCAGATATACAGTCAGGTACTTCTATCACAATAGCATTTGGGTCTGGCAAGTCAGCAGACTCGGCCTTGATAACCGTTGCCGAGACGACTAGTCCAGCTGTAGACTTGGGCGATGGAGGCGTCTTCGATGGCGTTTGTAGTTTGGATGATAAGCTACACTACAGTGCCTCTAACGGTTGTTTATAATAATACACAGCAGTGCTTCTATGCCCACTGAGTGCCATTATTGGTGCTTGTTCGTCAAAATTGTTTTCATATAGACGGATACCCTGTATATTTAAATGATAAAATGTAGTCCTGGTTATATCTTAGAATTGCGTCATTGTGCATATTGCTCGTATGCTGAACATGTCCAAGAATGTTGCTTTCTGGTATCTTTCGGCAGACGCTGTTCTGAATGCGATTGCACATCCTTAAACCTTTGATTTTCGTCCAGATATTTGACTAAAAGGTCTCAGGATGGAAAAGATGCTTGATTTGCGTATCCGCGGTTATGTCCTCAAACTCCAAAAACATACTACATGCCGATGGCTTAGAATGAGAAGGTCGTAACTACAAAATCGAAAACATCATGCATGCAAGAGAAAACTGTCTGTAATTTACTCTTTAACTATAGGAAAACAAGTTTTTAAAACTTCATTTTGGTCAACATGACAATTTTAGATTTTCATGAAAATAGGCTCATAAGAAGCACATTGTGAAGCAGATTTCAAATATGCATGAGTCTTATCAGGTCGTAAGTAGTAGTT
Organism: Spisula subtruncata; assembly: GCA_963678985.1. NCBI lineage: Eukaryota > Metazoa > Mollusca > Bivalvia > Venerida > Mactridae > Spisula > Spisula subtruncata. The sequence goes on from OY787666.1 coordinate 6,562,190, forward strand.
ACGACCTTCTTATTCTAAGCCATCAATGTAGTAGTTTCATCAAGTAAATCAAATTCCACTACTTGTTTTTAAAAGCACATGCATGTACACTTGCTTTAAAAAAGATATGTGAAATATGTACGATACAGAAAGAACGTTGACCAATGGAATATTACCAACGAAAACACAAAATACCCGTGCACCAAACATTCCTTGATTTTATTTTATGAATGGCTAATGTAAACGATTTGGGGATATTGTGTTTACTAAGTATTAATCATAGTATTAAGTAGTTGATTGTTGTGCAAATTGTATCTGAGAAACTAACATTTTTAACTGTGGTCTAAGACAGATAGATCTCTCGTAAGTGTTGGGTATGAAAACATAAAATCTCGCAAACTCGATTTAGTTTTCATACCCAACACTTACTCGTGTTCTATCCTATACATAAACTAAAATGTGCTGCTGTTCCCATGGGCGAAGGAGCGTTTTCAACATGGGGGGACATTTTTCAACGGGAGTAAAAAAGATTTTTGCTCGTTTCGCTCGCAAAGTAAATTCATTATGTCAACATATGTTGACATCAACACACATTCTTGCAACAAAAAATACACTCGTACATAAATTGTAATCTTAAAAGTCCACAACCCTCCCATATCTTATATACTAACTTTTGAGTTTATTGTTATTGGTCTTTCCCCTTGAACATTTCCTAAACAATAGATCACAATCTGGTGCATTCTACGCGTTCTGAAATAAAGAAATGTACTTTATTTGGTATTAAAAAAGAACCGAAATACAGAGAATTTAAGTTCTTACATTTAACCCAATTAAGTGCTTCCACAAAATATAAATTGCTCGATTTAGAGATTGTAGCTTAATGTGAAAACTTTTATTTCGAAGGCTTTATATATGATTGACAACATCTCAAAGTCGTAAAGGAGGTTTGGGGATGTTTAGAGTACAATGAACGTCACAAGTGTATATTTTGCAAACAATTGGTTTTGAGATATTTTTATGTAAAGAAGTTAAAAAATTTTTTTTATAGGTTTTCACCAAGAACTGAAGGCAAATTGCATATAACGATGTATATGAGGTCTAAAATTATACTTTTCGTCTGAATTATTGGGGGGGGGGGTATGTTGCCCCTGTCCAGACACGGGGGCTGCCCCCCTGCTCCTACGCCCATGGTTCCATAGGTGGCGTTTATAGACAGTTTAACTCAATACTTGCGGTCTAAGTACATGTATAATCGTACTAAATTAAAGTTTTTTTGGACATGTACATGTGTCAGTTCACCAGACTGTAAGTTATGTCAATCTCTCCACACATATAGTTGCTCCTCGGTTGTCGCATATGGAATATTCAGTCGTTTATGTTCAGAGGAATTTAAAATTAATGTTACAGCGAAAATCGAACCCTTAAAGTTAACAACCTATCATAGAAACCTGCCAACAAAAGGATTTTGCTGTTCCACATTGTGGCACTTACTAATAATGTAATAATATTATAAGGACGTTACGCACGCAACTGAGTACGTTTTTTTTTTCGTATACTCGTTATAAAACAGTAGTTCACACTACTTTCAATTTCACTCGATACATTACATATCATATATGCCAAATTATTAGTTATTGAATTGTCTACAATGTCATTTTGATTTGGGTTAATGTAAGATAGTATGTAGCCTACTGTCATAGAATTGGAGACAATACCCGACGGATATACAAAAATCCGTCTGCAATTTGTAACACAAACTATTGGTCGTCGGCATGAAATAACAGACGTTTTATTCAAAATGCCATGAACGTTGTGGGATACTTCACCGAGCGGCACCAGAAGTGATGTGTTTTAACATACAATCATGAAAAATCACGGGTGCAAAAAATAAAAATGTTAAATTATTAACTGTTAACACGAAAAAGTGCAAATTTGCAAAAAAATGCCGAAAATTATCCGAAAACGCATGATAACTTGATAAGTACGCAATAATGTTTTCATTTTTATAAAAAAAATTTTATCTCGTTTTTATATTATTACTTTTGTTATAAAATAAATAATTAAATCCCAATGCATTCTAGCCAATACTTTTCGAGATTATTAGAATCAAATGTGTGGAGAAAAAGTGTCCTACTCACGCGTCTTAGCGATGCGTTGTGGCATATACCAATTTCGGAACTTAGTAATTTAATTGGTACAATCACGATTCAAAATGGAATTTGAAATATTATCAGAGTGAAATCTTTATTTTTTAAAATTCTATAAGATTGCTATTAAAATAAACTTGATTCAATGCGTGGAGGGAGATTGTCCTACGACGCAATTTTGGATGTTTTGGATACTATTTGCAACGCAAGTTCTGATAGTGGACGAAAAACACAACAAAAATAATCATTTTGAGAGATATTATGCATAGGCAATCAATATTTTTTGTACCCGTATATTCAGAAACAATGCAGAGTTTTCTTTTTCATAAAAAGTACATTTTTGTACATGGACAAGTGCGTAAGGGATTGAATACGTGAGTAAGATACTTAATTGTCAGCTTCGCATTTTCATGTGCGAGCTGTTGATATTAAAGAATAACGAAATACGATGTCAATAACTATTACAGATCTACCAACTACAAATACCGGTTGTCGTTAAGACAGTGTCCCACAGTGGTCATAGTGATCGAGTCATAGCTACATATACCACCTCCAGATACCGGTTGTCGTTTAGACAGAGTCCCACAATGGTCATAGTGATCGAACCCTGACTAGATCTACCACCTACATATACCGGTTGTCGTTAAGACAGAGTCTTACAATGGTCATACTGGTCAAAGTGATCGAACCCTGACTAGATCTACCACCTACACATACCGGTTGTCGTTAAGGCAGAGTCCCACAGTGGTCATAGTGATCGAACCCTGACTAGATCTACCACCTACAGATAAGGGTTGTCGTTAAGGCAGATCCACACAGTGGTCATAGTGTTCGAACCCTGACTAGATCTACCACCTACATATACCGGTTGTCGTTTAGACAGAGTCACACAGTGGTCAAAGTGATCGAGTCCTGGCTAAATCTACCACCTGCAGATACCGGATGTCGTTTAGACAGAGTCCCACAGTGGTCATCGTGATCGAGCCCTGACTAGAACTATCACCTACAGATACCGGTTGTCGTTTAGACATAGTCCCACAGTGGTCATCGTGATCGAGTCCTGACTAGATCTACCCCCTACAGATACCGGTTGTCGTTTAGACATAGTCCCACAGTGGTCATCGTGATCGAGCCCTGACTAGAACTATCACCTACAGATACCGGATGTCGTTTAGACAGAGTCCCACAGTGGTCATCGTGATCGAGCCCTGACTAGAACTATCACCTACAGATACCGGTTGTCGTTAAGACATAGTCCCACAGTGGTCATCGTGATCGAGTCCTGACTAGATCTACCCCCTACAGATACCGGTTGTCGTTTAGACATAGTCCCACAGTGGTCATCGTGATCGAGTCCTGACTAGATCTACCACCTACAGATACCGGTTGCGTTTAGACAGAGTCCCATAGTGGTCATCGTGATCGAGTCCTGACTAGATCTACCACCTACAGATACCGGTTGTCGTTTAGACAGAGTCACACAGTGGTCATCGTGATCGAGTCCTGACTAGATCTACCACCTACAGATACCGGTTGCGTTTAGACAGAGTCCCATTATGGTCATTGTGACCGAGTGCTGACTAGATCTACCACCTACATATACCGGTTGTCGTTTAGACAGAGTCACACAGTGGTCATTGTGATCGAGTCATGCCCAGATCTACCACCTACAAATGCCGGTTGTCGTTTCGACAGAGTCCCATAGTGGTCATAGTGATCGAACCCTGACTAGATCTACCACCTACAGATACCGGTTGTCGTTTAGACAGAGTCTTACAATGGTCATAGTGATCGAACCCTGACTAGATCTACCACCTACAGATACCGGTTGTCGTTTAGACAGAGTCCCACAGTGGTCATAGTGATCGAGTCCTGACTAGATCTACCACCTACAGATACTGGTTGTCATTTAGACATAGTCCCACAGTGGTCATAGTGATCGAACCCTGACTAAATCTACCACCTACATATACCGGTTGTCGTTTAGACATAGTCCCACAGTGGTCATAGTGATCGAACCCTGACTAAATCTACCATCACAGATACCGGTTGTCGTTTAAACATAGTCCCACAGTGGTCATAGTGATCGAACCCTGACTAAATCTACCACCTACAGATACCGGTTGTCGTTTATATAGAGTCCCTAAGTGGTCATAGTGATCGAATCCTGACTAAATCTATCACCTACAGATACTGGTTGTCGTTTAGACAGAGTCCCATAGTGGTCATAGTGATCGAACCCCGACTAGATCTACCACCTACAAGTACCGGCTGTCGTTTAGACAGAGTCCCACAGTGGTCATCGTGATCGAGCCCTGACTAGAACTATCACCTACAGATACCGGTTGTCGTTTAGACAGAGTCCCATAGTGGTCATTGTGATCGAGTCCTGACTAGATCTACCACCTACATATACCGGTTGTCGTTTAGACAGAGTCACACAGTGGTCATTGTGATCGAGTCATTCCCAGATCTACCACCTACAGATGCCGGTAGTCTTTTAGATATAGTCGTGAAGTCGTCAGAGTCTTACAATGGTCATAGTGGTCATTGTGATCGAGTCCTGACTAGATCTACCACCTACATATACCGGTTGCCGTTTAGACAGAGTCCCACAGTGGTCATCGTGATCGAACCCTGACTAAATCTACTACCTACAGATACCGGTTGTCGTTTCGACATAGTCCCATAGTGGTCATAGTGATCGAACCCTGACTAGGTCTACCACCTACAGATACCGGTTGTCGTTTAGACAGAGTCTTACAATGATCATAGTGATCGAGTCCTGACTTGATCTACCACCTACAGATACCGGTTGTCGTTAAGACAGAGTCTTACAATGGTCATAGTGATCGAGTCCTGACTAGATCTATCACCTACAGATACCGGTTGTCGTTTAGACAGAGTTTTACAATGGTCATAGTGATCGAGTCCTGACTAGATCTACCACCTACAGATACTGGTTGTCGTTTAGACATAGTCCCACAGTGGTCATAGTGATCGAACCCTGACTAAATCTACCGCCTACAGATACTGGTTGTCGTTTAGACATAGTCCCACAGTGGTCATAGTGATCGAACCCTGACTAAATCTACCACCTACATATACCGGTTGTCGTTTAGATAGAGTCCCACAGTGGTCATAGTGATCGAACCCTGACTAAATCTACCACCTACAGATACCGGTTGTCGTTTAGACAGAGTCCTATAGTGGTCATAGTGATCGAACCCTGACTAAATCTACCACCTACAGATACCGGTTGTCGTTTAGACAGAGTCCCATAGTGCTCGTCGTGATCGAACCCTGACTAGATCTACCACCTACAGATACCGGTTGACGTTTAGACAGAGTCACACAGTGGTCATTGTGATCGAGTATTGACTAGATCTACTACCTACAGATACCGGTTGTCGTTTAGACAGAGTCCCACAGTGGTCATAGTGTTCGAGTTCTGACTAGATCTACCACCTACAGATACCGGTTGTCGTTTAGACAGAGTCCCATAGTGGTCATAGTGGTCGAGTCATGCCCAGATCTACCACGTACAGATACCGGTTGTCGTTAAGACAGAGTCCCACAGTGGTCATCGTGTTCGAGTCCTGACTAGATCTACCACCTACAGATACCGGTTGTTGTTTAGACAGAGACCCACAGTGGTGATAGTGCTCGAACCCTGACTAAATCCACCACCTACAGATACCGGTTGTCGTTTAGTCTAATCATGCCCAGCATAGCCTTTATTTACTTTATTTCTACGGAGATATGGCAGGCATATACATGTGCCTCCCCCCTGATTTCAACCGGACACGCCAGATTAGATGGCAACCGCACTTATAACCACTGAGCTACGGAGGCAAATGCATAGTAGAATCTACGTACTTCTATCGACTAGACCAAGGTCCCTATGTTATTTTCTCACTACTAGTATTTGATATACCCCCCCCCCATTAACTTTGTACAATACTGGCCAATATTTAATTGGTATTTTAACCATAATGTTGTTTTAGGGGTGAAACTCGGACATTTTAGAGGTATCCAGGAACAATATAATTCTATAATTATATCGTTCCTGACGTCACTGTCATTTAAGCGTTTAGTTTGTGAAGTGCTATTTTCCATGCAGCGCCGTCCGTACACCTGCTTTTATAATTTAAGCCGCACCCATTTCCTACAGATACCGGTTGTCGGATAGAAGTGACCTATCTGATGGCAACAAGCAGGCACACTGATAGTTAACGTGCTACTTTACAGCTGATCTTGTTCTGATAATACACTCTATCTGTTTGTGCAGCATCAACTCTTCAACAAGCAATTAATCACCTTCAATTTGAAGATTCAATCAACTCCAATTTGAAGATTCAATCACCTCCAATTGAATATTCAATTACCTCCAAAATGAAGATTAAAACACCTTCAAATTGAAGATTAACTCCTGAACAATTATCAGGAATGGTATTATTTATTTAATGTAAAGGAATCCAAATGAATAGCCAGGGGGGTAGAGTGGGGGGGTATTTTTCACAAGTATGAAAGCAGAATATAATATCTAAACTCTGTGAAAAATATAGACAATTCATGAACAAAAGTCACCAAAGATTAATAAGTGAGACCTGAAAAAGTAATCCAACTTTGTCCAAATGTAGGTACATAACGGAAAAATTCAGAACCACTTTTGTCCGCTCTTACTTTTAGAAATATTCAAACACTTGAAATTTGAAAAAAAGTCAAAACGTAACTGCAATACCTCGAGATACATTTACCTTATTTCAAGGTGGTCTTAGAAAAGCAAATCCATTAAAATCTCTGCAGCTAGTCTTCTGTTATTTCTAAAATGCCTGCCTGTCAGAAAGAATTAAAATTTCATTACATCAATTGGAAATAAATGTACGAAGTCACCGCCCAGCTGGGAGATATGTTACATATAGGCCTACAAATATGTACGTGTTCACACATTGGAGCTAACACAACACCCTATAACATGCACAGAATGCAAATGTTGCATACAACATTGTACGGCTGTAATTCATGCACTTATCATGCATTAGTGGATGTGGAATTCGCATGTTCTGTCAATTCTTTCCTCTCCTCAAACAAATGGTAGGAAATGATGATTATGAAAGAAAAGCTAAACAGAAATCAAAGTGCTATCAATTTTGCATGCCAGAGATTCAGACAAGCCGAGGAGTAAGCTAAGTTTTGCAACTTGTGGCTCAACCAACTTGCCATTTAGTTTATATCATTATAGGCAATAAAGTATGGTTAAAGAGACACACCCTAGATCCAGCATATTATTTCTCCCTGTGGCATTTAATGACATAAATGTACATAAAACAATAAATTTTGATATGTTAGTAAAACAGTAACACTAGAAACAGTGGTTAGTGTGCTTGTCGTCTAATCTTGCGACCCAGGTTCAAATCTGGGTAGTGGCACACATATATATATATCGAGGGCTCAGCGCAAAACTATGGTAACTACATTGATTTATAGAGGCACATACCATAGTTTTGCACTGAGCCCTCGATATATGCCTTCCATATTTCAGCAGAAAGCTGACTGGCAAATAAAGGCTAAGCTCGGCCTTTTAGGAAGAAAAAGGTTGGGTCCACCACAGTCATCCTCCTGAACCCCTTTGTTAATGTCGATCATTGGCTCCTTTCCCTGCACATTTCGGTACATATAGTTTACACAACATTCTATTATATATTTTGGTTTCTATAACGACCATACTTCACATGATTCACATGATTTCCCGTCATTACCTGTGGGGTTTGATCTCAATTTAAACCATTAGTGAAATAAAGCATGAATCATTCCATGTTGTATTATATTCTCTACCATTGAATACCCTATCACAAACATTTAGGGGCCACCGTGAGGACCCTATTACTTAACGTTAAGCGAAACCCATAAATCCGATACACAACTTGCTTTAGAAGCATACTGTTGCATCAACCTATATGAACCCACTGACATAAACTCTTAAACGTTTCACCATAGACTTCAAAGCCCTTATAACATAAAGGCTAATGATGCTCGATTTAATAAAATATTTAAACCTGGTAAAGTAACGCAAAATGTGCATTTTTGCATCTCAAATTTCTATTGCTTTAATCACTGGATACTCGGATGTGCATGACGCAATGAATAATTCGGACATTCGATACTTGTATATTATTATACCTAGTCGGGAGAATCTTTGAAGTATGAATGTTGAATTAACTTACTTTGTCATACTTCATTAAAATCTGCTCCACTAGGTTACACCAGGAACAATGTGGTAATAATGATGTAACTAGGACACCGAGGTAAACCCAGGTAATGAGAGTTTAGCATGACAAAATGCATGACTTTGTATAATGACAACAGTTTGGGGCTGCTAGCCGCTGTGATGTATTGGCTATGGATACTAGATACGAGATACAAGGTACACCTAACAAGTAAAGTAGGGCTTGACACCAATGTTAACAATGGTCTGCAAGTCAAAGATAAGTGGTTTTCACAGGGTGCCACTAACTCATGGGCTCAGGACCACTAACTTATGGGCTCAGGACCACTAAACTCGCGTTAATTAGAGGGGGGGGGCCTAATACGAGGAAATACGTTTAATTATATGTCAAGCGTTGCAGTCAATGTACATGTATTGCAATTGTCTCCAACTAGCCTGTCAGGTTTCAATATCCCGGATGAATTGAGGCAAACTACATTCTGTAAACCCAAACCAGGAACAGATTAATTGAACCTGATTAATATGTTATGCCATGAAGGTACGAGAAACTCCAGCCTTGTCAGGATATATTCTCACAGGCCACAGACTCATGGGGCAGTCAGAATCCTGCCTCAATCAGGACCCATATCGCCTGACAGTCATACATGTTGTGTTATTCCTAAACCAAACACAGGTAAGGGGTACATCAACACGATGTTACATGGATGTTTTGTCGTTCAGTACTATATCCATACCATATTTATAATTACCTTAGACTAAATGTGAGGCTTCTATATGTACAGCCCTTAGGAAGAACCATACTTCTTGGCTGCATTCTTCTTTGTAGAAAATGCATCTTTCTTTAATAGCTGTTTCTAGATTTTAGACAGACAAAACTAGAATTTTCAATTGCTCCATTTGCCTTTAGTCTTTCATATTCCCACATCACCCATAAGATGTACATCTACTTGAAAATATCTCTGAAGTAAGCTGGAAGACCAAAGCTATGTCTGTTGATCATCTAAACGATTATTCCTGAACAGAAGTCTAGAACAAAAGAAACAAAAAACTTAAATCATTGTGTTTTACTGAAGCATAGCAAGTTGCATGTAAACAACAATAAATTCAAGATATTTGGCTCTCAATTTTATCAGGGTATCACAAAGTTGTAACCTAAGAAAAGCATACAAAACAACTCTCAACAATAGAAAGCCAAATACTCTTAATACACTCCATCATAAAATTTGCACAGGTATTTGGTTTCGATTGTGTTTGGCTATAGACTCATGAAATTTAAACAAAGACGAACATGTATTTGTGGGGTTTTATTTTAATGAGGCTCAACAGTCGTCTTTGATACGCATCCCCTAAAATTACCATGTCTAGCGGTATGGCGCAGACGATATTACTATCGTAAGAAATAAAAAATCACCAATCAGTAATTAACTAATGGCGGGATAAAAGGGCGACCAAGACTTAGTGAAAGTTCAATTTCTTTTCAGCTAATTTTTTTCTTCACTGTCAATAAACTAATAGGCATAATCTTACGACTCATTGTTGCGAGAACGACAAGATGTCTATACTTTGTACCAGTTTAAAATCGACGTAACAAAGTGAAAGGGAAAATTTATCGTAAAAAAATCTTCCACTATTTAACCCGCTAGTTTTTCAGGGGTAACTTGTTGATATAATTACTTTAACAGTATTTATCCACTTAACGACAATTTAAAATCAATTTGATTTTTTTACAACAATTGATCAGGGTTTATTTGGTATCAATAAACGACATTTGTCGGCGGTAAGCTAGTAAACTTTCCAAACTATAACCATAAAACTGAAAGCTGATAAACACCATTCACGACAAGATAAAAAGTATCACTAGGACGTAATTTACATAATTAAACATAATTGGTCGAAACTTAATTAATGTGAATTGGTTTTAATTGATATCTTTCAAAGAACAAAATCAACTATAGATCGCTACATATAAACATCCAGATACATAAACCTTTCATTAAAATATTCAAAATAATAGAAAATCGCTTAATCATGTAGATCGCACACATTTTCAATTTCCGTTCAATTTTGGAGGGAAAACACACAGAGAACATCAAGAGAAAGTTGTTAACATGGGAAGATGTCATGATGTTATATTTTGTTGCATTTGCTGTTTTATTTATCTTTTTTTTTTGCTGTTTTATTTATCTAAGTATGCCGAGCATAGCCTTAAATTGCTTTATTTCTACTGAAATATAGCAGGCATACATATAATATTATGGCCTCCACTCACATTTGAACCTGGGTCGCTTGATTAGATGGCAAGCACACTAACCACTAGGCTACGGAGACATATTGTACACAAGTTATCCTTGTTTCCTATTCACAGATAATAATCAAGCCTGCCGCACAACAGGTAAACAATACTACACTGTTGTTCTTGTAAGTTTGATATCCTTATTACGATTTTGAACAAAACATACTCAAAGTCTGTGATACAACCGGAACACAGTCTGGTGTATGTTGATCCCGGAACACAGTCTGGTGTATGTTGATCCCGGAACACAGTCTGGTGTATGGTAACCAGTTGATAATCAGCTACAAACACACAACATGTTACATTCACCAGAACAATACAAACATTCTGGCTTATATAATGATGCTCGACAGATGCTGATGCCATAAGTCGGTCTGGCTTTGGTAAAGTGAGTCCCAGTCTGGCTGTGGTTAGCAACCCTGTTTCTGGCTTTTCCTTGCATCCTAGCTTTGCTTTTCTTTGCTTCCTTGTGCCTGGCTTTTCTTTGAATCCCTGTGCCTGGTTTTCCTTTGCGTCCCTGAGCATGGCTTTGCTTTGCATCCCTGTACCGGGCTTTCCTTTGCATCCCAATGCATGGCCTTGCTCTACGTCCCTGTGCCTGGCTTTCCTTTGGGTCCCTGTGCCTGGCTTTCCTTTGCGTCCCTGTGCCTGGATTTGCTTTGGGTCCCTGTGCCTGGCTTTCCTTTGCGTCCCTGTGCCTGGATTTCCTTTGCGTCCCTGTGCCTGGCTTTCCTTTGCGTCCCTGTGCCTGGCTTTCCTTTGGGTCCCTGTGCCTGGCTTTCCTTTGTGTCCCTGTGCCTGGATTTCCTTTGGGTCCCTGTGCCTGGCTTTCCTTTGCGTCCCAATGCATGGCTTTCCTTTGGGTCCCTGTGCCTGGCTTTCCTTTGCGTCCCAATGCATGGCTTTCCTTTGCGTCCCTGTGCCTGGATTTCCTTTGGGTCCCTGTGCCTGGCTTTCCTTTGCGTCCCAATGCATGGCTTTCCTTTGCGTCCCTGTGCCTGGATTTCCTTTGGGTCCCTGTGCCTGGCTTTCCTTTGCGTCCCAATGCATGGCTTTGCTCCGCGTCCCTGTGCCTGTGTTTGCTTTTGTCCCTGTGCCTGGGTTTGAATTGCGTCCCGGTCTGGCTTTGGTTTGTGTCCCGGTCTGACTTGAATTTGGGTCCCGGTCTGGCTTTGGTTTGTGTCCCTGTCTGACTTGAGTTTGGGTCCCGGTCTGGCTTTCCTTTGCATCCTTGCCTAGATTTCCTTTGCATCACTGTGACTGGCTTTGCTTTGCATCCCTGTTTCTAGTCTATAATTTAATTTCAGTCTTTGCTTTCATTAGAAGAAGAGTATTGGGAATATCATAGTACTGGCAAGGCATGACTTTCTCACAGACGTTGATATATTCCCTACAAGAAGCCAGTCATATTTTTATGCATAAAAGTCAAGAACCAAGTTAAATCGTTTGAACTTTACATCTGCAAGATTATTGATAATCCTGCTCAAATGAACTGTAGGACACTAGCCAAGCACCACATGCTTTTATGTGTGTATATTTATATGTTCAAACTAATTATGACTTATTTTCTGAAGAACGGCACATAAAGCTGACTAAATTATGGATCAGCTTGTTATAAGCCAGGACATGGCTGGATCATTTAGTAATAACCTAGGACATGTTAGGGACTCAAATTACTTAACTTGATAGGTCAGTTTCCTCTACTCAGAATGTTCCCATGAAATATAAAACAAGAAATATGGAAGTATGCCAATAAACATAATAAACACAATTCTAGAAATCATTGACACTGTTTTCCTCCATTAAAGGTCATTTACTGAACAGAAAATCTGACATTGGAGATAATAGACATTGATACCTTGTGGTGTGATTTTATTGACTTCGTTATGCTACTCTTCAGAATAAATAATTCCATTGCCAAAATTGAGTATTATTTTCAATAACTGCATCTAATTAATTACGAGCTTAATTAATTGGGTTAATATTAATAGGGTGATTGTTAAAATAAGCTGTTATCAAAAACATTAAGTAAACAAACATATGACAGTACTCGTTGACATATCATGTCATAAAAGATTTTGTGACCTTCAATCGGAAGAGTATCAATGCTTTAACGACATGAAAAACCCCGATCATCAATCTAATTATAAATCTGTTAATTGGTAAACAATATGTTATGTACCTATTTGCATCAATTAATTAATAAATTCGAGTGCAATGTAATTAACAGTCACAACTTTTTGTTAACATTAATCGTCCTCGTCCTCGTTTGGTTTCAGAAAGTGTGGCTTTTAATTAATATAAATACAAGAAAGTCATCAATTATGATTTTAAACTTTTGTCCAATTGTCACATAAAATTATTTATCCTGTTAATTTTTTCAACTTTTCTTCATTTTTTTTCAACTTTTCTTCATTTTTTTCAACTTTTCTTCATTTTTTTTCTTGTTAGCTAATGTTTTAAGTAAAAAAGGAGCAAGAAATGCCCCCATATCATCAATCATCGTATGATTAGTCGTTTCCTGGCCGTATACAAACTCACTGCATTATGTGATATCCAAAGGGCCTTTGCATATGTACCAATGTATAAAATTACGCCGACAACTTTCAGCAATTGCCCGTTTCATATCCTCTGTATTTCAAACCTTAAGGTAAAAAATAAACAATTGAAGAAAACAGTACCATGTACTTCCCTTTGTGTATTTTTATTGTATTGTAGAAAACTTTCATGAAAAAAATACCACCAAACTTCATTTATTAACCTTCTACTTCTTAGAACCTCTAATCACCTATAGTCATAATTGTTCTTACTGATTCTAGACTTCAAAAGCAAGATTTCCAAACTAGTTATCGGAATAAAAAAACGGAATATTATCATCACTGCATCTGCTTAGAAAAATATCATAGTCTACAACTTTGTTGGTATGGACTAAAGGGTTAATTAAGTATAGGTTATAGATCATAATTATATTAGATTTATAAAGAAATTAGTGCAAGGGAGCGATAGCGACTGAGGCACTAATTTGTTTATAATTCTAATGTGTGATCTATAACCGGCTTATAGTTTACCCGCCCACTTTTGGTGAGCTTTCCAATGCTTTTGTATGCAAATAGTAGCATGCCCATTTATGGAGTAATGAGAGTGAAAAAGTATATATTAAAGCAGATTACAAAATTGCTAATAGAATAACAGTCAAATTATGAGGGAAGGCGGGTCTAGTTTTCCATATTAGGAAACAGCCAAATTGTCATAATACTAAATAGTTATTATGTCCATTGCACAAATAAATGAAAAAGTGGTCCAATAAATTTGAAAATCCCTGGCTTTTGACTGGGGAAAGAAGTACAGGGTAAACTATAAATTATAGTGAATAAACAAACAGAATTATAATATTTTGTTTTTATTTACGCTTTCTGGCTTAGTGGATTTGCCAAGAGACTAGCTAGTGTACTTAACGTCCGCCAAAGGAATTAATGCATAAATCCTGTCTGTTTTCACTTTCAGTGTTAAATGAGCAAGAGTATTAAAATTCAGGTCAAATCCGAAAAACGGGGCTCGAATAGCATACGGTACTCCGAAGTAATTACATCGGCAAATCCTGCCTGTTTTCACTTCTAGTGTGAAATGAGCGAAATTATTACATTAAGATCTCCAAAGGTCAAATCCGCCAAAAAGTAGTGCAAAAAACGTTGCTCAAATACTGACAAACTGAAAGCTTGCTGAAGTTAATTCACTATCAAATTAACAACACATGAATTTAAACAATTAAAGCATGTTGAGATGAAAGTCGTTAAGCAAAGGTAGTCAGTCTCCTGTCAGTATAAATCATACTAGGGGCTTAAAGGGGATTTACTATATACACAATTAACACCTTGAGGTGGAAGTTTGGACTTTCAAAGCTGTGATATGCTGCTTGAGCAATTTCCCTTATGGCAACACATACAGTGGTTGTAGAATATAGGTCAGGCAAGTTCAAGTGCCAGAAGGAGGTCTAAAGGTACAAATCCCTTTTTTGAATGCCAAACATAGCCTTTCTTTGGCAGTTGGCTTTCTGCTGAAATATGGCAGGCATATACTGGCATGTATGTCGCAGCCTCCACCCGGATTTGAACCCAGGTCACCGGATCAGATAGCAAGTGCACTAACCTATGAGCTACAGAGGCACACAGGGATCCATTCTCATTTTGCACTGTTTGTTGGAGCCTGGATCAGCAAGTTGTGCCTTAAAAACTAGTACTACCTGGTGCAAGGTATTGAAGCATATGTGTAGAAAGAGTTGCAGGGACTTGGTCGGGTCTTAGCTAGGTTTCATTCGGTCTTTTGGGATCACCGCTATTTTGTAATTTCTTTGTGAAATTGGGTCATCTTGCATTTTTTCGGCGGGTACTTGGGCTTTCAATCATTTCTTTGGGTTGTGTGTGGGTATTATACTCCGTGTAGTTGTGTAGTAGTGTTGTGGTATTGCTGATTTCTTTGCTCGGCTGGTTAAGTTGAATGCTGCCTACCCTGAACAATTTCCTTATACCTTTTTTAATTGACCGAGTTTTAACCCAGTATGTATTTTAAACAGTACAACTAACAATATGATATAATAAGACATGCAGACGTTATAATACAATACATTTTGTGCATCAAAACATTTCAATACATTTCTATAATGCGCAATTAGATTTGATTATTTATAACATTTGCAAGCATTTCATTGGTTATTTATAAGTAGATTGTAAACAGCTTAACACTGAAAAAACATCTGAAGCACAATGCATGAACCCCAAAAGCTCTGTCAGTATTTATTTAAATTGTCAACGATAAAACCTGAGCATTTAAACTCTAGACAAATAGCCATGGTGCCTGACTGGTGCAGGAAAATATTGATGCTTGAGTCCGTAAATATTATTGTGTACACCATGGATTTAATATGAGTAAACATTATGTAACATTATACTAAAGCTGAAAATTTTAGAATGAAAATTTCAAGATTTTAATATTTGAAATTTTTTTTTTTTATATTTTCAAGGTTTTGATCTAAGTTTTAATACCCACTTTAAAACCCAAGCTTCCGATTGGTTCATTCTAAATGACTAAAGATTTATTGACCAATGGGAAGACTGCATTCAGTGAATGGCATACATGGTGTCATATAACCATGCACAACTATGATAATCTAAAAACTTAAACAAAGAGTATGTAATATAAATCATCTTCAAACAATAAATTTCTTAAAAACAATATGAATAATGATTTGTAACCATGGTAACGATACAATTACTAAACAGACAAAAATGTAAATTTCTTATCACATGTATCCTGCTGTATATTTGTATTATACCGTACTTAAATTATATCGTTCCGATCTCTTCAAACCCAAAATTTTGTAACATCATGACAACTAAGTAGTTTTAACCACAGTCGTTGCTCCCTGAGTCTCCCCGATGCTCCCCAGATAGTCTCTAGATAAACAAAACCAACTTGGACCTCTATCTTGATGAACAATAGTAAAATGGCAAGTACCATTGTGAGCGTGGCGTGATCTTTGTTTAACCAGATTAGGGTTACCAAAAAAGCAAACATGTTCTCGTACCAAGATGCCACTTGACACAATGTAAGTTCAATACAATAGGACCACCTATGACATCTCAGATCTCAATATCGAGCAACCTACAAAATGTAGAAGCTTCGGTTACACGCCGCTGAAGATGCTGCGCTTCATTTAATTTTGATTACAATCAGGTTTTTTTAAAAATCTTTTATTTTTTGGAAAACTCCTTCTTTCTTGTTAAAAATACCTTGTTGACACAAAGACTGCCTACATTGAATAACATGATACTTGGATTTTCAACTCTTTACAAATCTATATAAAAAAACACCAAGCTTTGTTTACTCAAAATTTGTATAGAAGAACTTGATTATACACAAGATGTATTCAGCAGTCACATTTAAATCTCCGAGTTAAGTTGCATATCTAACGATCAGGTACGTGCTTGAGGGAGATGAATAGAGTGTCCTATACCATGGCGACCATTTAAATAGATTCTCAATTTCAAAAAACCCTCTATTTTTCATAGCCGTTAAATTCTATTCATAACAGTATAAATAGTACCCAGCTTAAGAGTCACATTACCTCTGAATTGAATGGTACGACGTAATAATGCATAATAGTACTAGAATTGCTTTGTTACCTGGGTTGTCATGATTACAGCTTTACGCTATACCATAGAATAAATATATAAGATTATATACCAATTACGTTCCACTATTACAACTATCATCGACTTTAGTTTGGTAGTAATAACAGATTTATTCTGAGGCACAACCTGTTGAATATTAAATGTCGATTCAAATGTAAATACCGGAGTGAAAAAAGTAAAAAAAAACACATTTAAATTAAATAAGATTTAAATACTACAGTTACATGATATCTGAATATAATCATTAAATCTGTAAATACCCGTTTTACTTGTTTCATTAAATGAATTAAATGCATCTTGATCAGCATTTAAACCAGCAAATGAAGGTTTTTACAGATTATTTGAAAGGATAAGATTTCACTGGTAGACCTAGATAAATTTTTTCTCGCATACCATTAGGGAAAGCCGTATCTTTAATGATATAGACATGATTATCACAGTTTTCATGGTACTTTGTGTAGCATCACCAGTTATTCAGAGTTATAACCCTACTGTCGATTCGATAAGTGATCTTTGATGATAGAGGCATGATTATGCTTTCATTGGACTTTGTGTAGAATCCCCAGTTATTCGGAGCTCTACCCCTACTTGTCGATTCAATAAGTTATCTTTGATGATAGAGGCATGATTATGCTTTCATTGGACTTTGTGTAGAATCCCCAGTTATTCGGAGCTCTACCCCTACTTGTCGATTCAATAAGTTATCTTTGATGATAGAGGCATGATTATGCTTTCATTGGACTTTGTGTAGAATCCCCAGTTATTCGGAGCTCTACCCCTACTTGTCGATTCAATAAGTTATCTTTGATGATAGAGGCATGATTATGCTTTCATTGGACTTTATGTAGAATCCCCAGTTATTCGGAGCTCTACCCCTACTTGTCGATTCAATAAGTTATACTAATGAGTGAAGTATCCCATTCGATAGAAAAGCGAGGACTACAGTTAACTCAGTTAATTTTACACCCAGTTAAACCTAGATAAAAAAAGTTTACCTGACAGACAAGCCAATGTTTACAACCATTATCATTTAACTTTGAATGGACTGTAACTGTACTCAAAAGAAATCTACAACATGGGTAAGGGAATTAATTCACTCGTTATAGCACATGCTGTCATTAGAGCGGTCTTCAAAAAAACTGACAATTGATGCTCATATCATAAATGCATTGTAATGCATCTGCATGGAAATAAATGGATAATAAGATGAGTATGAATGTATGTCCTTATAGTATAAAGGGTTAAGTCAGCCCTTTGATGGAGACCTATCACAGGAAATGACCAATTCTCCTATACTACCAATGGATGAAAGGGCTTTTCCCCCAGTTTGACCTTGACCTTTAATCAAGATTGCTTGCAATGCCAACAGCAAGTTCCTATGTATTCACAAATGTTAAATAACATAATGTATTGTAAATATATGTAATGTTATGGACTGGTGGCATAAATCATAATAAACATTGCATTATATTGCATTGTATTGTATTGCATTGCTTTGCATTGCATTGCATTGTATTGTATTGTATCGTATGGTATCGTGTTGTATCCCATCGCATTCCATCGTATCCCATCGCATTCCATCGTATCCCATCGTATTCCATCATATCGTAAGTTCTATAATCGGGTTGATATAGAATAATCTGAATATCAAGATTAATTCAATGTCAAGTGTTTCTAAAGTTAGAGATGCCGAGTAGACACAAAAGCATACCCAAAACATTTCATTTTTTCAAATGTGACCTTGACCTTCAAGTAAGTAAGATTATGCCCGTTTTGTCGACAACTTCAATAATTATTCTATTAGTATTTTTCTAATCCTTCAAATAGTGTAAGAGACACACAGCGGAAATGAAAAGGGTGCCGGATGGACAGACAGATGAATTTTAAACATGCATTTACTTTGCTTTCTAAAGCTTTATAATGGTGTAACATGTTTGAAATTTTGAAATGCCGTGCATATCACTTAGACCAAAGAAAAGAAATACAGCATTCCAAAGCTCCCCAAGTGCATGATGGCGTCTAGCTAGGAATGATTTCAAGTAGTTTCGTCATAATACTACACGAGCGCAATAACTCATGAATTGTTACATCATTACAACCTACCAAACATTTCACCATCATACTCATGTTCAAATGGGAATATACCGGTAATGTATATCGGTTTTTTATGTCTAGATTACTGTTTCAAGTTTACCACGTAAAATCATTCCCCATCAATATGGTAATATAACGATACATTTATCTGATATGCATGTACATGCACTTTTAACTTAGTATTATCAATAACTTTATACAAGGGCTATATAAGTTTTTGTTGAAAGTTATGCAATTTGTTAAGATGCAAAACAATAACTTTATAAAAGGGCTATGATTTTATTATAGCAGATGATTTCTTTTTTTAAAATAAAAACAAAATATAAATTTTGACAAAAGGTTCGTAATACAAGCACAGAATGATTGCAGACCTCCAGAGGCCTTGCCAAACTAATTTTAAATCTAATTGTGATGACTTAATTTATCTTTAATTACAACTTACTGAAGAGCTAGAAAAGTGAGACTATCAGGAAAATTGGGTCTACATTATATTTAGTCTGTAACCGGTACTCATCATAATTTAACCGATATCTGAGGTTAAATATTTGAAATTTTCAACCTAAATACTCTTCTCGTTAAGAAGTGCAACAGACAGCCTAATTGAGATGTGCAACAGACAAGTTAATTGAACCATGGTGGTGGCACTGAATACAGGGATAGTTTGATAATGGGCGAGCCAACTTTAGAAGCAAAAATAGATTCTGAATGTGACTGGAATTAGATTGTTTCTTTACATTATTGGCTGGTAGTTTTAGTTACATTCATGATATGAACCGATAAATCTGTGATTGCCACCATGTAGGTGCTTAAACCTTCACTTAAGCCACAAGGCTTGAACTACAGTCGCAAAATACTTTGTACTTTAGCTTGTTCTGCGAATTATTCACTTGAAGACAAACATAGATTTTGAATTCCATTGCATGCTCTTCCATGAACAATGGGTAACTGTTGAGCCTCAATAACACAGTGGCAGATTCTATTTCGAGTGCAGGGGGATGGATGGGTGGTGTGTGGATGGGGTCACAGATGAGAAATATAGTACCTTAATGTTTGACACTCAGCATATATGGTAAAATCAGACTCCTCTTCTCTCATACTGTTGTAGTACTAGATACCATCAGAAATGAGGTGTTTGGAGATATAAATATAAGTTGAAAATCTGGTTTCACCACTTATTACCTGAAATAAATCATTATAAAGTTTAAACAGTGATTAAGGTTACATGTAGGCAGACAGAGTACAAGACTACTGGACACATCCCTTACGAAATCTGGGTCTATTGTCAGTTTATTATCACTGTGTCACCAGCTTATCACTAGGTATATTTCAGTTAGGGCTTTAGTCATATACACCCAACCCACAGAACACAAAACATTCTTAAAGGTAACAATTGCTAGCCCCCATTTGCAACAAGTGTATAATCGTATAAAGATAAATACGATAAGTTCAATTGTTTTAAATAAATGTTACTAGGCAACCGTGCAAAAACCACAAAAAAAGTACAATGTAACAATAAAAACCTATTGTCATTCTACAAAGTGAGTCACAAATCTTACAATTTAACCATTTTTTCTTGTTTGAACATCAATACCAGCGGTGAGCGTTCAAGTATTATATTAGGTAATCCCACCAAAATGACACGCAGCTCTTTGCGGAAACCCGGGTATTGAATTTATTCACCTAATTTTGTTTTTGTTACCAGGTTACCTGAATCAAATCTCCTTTGAAACTTATCTGAAGAAATACCAACACTGCCCCGAGGGCTTGTTGTTTTAACGATTTGATGAAAGTCTCAAAATTTATTCAAGTTTCAATGTTTAGACGTTGAGCACAAACAAAAACAAACGTGGGCTCGATTCACTGAGAACTGCAAACAAAACTTGGTCTAATATTATTGGTTAAAGTTTTCACTGACCATATCCGATCTGACATAACAAGTGCTTGATACAAGTTCTAAAGTACCTGGACATAATCCTTTTAAATACACACCTGTATTAGGTGAGCAACAACATACTGATGCTGCTTAAGCTACTCAAAAGATGAAAATCAAACAATTTTCAATGACACTCTTGTTAATATTACGCTGATATCGGCATTTTCAAAAGAATGATGTTTAAAGTTCTTTTGTGTTTGTAAGTTTGAAAATGCCGATACAGGCGAAATATTAATTAGAAATAAAACTTGTTGATATGAACTTGATTACTTGGTACATGCAAAGGTAACTAACTGTATCATTGATAACAGGAAAATAATATAAAAAAATGTAAAAAAAGAAAAAAATTGATAACATTTTTTTTTTCGCTTTAGTCTTTATCATTGATACAATTACTTGTGGGTACAAGCAGGTTTCATAAAAATTGTGATCTCCAGTTTCTTTACATAAACAAATGGCTGATGAACATACAAAGAGCAAGCATGTGATGCAAGAGCTGAGTGGTGCCCTGGATGTTTTTGTATGTTGCATAGCTATAGGTGACGGCGCTGTACAGTATGGCTTCAAATCCCAAATCACACTGCAATTATTTGAAAATATAAAAAAATATCAATTTTTTTAAATTTATTAAACAAAGCAATTAAAATATCCATTTAGAATATTATTTTAACTACATATTTTATAATGCAACATTGCCATGCCCCCCACTATATGCAGTGTCATTCTATTTAAAATAAAATAGTTTTTGCACTTAACAATCTTTGCCAATGTTTATTCAAATAGCAATGAGGGAAACATTTAGTCATTAAATTATCCCATTTGTTCTCAGGGAAACAGATTTTACAAATCTTATAAAAATGTTTAATTCAACAAGTCCTGACGGTAAGCTGTCAAACAGGAAGTGGACTACAAGGGTAAATGGGACAACATGACAAGCATTGGTCGCATTTATGTGGTTTCTTTATGTCCATTTACAAACAATTACTCCAACCCACCCATTACTTTGACTACAATAAAAATACCCCATAAATTAGCCGGTTATAATACCGGAGAGACTGGTGGCCGAATTTGTACATATCAACCAACAGGTCATGGATTGGACCCTAATATATCATGACCTTTTGACATCTCACCAATAAGGGGATTCCTGCGGTAGAATAGGGACAATAACTTAAATACAGGATTAAAAAGCAAATTGCAATAAAACGGTCAATATTAAAATCGTATCATCTTAATTGGAACAAGCGATGTCGGTATCAGTCAAAATTTGGATAAAAAAATGAAATTTCACAATTATTTTGTATTTACACCAACTATCACCATTGGCGATGCCATTTCCTTTATAAAAAAGAATGATTAAGTTGCCTCTTCCTTTAAAATTTATCATTCGTTGCACAAAGGCATACACATATACATGTATCAACATTTGGTTCATATACAAAGGGAAGTCATTTATCATTACTTAAATCGCTGTAAGCTGACCAACATTCAAAATTATATAAGTGACATTACCAAACTAAATATATTTTCTTTGGACTATACAAAAGAGTCTTGTGTTTATGGTACCCAAAATACTTGATCATTTAAGACCTTACAAAAAATTGTGATTATTGGTGCCTAAAATAACCAATCAAAGCATTTGGAGGGGAATCTGAATACCCCTAAATTACCCCCGGCTGAAATATACCTCTGGCTACACATCAGACTTTTCATTGCTTATTTGGGTATAAGGTAGTGCTAATGATAGACCCTGCGATTGCTTCACGGTATGCTACACTATGTTTCACAAACTTGGGTGCTAAATAGTGGCTCTTAGATGTGCATAGCTTTTTGCGACACGATTCTTTGTCGCTGTTTGGTGACCGATTTAGAGCATTTAAATTCAATATACAGTTAAAGCACACCACACATGCCTTCATAAATACCTTTCCTATCGTTCAATACCAATATTTGCAAGAACACTAACCTCACTGATGCACGAATTAATCCAGTTTCACTTCCACTGCCAAATTACTGAAATTTCCAGAATGTTGACAAACAACAATATGGCGAATTTTTATTAGACGAAAAAAGTGGCTAAAACCCGGTATCCGGAATATAAAATCCGGAACATAAAATCCGGAACGATTATCAAGAACGACTACTCTGTACAGATTAATTATTTCGTCTAAGACACGTGCGTCTACATTAGATAACCAAAATGGAGTCAACTGAAATTGATTCACGGCGGCTGTCAGAAAAACGTTTTATCTAATATTGGTTGTGTAAAGGTATATTTAATGATGTTTTTGTATTTTATGAATGAAATAAGCGTTACTATGACCATGTTAGCTGTTAAATACAGAATAGGTGGTTTAGTTTGCAAATTACACTTTGCTATGGAGAGCTATTAATAGAGCTATAAAACTCAGTATAGGAGCATATTCATACCGCGAGTATCTGAGTTTTACTAGTAGAACTAGGTATAAGGCTATTTATTAACCCTTTTTCTGTTTCATATGGTGGATGATTCACAACATTTAACTTTCCTGGATGGTATTCTTACCAGTACTAACTCACCCTTCCACAAGCAATCAGCAACTTCTCCACATGTGGCCGAAAATCAACTTTGTTGTTGATGGAAGGGTTTGGCCAGTACTGCAACCGGGAATCAAACTGGATCGCGAGGATACTGATCCAATGTACTATAAACACTGGTCATCCGCCGCCCCAACAAAGTGTGGTAAGAGGTACAGTAACATAGCAATAATTCATCATCACAAGCCAGCCTTATTAACATTATGAGTGCTGTCAACACATGATTTCATCCATTTCAAATTACAATGTTTTACATATTCATTGAAGATGATTACTATGACACTCCCTGATGATGAGGGGTTGAATGAAGCTGGTAATACACTTATAGTATATATGATGACAGCTGCTTTATACCTCAAAATGTCGTCCTGACATCTTTAAACTAGATCATCATTGCCTGCAAGAGTGTCAAAATTAAAGTGAATCGTTTTGAAGTATTAAGTTTCACTGTGTATAACTAGTCGATATCTGGCAATTGCAATAAGGAGTACACATTGAATTATATACTATGGCAATAATGAGTACAGTGATCAGATTTTACATGTGCTTTCAATAGCAATATATTATACAAGTTGAATTCTATAGTGATCCAATTAAGTCATACAGTGATTTGGTTTATTGGTTGAGAGTTTGGTGCAATTCTTATAGATTTCATAATAATAACTAATGTGAGTATAAATTAATGTAATGTTGAAACTTTCATTTAGCACTCAATGTAGGAAGACTGTGAGTTAAAGGCTCTTGACTATAGATCAAGAGGTCCCTGGTTCAAATCTCAACCAAGACACTTCAACTTCAGTAAGGAAAATGATCACCCACATATGTATCAGTCAATTGCAAACCAACAGTATAGCACTCTACAAGACATTTTCAAATGATGACACAAGTTTTGTCCTGCTATCTTTCAAGGTACATTTACAATGTAATATGAATACACAGAAGTTTACAGAAAAAAATTCAGCCTGATTCTCAACAAACAGTTAAATTCAAATTTACAATAATTAAAAACTTGAATGTTTAAAACAAAACCTATTGAAATGTTTCCATCACCATACAAGCGGTATACAACCAACCATTAAACCAGCACAATGTGTCTAACATCAATCCATTAACCAAACCTCTGAGGAACTAATGTGACAAACTAGTAGAATGGCATTCTTTAACTGTACATTAGTATCACAGGTAACTGTATTGTTGAAAACGAAAAAAAACAAAAAAAAAAACAATATTTTTTTGAAAATTAATATTTTTCTCATTCTTATTCTTTTGTACAGAAAAATATAAATTTTCAACAAAAACATTTTTTTTGCTTTTTTTTTCGTTTTCACAATACAGTTACCTGTGAACAGTATCATGAGGAAATGATAACTATTTGTCCTTGATATCAACAACAATGGAATTTAATCCTTGAAACAAAAACATAACTCATTGTTTAGATGCCAATGGCCTGACGTTTCATGTTTTGCTGGTCAATAGGATATAATGTAATGGTGACAGTTAAATTGAATGTTCATAGTTTTCCCCGTTAAGTTGTTTACAATACACTAATTGATGAAACAAGTTTGTACAAATCAGCTTCCTGGGTCAGTAAATAGTATATTATCTCTAGTTTTGTTTATTTGCAGTTTCTAAACAAGTTTTTACTAAATTAAATGTATGGCAGCAATGATTCACCCAATCTGTTTCCTGGCCCCGATAAATCTCGACTCACATTGGATCACAAAATTATTAATTTTACTTTGATTTTATTACTTTTATGGCTCAACAAAAGCCCTTTGCAGGTAAGCAGGTACCACTAACCTGGCCTGACCAAGGTCGGTTAGCAATTGTGAAAGCTTGACCATTTTCGTTAGTCTCCGGTAAAAACACCTCGTGTGTAAGTTTAGAAATACACCAATATGATTAGTCCTCACTGCTAAAGTCAGCTACATCTGCGTAAAAGTAACACAGTATGTATCTGTCAATATGATGTATATTTTATATTTCCTGTAGTTCAAAATGCCATCTTGTTATTTCACAAAATAAAGATTTTATTATTATTATTGTTGTTATGACAGAGGTATTTTCCATTGGATAAAAACTGAGGTGATCAGAATGAGTCAGTTAGATGTAGACTTATTCTACTGTACAGGACCCTGTACAAGAATATCATTATTTTCTTTCTACAGTCATATGCATGACATATTTTGATAAATGTGCACATTTAAATAAAATGTAATGCAAATCAAGTGCATTATAATATTTATTATGAAATATGATTGATAAGTACCAACATGTGTATGAAATCTGTTACAGCGACAGCTTGCTCAAATCTGGGTCATAAAAAAATTAGAAGATTGAATTCACGCCAATCTGGGCCATATAGAAGCTTAAACTAGTGCCAATCTGGGTCATATAGAAGCTTTAACTCGCGCCAATCTAGGTCATACATAAGCTTTAACTTGCTCTAAGCTGGGTCATATAGCAACTTTAACTTGCTCTAATCTGGGTCATATAGAAGCTTTAACTCAATTTTTGCTTTAGCATCATCTTCAGCATTCATCTTTGGACGTTTTTTGTTAATTTCAACAATAAATTATAGCAGCTCTATAAAACTGCTTGAGCAGTCAAAATGGATTGTCAATTAGCATAAATTTTATGCAATAAAGAGGATTGTTCAACATATTTTAATAATCTGAAAACTGTTTTTACATATGATTGATGAACTGTGATTATCTTCAAACAATATAAAGATGTTCAACTCATAATTATAATAATGTATCGGGAGCATAAATTTTGAGTTTGTCTTCTTTTATCCTTTTTATTGCAACTAATTTGATGTAACATTTATTTCGTGAAAATGATTAAGAGTCTACTGGTACACTTTTAAATAAGAATATTTGCACGCTTGGATCATCCCTCATAAATGAGTAAAGTCATATTTTTGAAACATCCCTTATAAATGAGGATACCCACTCTTTTTGGAACATCTCTTATAAATGAACTATTTTTCCAAAACTCAGAACTTTGATAATTAAGTACAAAAAAAAACGAAGCATGTTTGTTGCTTGCAAAGAAGCATGTTTGTTACTTGCAAAGAAGCATGTTTGTTGCTTGCAAAGAGGCATGTTTGTTGCTTGCAAAGAAGCATGTTTGTTGGTACCAACAGTTAGTAACCCAGAAGATATGGTTAGGCCAAAAAGCAGACCATTGGTCAAAAACATTGGTCAATCATACATTTGTTTATAATATTACAACATCAACACAACTACCAGTTGTTGTTAATTAATATTTTTATAATATATCATATTTAGTTCAAAAGTTCTGTACAATTTCTCCATCATACGATGTTCAATGTTCACTAAACCAGCCCCACAAGTGAACACATCTCACTGAAAATCCAACACTCTTCCTCTATCTTATGACCAGACAATATTTCACCTCATAATTAATTGACATTACACCAGAGAAGAGATCGCTCCACCTGGTTGTTTGTCGAAGGCAGCTTGTCGAAGGTTTTCAAGTTAATCCATTGGACCATGTGATTATAATTTACCATTAAAATTGATTGAAAGGGTATTGATTGACAACTGGCATAATGTCAATTAATATAAGGTAATACCATGTTTATTAAAATACATATTAAGTGTTTCAAGGACAGCATCAGACACCACAGATATGAGAGTAGAACATGCAGGTCAGTAGAATTGGTTCATAGCACTATTGTAGAATATGACAAAATTAAAAAAAATCTCGTGCAAACTCTTTATATAGTCGCACACCAATAATGTGATACATCAGCCAAGGTCATCTATAGAGGTCAAGACGATATGACAGGCTAAGACCATCTGACCATTGACATGAGGGTACAAAGCTATAACAATGATACGTATTGACAGGTATAATGTGTCCGAGTAGATAGCTACATATGGTACCTATTGTATAGACTCTACTGTAGTCCGGGTATATATCTTAATATCTGGGTATATCTAGCCCATTATAAGCACATTTAAATGAAACTAACTGTACAAAGTGTCCCCTGTGATATAGAAATAGCAAGGTCATTAAGATTGTAAGATGATTATCCCCCCATGATAAATGTCTGACAACATAAGATAACATCAAATTCTCACCTTCACTTTTTACAAAAATATTTTTCTTTCTTGGGACAATTATATTTGACAAAATTTCTCATTATGGCTACCGGGGTACGTATTCAGGGAAGTTCTGGTTTAAAAATTTAAATATTGCTTAATTCAAAAATAGAAAAGGGGGCATATGTACAGTACCCAATTTTAAACTTCAGATATGACCATGGTCCTGCCAAGCCAGTGAAATCCAACATAGGAGTGGTCAAGCAAAACATGTCACAAAATGCACTTTAATGTGATTTAAAAGGGATTTAGATGCATAAACAAGTAATGTTTTAATTCTTGTGGTAATAAATATGGGACAGAAGATCATAAAATGAATTAAATGTACCTTTGTTCAACATAGGGTGAACTTGGAAAACCAGAAATTAACAACACAAATAGGAGTAGTTAAGTTAAGTTAAATAGGAGTAACTCCACTTTAATAGGAGTACTAATGGCACGAATGGATATGACTGTCACGGATCAATCTCCTTAACACAGGATGAAATTGGTGCTGCGAGCTTCTAACAACACAGTAATAATTGATAATTTATTATTATATTAAAAACAGTAAAAAGAGACACCAAAATATAACATATTATTAAAGTCATTTATAATAAGTACACAAACATGTAACACCAAATTCATAGTCTTGATTGATAACTGGAAATCTTCAAACAGCCAATCATTCATTTGAGGTTTTATGCAACTTATGAATTATGTTAGAAGTTAACGTCATTTGTCACATAATGTCATAATTTACCACACAAATTCAACAACATATGCAAAAACAATCCATCAAAAAATTATACAATTTCATAATTTTTTGTCTCGGACCACTTTGTTCAATTTAATGAGGCAAAAATATTTTTTTCATTTTTATCTTGTTTTTTACAAATTAAATATTAAAATAAGACCATCAGTTTTATAAGTAGACAAACATACTGACATTAATTTTTGGGGACAAATGTTTGTAAACGCTCCTTGTAAGATAAGATAAGATAAGATATTGTTTATTTTCCAATTTTGGGCCCACATATGGGCATACAATTTTGAAATATACATGGCCTAAAGTTTGAAATATACATTAACAAATAACAAATAACGATTCTTACACTACTAAACAACACTAATAACTACAACTACCGTAAATACGCAGCCACAAGTCGCATGCAGCCATAAGTCGCAGGGGGACTTTTGAATAAAAAATCAAGGTTTTTGTCTAAACCCTTTCAAAGGTCGCATGTATAGTTTTCCATTTTTGTGAAAGCTGAAATCATGTGCTCAGTGTCAAGTGTCGAAGGAAATGTGGTGATTTTCAGCTAAAGTTGGGAGGAATGTGGTGATTTTCAGACAGAATATGGAGGAGTGTAGTAATTTTCAAACAAAGTTGATGGGAATGTGGTCATTTTCAGATAAAGTCAGGGAGATGCGGTCAGTTTCAGATAAAGTCAGGAGTAATGTAATGATTTTCTGACAAAATCGGTAGTAGTGTAGTAAACTCTTCCATAAGTCGCGGGGTGACTTTTTAACTTTTTTTGGGACTGTTTTCGCCCGACTTATGGCTGAGTATTTACAGTAAGAACATATAGAACAGTAAACAAATATGTATAAATTCAGTGTACTGACATGTTCTTTATGACATTTTTCTAGAGAACAGTGTAATAACAATAATAAGTCTTGTTATATCCAGGCCTGACTGTTGTCTATATGAAAAGACAATTTCACAACAATTCGGAAAACTGCTATCAGAAAGGCGACCATAGAGATGTGAAGCTGGTGAAATCTAGCCGCCATCCAGTTATACAGCGAGTCATACGTTGTAGACTCAATGTTGATTTATCTAGCCACGGATCGCTAAACACAAATTACATTTCCATAGTTTTGACATTTCCTTTAATACATTTATCTATCCACTTTCATCAGTAAATCAAAACGAACAGATCACCTTCTCCCCCTCTCTCTCTCTCTCAGATCTAGCTCTTCTTTCATATATCTCCCTCTCTCTCTATTTCTCACCCGCTGGAGCCCAAAAGTGAGATCTCGCCGTGCATGAAAAGTCCTGAAGAAAAAGATGGCAGACTAACCAAACAATCGTGTGATTTATATTCATACATATATTTATGAAAATAATGGGTGACTAAAATTTAACAAAGGTTAACACTGTAAAGAAATATGTCTCCCAATTTCTCAAATTCATCCATTATGATGGTGATACATCTCCCCTGCCAAACACAGATACATCATAAATTATATCTTAAAATATAAAATGAAGCCTGAGTCAGCTCCAGGTTGACCTTTTTAAAAAATAATTTTATACACACACATTCTATATAATGTAGATTGGTACTCAGAATTTTGGGTAAACGGTAATTTAATTTTAACTTATTTGAAACCAGTCTAAAAATACTGCCTGGCCATTGGTCAATTCAAATAGTGCAATCAAAATCAACCAATCAGAAGCTTAAACTTTGAGACTTGGTTCCCAAATATTTTATAAAACGTCTGACCAAGTTTATTATGTAGGGAGCCAGGTGCATTTAGAGTGGCCATCTAAAAATAACTACATTCTAATTAAAATTTAATTGCTGATTTATTTCAGGTAAAATTATTTTATTACAAACTGGCATGAATGTCTGCATGTTTGTCCATAAAAGAATCTGTCAGTATTTCAAATGTTTTACTAAAGATTAAAATCCTGAAAGATTGTATTTCTTGCAGTTTAGTGCAGGCCTCAGGTACATTGTGGTTGAAGGTAATATGGCAATTCCTACCAAGTTTGCACGGGCTGTACAACAAGTACATAAGTTCACAAATGCTAAGAATTGATCAATGGGCTCCTTTGGTAGCTGCTGCTCTAGTGTAAGGGAAGTCCTTGAAGACGAAACATAAAATGCTACCATCTCTTCCCATACTTGATGCCCACAGTCCTGGAACACAGCATACTAGTATGATATATTTACAAACGGCCTTACTTAGACATAAAGGAGGAGATTTTTAACTGATGTACAAAGAGTGGGGACAGACGGGCCAATTTCAAAAAGCTCATCTATTACGTACATTCTTTCGTTGACAAGGTGATACATTGGCATTTTTGTTAATTTTCAAAATCAGTTTCAAAAAGATTGCGTCTCAAGATAACGGGAGATTTTTTCATATCAACAGCTTTAACTCAAGTCTGCGAACTTTGTGACATTGCATAACTTGGTTGAGGCTAAAAAAACGTCATCAAGGATCGAAAGGAAGTGATAAATTTTCCACGATTTCTAAAAATAGCTCGGTATCTGTGACCAGATCGTGTAAAGCTATTGTCAACAAGAACGGTAAACTTGTTTATTTAACAATCTTTTTAAAATATTTACAAATGGTGCATTTTGAGTAAGCAATTAAGGTGTCGGCTGAATTATCTAGGTAAATGAAAAGGAGTCCTCGCCTCATTATCAGGGTAACGGCCCCCGTAGTGTCACAGATCTAAGGAAATATTTAATTACCATCTCAATTTTATAATTTGAAAGCAAATTAGGGGCAATGGTGTTAGATTTCTTTATAAGCATCAAGGTTATTTGATATTGAAACTTAACACCCTTGCACAATACATCCACACATAAACGTTTCCTTGCATGTGTATGACTACTATAGTAATAACTTGTCAATAAGATGTTGGTAGAACCAGTGGCATACTTACAACCTTGGCTGATTCAGTTGAATACAGTCTGTTCAAAGTTTAATGATAATGGTTGTAAACATAAGCTTGCCCGCAAGGTAAACTATGTTTATCTAGGATACACTGGGTATACCTGAGTGAATGGTAGTCTCCACTCTTATTTCAAATGGGATATTTCACGGTGGTTGAGTGGTAAGACGCTCGACTCTTGATCGAGAGGTCCCGGGTTCGATTCTCGGCCGGCACACTTGGTCATTTCAGAAAAGCTATTTAGTGTTTCCAACCCAACTAGAGATGATCCTGGCTGGTAAACCAGGGGTAGTCTCGCGTGTATCGGTGCTTTACACCGGGCACGTTAAAGAATCAAGGAATCTATTCGAAACGAGCTAGGGTATCGCACCCGGATTCCTTGTATCTCACCTCTGTCTCTAACATTTGCGATAATACCCCAGAGTGGGCCCTGCAAATTACATGGAAGAAGAAGTTCCCTCATTAGTATGACTTATTGAATTGACAGTACTGCCATTTCTGACTGATTTTTTCTATTATCTTTTAATGTAAAAAATAAAAAAAATTAACTGGAGCACATAATAATTATGCAACAGGAAAGATGACTTTTTATCATTGATTATTTTATAGCTATGTATTTTCATACTTCATAAAGTTAAATAAATGCTCAATGCTACAACCATTTGATATACATTCAATGTGGTAAGGAATGTACTGAAATTAGGGACCATAGCATCCCTTTGGTGCAAAAGGTTTTATCTTACAATAAATTGTATAGCTTAGAACAAGAAGGTCGTAACTACCAAATCGATATATTGAGAAAACAAGAGAAAACTGTCTGTAATTTACTCTTTACCTAGGGGAAAACACGTTTTTAAAACTTCATTTTGGTCAACATGACAATTTCAGATTTTCATGAAAATAGGCTCATAAGAAGCGCCTTGTGAAGCAGATTTCAAATATGTATGAGTCTTATAAGGTCGTAAGAGGTAGTTACGACCTTCTGGTTCTAAGCCCTCGAAATATATATATGTCAAAACACAGGTCAATACACTTTGTGAGGAGACAAAAAGGCTGATATTACTGTATTGCTATCATTTACAAGTTGGATTGATAAAGACGGTATAGTTATCTATGGTAATACAAGAATTAGGGAGCAGATTTGGGGCTGCCTAGCTTTATTGGGATAATGTTTATCATGATAAGGCATATAAGGGGTAAGATTGAAGCACTTGAAATTAGGGGACAGATACAGGTGTCAGTTTGCGTCAATATCGGCCCCTACAAGGTGATTACCGTGATTAGATGCCAGATTTTAAACAGTTTAGAGTGTCTTCATATCAACTCATCTATTGCATGTAGTTTTAAAATACTGTTTACTCAGGCGGTAAATTACAAAAAATGAGTGTTTTCAAGATTAAAGTTTATGTATACATTGGATGACATAACTAATTAATTACATACAGACAGGTACTCCCAGACAATTTAAGAATGTGCAATGTTTAAACTTTCATTCCACACTGGCAGCTTAGAGCAATATCCTAATTATGGTAGATGATTATAAAAAAGAAATGAGGAAATCTGACAGGTAAGGTAGCACTCAACTTAACCAATTTTTCAGTTGCCTCCATCTTTGTTCAAATACCGGTAAGACTTTGATACTGGTGTGTAAAACCTCAAAACGATTCATTTTTAAGTAAACTGTCCTAATTAGACAGGACTAATTACTACACAAGTAGTTAGAAGTGAATCAGTCAAAGGAAGACTGTATCAATTTACATCTTTCTACACTTACACTAAATGCTACATTAATTTTTCATTTGTAAGCTGCATGCTGATTGGCTAATATTCAAATTTTTCAAATTTAAATTATGATTAAGTCGATCTGAATAATCTGTTTCACTTTTTCATCTTATCCATTTAAATGTAATGCATCATTACTTATATGGGTGAAAATTAGGTTTTCTTTGTAAAGTTTTCAACAAAGGATTAGTAATTTACACATTGCGAGTTTGAGTCAGTTAGCTTTTAATTCACAAAATCGCCGTAACACATGACTTCCGTTTGGGAATGTTTTGAATAGGATCAAGCTACCAGTAGCTGCCAGTGCATTGCAACACGTAACCACAAAATTTTCAATTATCCCTAACAATAGCACACATTCTTTATACCCATCGTGTCCGACAACAAATATTGAAACATTATCCCTGGTTACCGTTTCAATTTAAAACTTTTACGGTGGAAATTGACGATACCTATTAATAGGATATTATCGTATTATGGTATAAAAGAGAATATTAATGATACTAAAGAATAAAAAAATAAATTCTCATGAACGTACAGCCCTTAATATAATTATTCTACGATGACTATCAGTGTAATGAAGAAGTTTAACTGTTAAACGTGAAATATTGTATGTGAAATCAATCTTTTATACGTATAAACGTGAGAAATATTTGAATTTTGTTAAAAAATTAGAATTTTGATATTTCTAACTGTAAATTAGGATATATTTTTGTAACGGGTAGGGAAACTCAGACCATGAATTGTGTAAAATGATCACGATGTCAGTTAAATTGAAATTAATAACTACATAATTATATTATTCAAATAGATTCACAAATTGATGCATATTAAATTTCTACCACTATCAATCGTCATGCATATGCTAAAATGTTGGGAAAATAAAATTGTTAACTTTTCGAATTGCGGAAATATTCACACAGCTGTGGAAATATCTATTTGTACAGTTTACCTGGTACATGAACTAGTTACACTGGATTTGACACAAAGCTGATTCACAATTTAACAATCTAAACACCTTTGGTCCAAAAAAAAAATTTTTATGATGGATAAGTGGCATCAATTACGACTTTCTGTCAAATCTCAATGCATTTTGTATTTTACCCAAGTTTGCCTTATATATCATAATGTAATGTAATGAATTATTTTTGTTAAATATGTGTAACACAACGATTCTGTGCCATCATAAATCATTGACGATTTATCATTCACCAAAAATATACATTTTTCATGTACCAAATTTAAAAAAAAAAAGTTATTATTTATTTTAATATTGCCTATATGACCCCAAAGTTCATTTACATTAATAGGTAAAATATTTGAGCATAATAATTAAGGAAGTAGGAGGGACATTAATATCTTATTTTGTAAAATAATCTTTTTTTTTGGTAAAATATAACATTGGCATATTATGTTAAGTGATAAATGGTACCTGTATACATTGTATAATGGCCAACAAAGCTATTAATGGCGAACTCGTTGATGATACCATTTGTTAAATGTATCTTTCAAAGTGATTTTTAACTAATAATTGCATTTTAAAGTATGCAACCCCACTTAAAATGACAATTATCAAGGTAAATTAAATCAAATTAAGAAAAAATCATACATTATAGCAATTCAATGTTAATAGACAGAATGGGAGACATGTGACATATATTAAGGATGAAACAAAAACACTGTAAAATCATTAATTTTTATGGGGGATTAAATTTTGTGGATTTCGTGGTTCACAATTATTTTTGACCCTCGTATTTATTACCTGAAATGCAAAATCCACAAATTAATGTTGCATTGAAATGGTATTTTTTTACCAAACCCACAAAATTTTGTCCCATCGAAATTGAATGATTTTACTCACATTTTCTTTCCTTAATTGGCAATCAGCATCCTGAAGGTTCTTCTAGTATGCTTTTGTGGTAATGGATAACATCAGGAATGAGGTGTTGAGAGTCGTGAATCTGTATAGCTTGCTTCAGAATTAACCTAGAATCAATTAATATAGACAATAATTTACAGTAATATTTGGAAATTGGTTACTATAGCAACAATTCAAAGTATTTCAACAATTGGCTCTTGAGAATTGCTAATTCTAAGAGATAGTACTAATCATATATATTTTATGTGTATAATTCAATTACTTAAAACTGATTCAATAGACATTCAAATTTTCTTGTTTAATAATGTTTACGAAACATTATAACAAACTAATTATATAATGTCAGTATGCCCAGGTTTTCCTGGAAAGCAGCTCATATATATAGTGGTATTTTTATTCTATACACTGTTCTGTCGGATATTGTATGGGGAGAGGGGCAGAAAGTGACTAGAAGCCCATCTTAGACTTACTATCGGAACATGAGCTATACCCTGTACCCCGTCCAGTGTTGTGGGGTAAAAATACCATCACAGACGACCAGTTTACCAAAAACTTTTTTCCATATTTCCAAAGAGCACTCCAAGCACTCAGAGAATGATCCAAGCCTTAGATTATGTTACTGTTACTTCCTAGATTTATTTAATATTACTATTATATCTGACGGTAATTTTTATTTTACGAGCGTAATGTTTCACCATCTCCTCGTAAGTCATATAGCTGACACTTTACTTCAATAACGCAGTAACAGAAACCTCTGATTGAAGCTGATACGCTAGTTTAGCCTAAGATAAGGTTGGCAACATTTTTTCTATGAGATTTTTTTCGTTTGAGATAATGAGTACTAATTGGTATTATAAATATTGCGCAATGTTCCCAGACATACAGTTAGATACTATCCCGATCTAGCATACAGTAGGCATGGCAGTATACAATCCCGGTCTAGCAAACAGTAGGTATGGCAGTACATCTGTGAAATATAAAACAAGTCTGCCACTATTTTTCTGCGCTAGCTGTTTAAGATCACTTCTGACCTATTTAATTAACCAATGATGTGATGGTTAATATATCCCATACTGAATAAATAGCAGAACCTCATTGCTTGAAAGAAAGTATATATTTCACACAATGGTCAAGGTGTTGCAATTCCATTGTACAAAACATTATAGTATTGTACATAATTGTGCAATGCAAAATTCTATGACAATGCCCTAGAAAGGGATTTTGTAATCAGTTAAAAGAACTGACAGGTAAAGGTATGGAAAGTGGAATACATGGACAAGACGGGTCAAGTTGATATATTTTATTTATTATACCGACGTTTAAGCTATGCAATAGTCTTCATCAGGGTGAAAGAAGAACGTCTGCAATGTTCTGTTTTGTCCTGCTACTGTATCAACAAATATTCCACTCCCTTAAAATTCATAGACCCTTTTTTCTATGAAATTCACAAGTTTTAGGCCTTTTTCTATGAAATTCATGGATTAAGGCCATTTTTTATATGAAAATTTATGTGCATTAGGCCTTTTTGTTGACATTTGTCTGTTTAAAGCCTTTTTGCTGAAATTACATGTAGTGTTTTGAAGTTTTAAGTTTACAGCTTTTTTATTAGAAATTGTTTAGCCTTTGTTGCAGTTGGTACTCTATGCCTTAAAGACTAAAATGATGATAAAGTAATTGCATATACACGGAACATCCTCCCGTTCATTTACCGGCAATGCACCCATTAACCTCACAGTTTTAATTAAAAGCATCATTCGCTCAAAAACCAACAATTTAAATCTCATTGAAAACACTTGAAATGAAAAAAATATTTAATCTTCGTAATTTTAGTTGAAACATTTATTATTTGACATTTACTAAATACGTTATAATCCTTATGTTTGAGGTAAGGGATTAACATCAGCCAGCCCTCCACACTATTTACCCATGTTTACGAATGAAATGGAGGCTCATCGGAAAAAATCCACTTTGTAAGAAAATGGCTGCAAACTTACCCACTTCAACTGCACGTTAACTTCGTGCCATGAAGTCTGTGCTTTAATGACTAGCTGTAAACAAGAGGCGCACGTCTGTATATCCCGGCATTTAACTAGGCTTTACTTAATTACAAAAAGCATACATATGTGCATGCAGGCATATTATAACATCATTAAACGATAACTGGAGATTCTGTTTTCGCACATATTGCTAAATTAAAATGTTGGAAGTTGGAAGCTGTTTAAAGCAGAACTGATGGTTATTAATTGATCAGGGATGATTATAAATCTGATATTATGCTACTGACAATTGATGAGCATATGCCATATTTATTATAAATAACTTTAATAAACGACCCTCGATAGCTTTGATCAATGCATGCTTATTCTGTTGCAACGACCCTCAATAACTAAGATCATTCTACAACAGTTGCAACAATCCTACTTGACTAAATTTGAGCATTCTTTTACTGTTGCAAGAACCCTTGACGACTGTAAGTTCGCTTACCACAGTTGCAACAATGATTGATGAATAAATGTGAACAATGCTTTATAATATATATTGTTGCAGCAATTTCCCTCAATAACTTTGACGATGCTTTTAATGTTGAAACAACCCTCGATAACTCAGAACATGCTTATATACTGTTGCAACCAAAAGGGGGTCGTTACTTTGTAAAATAGCTCTTTCAATATAATGTACCATTATTATTAATCATAATTATTAACCGACCCCCTTTGGTTGCAACAACCTTCAGTTACTGTATATTCATAATTTTGATACTAAAATTATCAAAAACCACCCAAAATGCAATGATGGGGAGAAATGGTAAATAAAATATGATTAACATCAATAAAGAGGGATTTCCTTGCCGGTGAAAGATTACAGTTTACTTCTATTAGCTCCTCCTTTACCATCCTGCTTCCAATTACCACGGTAACCCAGGAAGATTGTAAGCAAAAATTCTGAAAATTAAGTGCATACCAATCTTGCCTGTCTCTCATTTACAAATGTAATTAGGACCACATAATGCTGAATAATTCACTGCCTCTTTCTAGTATGAAATATTTATACAATACTTTTATAATTTTGCCTGAAATTAAAGATGAATCTTATAAGCTTAGGAGGAATGATGCTCTCACATATCACTCGGTAGTAGAATCAAAGCACTGTTGGGATCAGCTGTACAATTTGGGGATCAGCAATAAAGTGATTAGCTGGGCACTTTGCAGATCAGCAGTACACTTTAGGAATCAGCGCAGCAGGGATCAGCAGTACACTTTGGGGATCAGTACTGCAGGGATTATTTTACACTTTGGGGATCAGAGCAGCAGGGATCAGCAGAGCACTTTGGGGTTCAGAGCAGCAGGGATCAGCTGTGTAATTTGGGGATCAGCTGTACACTTTGGGGATCAGCGCAGCAGGAACCAGCAGAGCATTTTGGGGTTCAGAGCAGCAGGGATCAGCTGGGCACTTTGGGGATGAGAACAAGTCATTCATACATATACTGCTGAAGCGCAGTACTTATGGAGCACAGTGTGAATGAAAGGCGTACAGATTAAAGATAAAAACACAAATCTACTGTAAATAATTTCTGGAAGTTGAGGCCTTCAGGGTGGAGCAGTAAAAACAGCAGTTTGATTAATATGA
This sequence comes from Spisula subtruncata, assembly GCA_963678985.1. NCBI lineage: Eukaryota > Metazoa > Mollusca > Bivalvia > Venerida > Mactridae > Spisula > Spisula subtruncata. Next base: position 6,600,724 of record OY787666.1, read on the forward strand.
AGGACCTGAGGTAAATTGCAACATAATACAATACCTATACAATACAACTACAGTGGGGGTTGGGGTTAATGAAAGCTAGAGACTGAGGCTGCTCCAAAGGGAAAGGTTACAAACAGCTCAGTATTTATTTTATCACCAAATTTGCACTCAGCTTTGCACACATGCACTTTAATAGTGGTAAAAAAGCCACAAAACATTATTCAACAAAAAGCTTGATCATAACCTAACCACATTCTCATCTGTAATTATACTCACCGTAGAATAAAATGGTAATTATATTATATGAAAGGAATATATACGCATTACAGTGCAACCTCTTCAGAAAGACCCTCACATAGAGCAACCACAGGTAACTGTATCATTAATAAAGACTAAAACAAAAAACTTTTTTGTAAAATTTATATTTAAAAACAAAAAAAATTCAAGGGCAATAACTAACATTATCTATTAATCTACCTCAGAGTGAAACTTAACCGATGAGCTTTCCCCGATGTGATTAATTATATATTATAATCTAAAGATTTGCTAAAATTTCCAAACCATTTCAAGCTATGGCTATGAAGAATGGACGGACAAGGCCGATATTGAATTAAATTGACAAGGCCAATTGAATTAAACCATGCTAACAAATTTTAATTTACAAAATAGAACAGGAAAATGATGCGTAGTTTTCTGTTGCCTGCGAGTGTATAATAACATGATTAATATGATCCATTTAAATTTGTAAAAGATAACATCAGTACAATGCACAAAGCCGAGAAAATTAGGTTAAAAAATATCATTTTTCGTTTCCCAAAGATTGCAAGATACAGGTGTTTACATAATAAATGCAACCTTTTGAAACACACACCAGTCTGAATAATTTTATATGACGGGTGTGATAATAGTGGCTAAAGTTTCTAATAGCTTTTTCTATGTATAATAATTTATCAAGAAATTAGACAATCATTATTTTTGAAAATTGGATAAAAAAATTTTTTTTTCAAAAAATTTAATCTAACCCAGAAGACAGATAGCTTTGATAAATTTGTAGGAGATAATAAATAAAGTCGTTTTCAAATCTCAAATTTTACGATATTTTGAACAAAACACTTGAAAACCTATTCACAAGTATCATCTTATTTGCACAAGCATTCCCTAAAATTTGGTCGCCATGGCAGCCGTTCAATGTGAAAGATTTGTCACAAAATATTATGCAGTGTTTGATAAGGCACACTTAAAATTGTCCAATTTTACTGAAAAACTTCACTTTCAAGAAATTTATACACCTTATAAACGGCTCCTTCAGATTTAGAGATAAAATTCTGACAATAGTCCGGGGATATTTATATTACATCTTCACAAGCTATTTCACTTCAATTTCAACTATAAATTGCACTAGTTATAAAAGAATAGGGGGTATATTACTTTCGGTCCCTTTGTGTCCCCTTCTCTATCTATGACACGGGGTAGATTGTATCCCATTACATCTGCCTCAAATCAGGGGACAGGACTTGGGACAAAACACGGTCCAGAGAGTCCAGGGTACGAAAACATCACAAAAACTGATTAATAATTGATAATTCATTTGAGTCAAATCTACAGACTGTCTCCAGTTGAGAGATTAGTCACACTTATAACTGACATTATGATTGACTAAGATATCAGGAATAAAATTTGCAAAGATCTACTAAAGGTGGTTGCTTTAAATTCAAGTGACCTGCCTACATCGTTGGGTATTATTGAAATGGCCCCACTGGAAGATTTGGGTGACCCCTTTATAATGTTTGTCTGACGGGCTGCACACCTACATACATGATGGGTACTGCTGTAACGGCCCCACAAGAAGATTCATACCCATAATTCAACTACAATCCCTTATTTTCTGCATTCATTACAATATTTTCTGCATTTGTCATCAATTTTTGTGACCAAATCTTCTAAGGATCTTTCAATATCTGCCCCCATTAACAACTTTATTCCCTCAGTTTATTGGCTATCAATTCAAGGGTTTCTCAGGCCCCTAATATCCATAAAATGGGGACCCACTGTTCATTAGTGATTTTATAGAATATTTATGTGTTATGGTACTGACTGTTGGCGGTGCCGGTCACAAAACGCCAATACAATACAACTATAAAACATTAAAGGTGAATAGAGAAAAAACTTCATCAGCCTAAATCAAACAGTGAAAACAATTGCCAACCTTTTATGCTTTTCAAATAGAAGATCTAGAAAAGAAGCAATGATTCTAAATCTTGTTAAATGTCTATAAATGTATTCACTCAAAGGGGACTGTGATTTGTGAGACAAGGTCTGGCCCTTACAAGCACTGACCATCCCAATGTCTTCACAGACGACCAAATTAACCATGAAAACTATAGTGAAATTTTGCAATCCCATTGCAATCCCATTGCGATTGGACATTGGACAGGGAGAGGAAATTCACTCAGGAACAAGTGGGTGGGTGATTATTTTATAATTGTTGAATCACAGGTTTAATCACATGGAGAAAATGATCAAATTTATGATGAAAAGGTCAACAAACCATGCAACAGCCTTTAGCCTTTATTGCAGGCATGAGTATCAAACCGAACATAATTGTATTTAACATTTTTAAGGACACACAACTTTGAGAGCTGGAAGACAGGAAGTTTGTCTACCCATGGAAAACCCTATTTAGATCTGTGTCCCTCAAAAATGTCCTCCCCCACACGGATCCAATTGCAAGAACTAGTGTAAAGGATTTGTAATGGTAAGTATCAGCATATTAAAAGGAGAATCAATCACAAACAAACAATTAAAACCTTAAAATATCTTGAAGCCCTGTGACACATGTAAAGCATGACTGTACACTATAAGAACATATTCATTAATTTATTAGTTCCTCAACAGTAACCCAGTTGGTCAAAGTGACAAGAACATGTTCTGAAAGGTGATTTATCAAGTCAGATCAAGCAAGCCTTGTTTTTGTCATACAACTAGGTCAGCAAGGTTGCCGTTGACAACATCTGGTAAGTGTTTGTGTTCTGTTAGCTGCTACATGCAGTTAACCATTATCACATCAAAACTGCACAACAACAATGAGTATATCTACACCATCAAGCAGCTATCTAGTTATCTAGCACCATCAAGGAATACAAAGGTTTTATATTCACACAAACATGTTGCCCTGGTGACACCAACAACATTCCGTGTACCAGTAACATGTAGAGATTGTCAAACTTGGTTAGAAGATTGGTGTAAACGTCAGGTTGTGTATATCAACATGGTTTTATCATCCGTGCTATGTGTGATATAACAAAACATTGGGTAGTAAAATACTGATGTAGTTTTACTAGGTTACAGTTTGCTTGATCTATGTCATTCATTTTGTTTAGTTTATTCAGGTGTCCATTGCCTAAGCAAAGCTCAACCGAGCACTTTCATTCAGTTATCTCCCATTAAATTAAATTAAATACAGAAGGTATGGATTACCTCCCATGGAAAGTGCTACATGGCACTTTGTTTGAGCAATGGACAACTGGTTTATTCAGTTTGCCGATTCACCAAACCTTTTTTCTGGAGGGTATTCTAGCAAGAATAGGGATTACTACCATTCTAAAACGCACCAGCTTCTTCTACCAATGAGGAGAAAAATGATATTGTTACCAGAAGACAGGAAGTTATTTTGTGTTAAATGTCACTGTGACCTAAATCTTTGACCTTCAAAATAAGAACAGATTCTTTTTTATGTAAAAAACATTACTTCTCAATCAAGTTTGATGACCATAGACTGCAAGATTCTCCAGTTTATAATATAGGCGAGGGACTTACGGTATGAAGTAGGTCAAGTCTTAGCGTTTCATTCGGTCAAATGGGATCACTGTTTATTTGTTATTTATTTGCAGAATTGGGTCATCCTGCAATTTCGCAGCGGTGACTTGGGTTTTTAATCATTTCTTAGGGTTGTGTGTGGGCATTGCTTTGTGCAGTTGTGTTGTTACTTATTTCTGTGCTTGGCTGGTTAAGTTGAGTGCTTCATACCCTGTCCATTTCCTCATACCTTTTTGGTTGATAAAGATAAACTTAGTTCTTTGATGCTTAGGATTTATCACAGAGGATTATTCACATTAATGTATACCAGTATCATACAACTTGTGCTATTACATATATGTAAGGCGGCATTTTTATTTTGTTTTACAGCTGAAAATTCCAAATTTTTAAAACATTTTGATTATCGTTTAGACATGGGCTATTAAATGTTAATAATTTTACTTAGCATTTTAGTAGGATTAGCATTCATTTGAGTCAACAGATTAACATAATGGTATGTATGTCATCTGTCCGCATGCCAGAATGCAAGTAAATATTTCCTGCCAAACCCTCAGTCATTATTTCTGGTTGATTAGTATCGGCTCTATTCTTGAACCTTACATGCAGCACCTCCCATATTAATTCCTTCACTTGTTCCGACATCCAATCAGTGTTTGCCAAAACTTTACATTTTTATACACTTTTTTTCTCAATATAGAATTTATATTGTACTGCAGGTGTTATTTTATTGTCATTGATGTAACCAGGTACTAAGGCCACCCATGAAATGTTATGTTTATTACACAAAGACCAACCAAAGTCAAGAACACTTGGAAACTTTTTTGATATTCTACAGAAGCATTCAGAGTGCAATTGGCCATTGGGTTTAATTCCTGCCTAATTGACCAATGGCCTTCAGCTTTGTGGAAATTTTAAGACTGAAACTCAATACTTAGATCCTAAGTCTCCAAGTCTGAAATTGTCCCGGGTCATTTTGCAAGTCTACATACCCAGTTACCCACAATTAATCTATCATGATTCGATTTATCCAACATATTCCCAGAAATTGCAAGAACCAAAGTCTCCAGAAAACAGCAACTGCATCATCAACAGCAGCTTCCCCCAATCTTCAGGTCACAGTCATGCTTACATCAAAATCAAGGACTGAATGTTTTAATTTATGGCACACAATTTTCAATTTGACGAAGGCATGAAATATTTTAAATTTTGAGAAATCTAAAATTTGTGACACTTGGACCAGTCAGTCTAACAATTTCAAATGTTTGCCTTTTTTCGCAGATTACATAAATATGTTTTGTAATTACAAGAGTCTTATACACATGGTATATTACGTTATATACAAATCATCCAGCAGGTCTGATGTCCTGGCATGGTATTACATACAGGAAAACACTGTTGTTGGCAAGACGCATTGCAAGACGCACAAGAGCACGAGAAGTTGAGGGAAGACGTAAATTATTATCCCCAGATGTTTAGACTAGCATACTTCCAAGTTTCACATATGATTCAACTTTTTGTATCCAAATATATAAACTAAATTGGGCATAGATTAATGTAATCAATGTAGTCTAAGCTTCCAAGATGTTAGTATAACAAAGCATCCAAGATAAATATCTTGTCTCTTCTACTATAGCTGTTCAAAAGGTACAACAGTACTGTATTTTAGCATGAAATGAATATATAAGACACATTATAATTTATCAACCAAGAATCGTTTCCAAAGTTAGAAGCATCTATAACAATGATATAATTCTGAAGTTAGCAAATCCCTGCTATCTGATTGCTTTCCGTCTTTACTCAATGTGTTCCATCAGATCAGGTGTTTACACGTCAGTGAACTTCAACAAATGGTCGTTTAAATCCTATATTAACCAAGTGAAAACTGAGAAAATGAGGGCTGTTTCTAAGAATAATCTGATGTTCATCCACCAATACTTTTGTGCTTTTTATTTGATTAACACCCCACATTCACAATCAACTGATTTTTTAGAAATCAAATCGAAGCGAATGAAAACAGGGAAAAAAAGGACTGTTTCTAAATAATGTCTAATGTTGCTTTACAGACAATTTGGAGATGTTTTTAACATTATTATTCAAATCACTATCAATTGTTATTACCAACTGTTTCATCCAAAATGGAGCAAATGAGGGGCGTTAATGTAGCTTGGAGTCTCCTTACTTAATTCTTTTATGACACACCCCTCATTATTATTGGCTATTAGAAAAACAATTCAATGAAACTGTTTTATTAAATACTGATAAAATATAAGAGCTGTTTCAAAATTTTGCTGAACTCATACCCAAATATCCCAGAACTTTTTGAAGTACCCGTTATAATTACTTGTCATATGACAAAGTACACCATTTAACATCATATTTTTTATTGAAACCTGGTATCCCAAGAGGCGTGGGAGAATGAATTTATCATGAATCTTTTATCATGAGTACTTAGCAAGATGACTTTTGAGTTTTATTAATTCATCTACAATTAAAACTTCTATACATGTGATGGTCATGAACACAACAGTCCCATCTTTGTTGTGTATGATCAGACAAAAACACCAATATTAAAGGATTTTAAATGTATGTTTTTCATGGCTCATTTATTTGATGTATATTCAAAAGCTGTCAACCAATTTGTGATGTTTTCAGATTAAAATGTTAGAGGGTAATCGAGAACTTAATTGGCATATTAAATCATAGAAAATCGTTTCAATTCGTCATATATTTGTACATTTTTTAACAATCCTTTTGTTGTAATTGACTTTGTAGGTTGCGGAAACAGAGTTTTAATAGTTGTATTATAAGTGGTGATGAAAATAAGGTTAACTATGTATCAGCTTGTGAAGCTGAGTGGGGAAGACATCTACATTGAAAGTTAGATCTGATGGCTTCAATCCCTTTATAGGATAATTAATTTATGAACAATTTCAATTAACAGAGCATCAAATAAAGATAAAAAAAGGTAATTACAAAGGAACAAACTATATCTATAAGTCAGCATAATAATATAACGTATGATTGTCAGAGCGTGAGTGACATGTATGCATTCTGGGCAGCGCTCAAACCCTAGACCCTTTTCTTACATTAGGTGAAGAATGATGAATCTATTGACTAAGAGCTATCGTGGTACTGTTTTAACAGAGCATTTAGGGAAATCTTTAACTTACGATCAAATTCAAATGCTTTAAAATTACTTTTACAACAACAAAGTGGTAAATGGAGCTAATGAACTTCCCCAAACAATATATATCTCCAATTTGCAGTTGTTAAAGAATTATGAAGAATTGGAATTTGAACGTATGTTTACGATTTCCGTAAGTGTGTTGATAAAATAGTACCCTCATTTAGGACCGACACACAAGACTAAACAGTTATCTATATAGCATAAAATATAGCTTTCACAAACAGGGACCCTTTAATTACAGGATGAATCTTCTACTGTCTGAGCTATGTGGCGGCTACATTTTGAACACACAAGCTCAACTATGACGCAAGACTTGAAACATTTATTTTTACAAAAAACATAAGCAGCAGACCTACAAATGATGACATTTATCTGTCAACATATTGCAGTGGGTCTGTCACATAGCTTGTTCTTCTTTCTTTAACTGACAAACTTACAGTAAAAACTTTACTTTATAATGCCAGTAAATCAGTCATGTCACTGGACTGCCTTATAATACCTAGCATTGTATTCTACTATCACACATGTCATGTCACTGTGATGTCACACATCAAAACCAACACTGTTCTTTAACACTGTAATGTGCATTTCATCATTTATTGCTACATATTGTTGACTTAAAATCATTAGGTCGTAACTACTTTTTAGGTCCTTGTAAGACTGTTACATATTTGAAATCTGCATCATAAGGCGCTTCCTATGAGCATACTTTCATGAAAATTTGAACTTGTCATGTTGACAAAAATGAAATTGTAAAAGCTTGTTTCTCCATAAGTAAAAAACAAATTTCAGACTCTTTTTTCTTGTTTTCTCAAAATAACAATTTTGTACTTCCGACCTTCTCATTCTAAGCTAAACATCACCTCGTATAACAAGGGCCTACCTTTAGTACAGTCCATGCAAAGTTAAATGATAATGGTTATAAACATTAGCTTGCCCATCAGGTAAACTATATTTATCTAGTTTTAAGTGGGTAAACCTGAGTAAACTGTAATCCCCGCTTTTCTTTCTAATGGGATAGTTTTGACAATAATAGGGCAAAAAAATGCGATTCATTGAAGGCAGTTTGGCGTTACTTTAAAACCAGTGCTGAACTAGCAGAGGCTTGGGATGCAACTAATTTACACTTTGTGACAATTGGCTCAAATGGTGAAAATTTTACATGAACAATACAACCTCTCCAGAGTGACCCTCTCTATGGCAAAAATCCTCTGTATAACAACAGTTCCCTAACCTGATATTTACTACAAATTAACTATAGATTTAACCTCTGCAGAGCAACAACCTCTAAACAATTGTAAATATATGCAATCCCCAAAGGATGTTGCTCGACAGAGGTTGTACTATTGTATTGCTACTATGGACATAGACGGGGATAACAGATTTGGGGAACAAGAAATGATCTCCATTTTCATCCTGGCACAGCAGAAACTCCCTAATCCGAACTCCCTGTGTACTGACAAAAAATTTCAGTTTGGAGAAGATTTCGAATGGAAGAGGTTTTCAGTTTCAGGGTCTGTTACTTAAAAAGACTTCAGTCAGAACCCAGGGTTTTGTGTTATATTATGTAACATGAACATCATAACAGTTTGTTTAAATTCTTAAACCACATTCAATTAAGCTTCAATTATTCTAAAATAAGTTTGTAACTACATTTTTTGCCAAAACAGCTATGATTTTTCCCTCTCAAATAGAAGTTGGTATGATATATACAATGTAAACAAATCAATGTTGACATTATCTTACTCAATGTATCAATTTTCTCAAGAGTCTTAAATGTCAACATAATAAGTTGATAAGTTGACTTAAATATACCTTAAGTAAGTGGTACAAACATTAAGGTAAACAGTACAACACTTCCAGTCAAGTGCCTGCACTTGTTACTTACATAAGTAGGACATTATCTATTTGAGCCCGGGTTCATCCAAGTGTGTTCTTAACAAAAACTCAGACAGTAGATCAAACAATATTGAGCCATGAATGCACTTTTAGCTACGGACTCTTATGTAGTTTAAACCCAACAGTTACAGCTCCGAGATCAGATTCTATCTAATACAAAAAAATTACGCTCAAATGATTATTAACTACATTATATATCATAACATAATTATGCAATCATGTCCCATATTTGTATAATACTTAGTAACTGAAATAAAACCAGCCTCAAAAGTCTATTTTCAGAGCGTTTGCGTTGAGTACAGGGTCTCCATGGTCTTAGGTTGCTTCATGTTCCCTCTATGGCTGCTGCACAGGCATTGGGAACTTCATCTGTGTTATCAATGGTTTTTCTCAATTATTTTTGGCGATTAAGAAACTTATTCTTAAACTTGTACTCTTTCTCTCAACCTCTCTTTTCCTTGATAGTACCATTGCCACAAGAGTATGACAGAAGACAAGTCAGGTGCTCTTTTTAATTATGAGCTTCAAGCAATGCAAAATAAAGATACCTTTGTTTTTTGCCTTTGGTGTATAACACTGCCACAGACAGTGAAACTGGCACCTTTCGCCTTTGAAGCAGACATGGCCTCTACCACTAAGTCTTCAAGGTGGTTCTTATCCATCCTCAATAAACAAGCCAAATATAAATTTGTCAACAAGATTTGCGCCAAAACGACATGAACAAACCACGCATTTAACAACTATGGTCGTCATCTAAACAATCAAGCGTTATAGTTTGTAAGTACATGTTGACTTATTAAATATGAACCGAAATTACATCGTGTTGACTATACATGTATAATATAGTAGGGACTATAGGAACAAGATGGTAATCAGGCCAGATTGGTGCAGCAATAAACAGGTTTTATTACGTTTTCATACCCACAAAATTAGAGCTGGTACTAAAATTGCCTACATTTTCACTAAAGCCACTGAAGTGATAAGTGGTCATTTGATTGAGACAATTTTATTAGCAACTGACAAACAGGAAGGAGTACAGACAAAGGAGGGAAATAATATGATTGGCTAAATTTAATGTAAAAATTATCACCATTTTAAACATAAAACTTTCATAATTTTTCACACAAGTTTAATGCACCCTGTTACAAGTTTAACACCAACTTTATGTGCTGTGAACAATTATATGAAAATGGGAAAGCGACCAAAATTACTTGCTTGAAGAATTTCTCCAATCATGATTGGCCAATGCATTAGGAACTTAACTAGAAGGACTTTTGACACAACAAGGGAGGTTACCCACACAAAAAGATGAAAAAATCATCTGACCATATATTCCTGACAAGGTGCACAACTAGGCTTGTACACTTGTGAAGTTCCATAGAAATCCAATGGATGTTTTAATGAGGCATATCAGCACAGTCTAATACTAAATGAATGTGTCGTCCCCCTACTATAAATTATGTTGCATTCAAGTATATTTAATTCTCTAGGGATGAATTTAGCATAAAAATAATACAAAATAATGCAGATTAAAATGCAACATGAGCTTTGAAAATATGAGAATTTAATATGTCACACTGCACATCCTGTGTATAATTTTAATATACATATTTAAAATGCAGACTGTTGCACTGCTTAACTAGAGCACTTCGGTATTAATGTTTCCGTTCGGAAACTAAACAAGTACAGAAAGGGTCTTTTATCAGTATATCAGTATAGTAAGTACCCATAAGTAAATAGGTTAGGGGCCAATGGAGGAATGGGTTTAAATGTTTCACAGCATTTTCAAGAGAGTATTGTAGAAATTGACCATATAACATGTCATTTACTGTTGATCATACTTCAACCAATAGCTACTGTGCTACGAAAGTACAAACATTTTCAAGTAATGGCTACAGTACTACCGAAGTACACAAACATATTTCATCCAATAGCTACATTCGTACCAAAAGTAGAATTAACTTTGAACCAATGGCCATAGAGCTACCAAAGAATGATCACGTTTCAACCAATGGCTACAGAACTAACAAAGTATAATTATATTTCAGCCAATGGCTATAGAGCTACTAAGTAGATTAATATTTCCACCAATGGCAACAGTCCTACCTTAATACAATAATGTATTTCAACCAATGACCATAGACAGGGTGGACATACCACGTGGTGTGTGACGTAATTTTTTGCTAAGAAGACAAGAAGAAAACTGTCAACAAAACGAGAAAAACAGCCGTAAGTATTTTATTCGTTGATCAATTTTCACGAGACTAGCCCCACGCTCAAGCCGTCTTGTTGTCTTTCCATTCTTGTCGTCTTAGCATTTTCAGACGAATTATTTATTTCACAAAATATTTCATGAAATGGACCATATAATGCTTCATTATGTAAACAGGTTGTTTCTAATACATTGTTATACATGTCGGCAGTACGCATTTTGCATAATTATTCTCAAAAGAGCTATGAATGATCAAATAAATATTTTCTTGTCGTCTTTGCTTTTCAGATTTTGTCCATTTCTAACCGTTGAGCCACTTTCGGGAAAAAACTGTTGCTTTTTGTGCCAAATCATTCAGTGACATACATATTATTCTTTCTGGGCTTGAGCGTGGGGCTAGTCTCGTGAAAATTGATCAACGAATAAAATACTTACAGCTGTTTTCTCGTTGACAGTTTTCTTCTTGTCGTCTTAGCAACAAATTACGTCACACACCACGTGGTATGTCCACCCTGATAGAGCTACCAATGAAACTGTAACCAACTTACCACAGCACATGTAATCAGGTAGTGCAGCCTGCTGGATGTTCTTCAATCAAACAGCTGCACATATATACCTGTAGTAACAAATACTGGAAGTAATTAAAATAATGCTCCATTAACTTAGCAAATATTTTCGAAGAAATAAATTGTTAAAATTTTAACAGAAAAGTGCACTGGGTACAATATGGATGTTAACCAGTTGTTAATATAATCATGAGGATTGCCTCTTTAATGAAGCAAGCAGACGACATCAGTAGAAAACATGCTTTTCTCATTAGAATTATACCATTTCAAAACATTTACATAATCACTTCATCGAAACATCATTTTCATGAAAAAAGGGCTTAAATTTTCCATCAAAATACATTTCCTCTTAAAATTGGCAAAAAAATTATGGAGACCGATTTTCTGAACTGGAATACTCATCACACACCGTTGTGTGTACTCTTCAATGTGGAAAACATCTTTATCATGTTCATGTCTGATTAATTTGTGGGATTATCGCCAATTATTAACAGGCACCATCAATTAATTAACACCTGTTTGTATTTCTTCAAATCCAACTTTCTCCTTCCATCCTTCTACAAACATGTATTAAGACTCACAATTATTTTTAATAAAACCAACCAATCAGAGTGGATCTAAATCTGTCGAATGCTACAGTGCTTCTGGAATTTTTTGCCATTTTATGTTCCACACTCACTCATAAATTGTCTAGTTTTTTCTTTAAATCTTCTCACAAAAATTAAGTCTCCAGACGTTATCAGATTGCGGGCTGTTTAATCATATGATTATCCACAGAGGATTGGATAACGTTAGTTAATTTCAGCTTTTGTATTCAATAGGTTAATGTCTTACCAGTATGTCTCTTCATTATAATTATACATGTTGCTTGGTTTTGAACAATATTCAGTTACACAATGGGATCCAACTGACCTATAAGGGGTTTTCCTGGAATAATAATCAACATGTACTAACTAACCAAAACAGTATTCCTGAATTTCAAACTGACCAAACCAGTATTCCTGAATTAACTGACCAAACCAGTTATCCTTTAATAACTGACCAAACTGGTTTTCTGGAATTTCTAACTGACCAAATCAGTTATCCTTTAATAACTGACCTAACCAGTTCAAACTGACCTAGGACCCTAACCAGTTTTCCTAGAATTAATATCATCTCCATACAAACTGACAAAAAAATTTGCCTAGAATTTTGATAAGTCTTGCAAATAAATTTCTCCTAAAGTCTCAGGTATCAATAAGAGACAGCCAATCCCTATAGTTATCCTCACAAGTGGTGTCAGAAGTGGGATAGTTCTCCATAGTTTTACATAGTGAAGAAATGAAAATTTAGTGTTTAAACTTTTATACGTTGCGTGGTATACAAGTTGTTATATTAATTCTTTGTAAAACATTTAATTTTACTTGGTAATAGTCACTAAGTTACATCATGTACTTTCAGAACATCATTATCTTTTGATCATTGTCAAATCTAGACAATGAGTGCTCAACAGGAAATAACCGCTCAACATTAATCTATAGTGTGACATCTTTATAATTGCTTATCACCTCAGTTATTATTATTGTTTATTGTTTCTTTCCTGATTTAGATAGTTTTACTTTCAAACAATGATATGTGTTAATTACTTAATATGACATTATCTGTTACATCCTTCCTTAAACAGACAGGTTATCATATCACTTATCTTATCATTCCTGTCTATTATCTCTCATGATCTATAGGGTACCTATATAAGAATACATGTTCATATCACACAGGAAGAATCAATCAGTCAGTAGTAAGATACGTTTAACTTAACTTTAAGGAACTGTCTTTGTGACATTCGTTGTACTCAGTGTGCTTACTTTGTGTAAATGCTAGGACTTTGTGAAATTACTTGACTAAGCTAACTTTGTGACTTACTTATTATTATTTAAGATATTTGTTTACGGAAATACATGTTAAAGGAACTGGTAACTAATTATAATAAATAGTATTCATCAAAAGGATTTACTGACTTTAGTTGTGATTAAGCTCCACTACCTTACGCGCAGAGAATGGATCGATGCTGTTGCCATTGTTGTTACATTACCGCATGCGAACGACATTATGCGGGGTGTAATAATAGTATGAACCTAATTTGTCATACAAAGTGAATCTATTGGGATTTGTCTATTTATAGCTCTATATTAAATGAGTTTATGAAATTTTATAAAGAAACAAGCTTAAATAATATTATCAGAACTCCAGAACGAGTTGGGTAAGTGTATGAACTGACAGCAAGGGTTAAATTCTTTTTATCATTAATCTTGACACTAACAACATGAAAATACAAATCTTTCTGTTGAAAGACCAATCTCCTTAACAAAATAATGCCACAAAAAAGGTAATTTACAGGATGCAATGACATCATATAGGAGTGAAGTGACGTCATTTGAACATTTAGGAATATAAATATTTGCTAAACCGGATACAAGGAAAGTCATGCGATAAAACATACTCCAGTCCCTAAACATCTCGCACCCCATGGCTTGAAGGTAGGAAATTTTCATCAAACATGAAACCACAAAATACCAAACACTATGTCACTAATGATGCCATAAATTTTTAGTTCACACAAAAGAGCGAAAAAAATCTATCAGAATAATTATAAATAGAGACTTCAATAACTGATCCTGAAAAGAAAAACAACTGATCCCCTTTAGAGTAAACCAGTATTAACAATTTACTTCGCAGGAACGGTTTCTAGACTTCCTTCTGTAAACATCATCTCATTCATAGACCCAGCCTTTTATAAACTGTTTATATTCCATCTTTAACATTGTCCTATATAGACTGGTACCATCTATCAACAGTTTGTATGTTTGCCCAAAAGGTTAGCCACAGGAATTCTGGCACTATAATATCAGGACCAGTCTACGATGATTCGACAAACCATTCACAACCTGTCAGGGATACCAGAAATACTTGTACAACATTTTTATACCGTAAACAACATTCTTTATAATGATGTTAGGAAATAGCAACCATTTGTAGCAATGTAAACACAGTCTACAAGGTGTGTTTGCCACATCCGCTGTTGACTCGTCAGCTTACAGCGCTGCAGGTCAGTGGTGGCTTCCATCCTCAATGCTCCTTCAGTCCAAAGAGGAAATAAAAATGGTACCAATTTGTGGTCAAGATATTCAGAACAGAATACAAATATTTGAATATCTACATATTTGTTGCCATCATTAGTACCTTTTAGTATAGTATTGATATTGCAATAATTGCTTATTGCTTTGCACAGTGCAACAAAAGAAGAGCTACAGGGAAAACGCCCCTCACCTCATATACCCTTGTGCTGAGAGTTACAATCAAGTATGAGGTGTCATGAGTGATTAATATGAATTGTGTCACTCAAATAAAAAAGTATGTTGAAACTTAACTTAAGGATGCGGAAAAGGCAAAAACCAGCAAAGATGGCTAACAGCAACTGTGTCAACAGAAAACGTAGGGTTCACATTCGTTCATCATCAATTTGCTGCCAAACATGACTTCTTGTTCTATATTCTGGACCTGTAGACATTTCGGGGGAACATTCGAGACACATTTCTGGAAAGACGCATATTGCCGCTAGTCTCGTAACACTGCAGGTGTGACATCATACAAAGAACGACACAAAAATGATCAAATATATACACCACCACACACTTTGCATACAAAAAGCATATTACAAATTACACAAACAGATGCATTATTAAGATTTCTTTCACAAAACAAATGTATCATTAAGCACATGAATCAAATTCAGATTAATCAATTGCACAACTCAATCCGTTTGAAGTTCTTAGATTTATGAAAATCTTTCATTAACACTTTGAACTCGATTAAATAAAAAGAACAAATTATGATAGTAAAAAATCAAACACATCCCAGAATTCCCAGTACAGAAAGCATGGAACATGTTCTAGCAAATGATGATGTCAATCACCGGCTGACAATAATTACTATACCAGTTCTGATTTGTCATGGTTTTTTATTGCGTAACAAAACAAACTCATCAAAAGAGGGCGAAGGGTAATACGCATGATTTCAACAGAGTTGTATCAAATAATGTGTTTACGCCTTCAACAAACGTTGGTGTTTTGGTACTTACCCAAATATTTTTAAAATGAATTATTTTTGTTAGCTCATAGGTTTCATAGACAGCAGAACAGTGAACTAAGAGAACGAGGAAACATACAAGCCTGTTATAACAAGACTGTATGCAGTAAACCTTATGCTCCGGTGGTATGTGGGAAGCCTAAAATGCCATAACATACACCTAAGTCATTCAGGGGCCATAATTCTGTTTAAATGTTTGATAGTGTTACATGGATTTGATAATGTAATGTGTTTATGATGGTAAACAAGTTGGCCAAGTTTGAAAGTAATGAATTGATCGAATTAAAAAATATTTGAGTTTTAATATTTTGTAACAGACAAACGGACAAACGAACAAACGGTCAAACAGACAAACAGACAAACACGTCTGACAGGACAATCACTATATCAGTAGATATAGTAGATACCAGGGCATGAAAATCAATCATACAAGAGATGTTGAAAAATGCTGCCAATAGGTATTCCGGAAACTGTTCAGGAATTGTCGCAGATCACCATTAGCAGAGCAATGTATCCCACATGACCAACCAAAATCTTTGGTAGACAGAAATTTGGTCAGAATCTAGAACCAGTAATATATTTAGTCATTTTTAAATTTAGCAAATTTTGGTGAATTATTTAGGGAAGTTTATTGAGCAGATACAACAATATTGTGTCATTATTTGAGCAGGAAGAATATTCAGTCAATGTGTTTGAATCTTGAGCAAATAAGTCCATCATATTTGTGCATTTTATTGTCACTGTGTGAGCAGATAGAAATATTCGGTCAATGAGTTTTAACTTATCCTGCTACAGTTACCACGCAAAAGCCACACAGGCCTTATCATTCCAGGAAATAAATACGGTCAACGACTTGAGAAAAGTGAAGAAAGCCGATTATTACATTTCATATACTGCAAAAACAGCATAATATCACACAGAAACATCATAATTATCAGACAAGAGTATACTTCACCAAATGACAAGACAACAGAAAATGAAGCCAAGATTTAAATAGGAAAGTGACGAGCCAAGAGGCCAAACAAATGACATAATATGACAACGAATCCTGGGAAAATCACGAGGCATGGAAATTAAGTCTGTAACTGCTAACACTTTGATTGGTTTTTTAGAAGAAAAGATAATAAATATGATTTTGATTGTCTGCGAGTATACAACATGTTACTGCGACAACCAGCGTAAAGTGGAACATAAAAATACGGTCAAAATCAAATACAGTAAAACACTGATTTTTGTGGACATCAAATTTCATGATGTTTTTGTAAAAATGTGCTTTTGTGGGATCATAAAAATATGATAATCAAATACTGTAAAACTGATTTTTATGTGGGCAGTAAAAGGAAATTTTGCAGCACTATAAAATCATGAATTGCCGAACAGGGAAGAGGAATCACCTTTTTTCATATTAGGAAGGGATTCTATGACTGGGTTTTAGGGTGGGGATTTAAGGTTTTAGGTTGATGATTTATCGTTTTAGGGTGGTGAATTAAGGTTTTAGGGTGGGGATTTAAGGTTTTAGGTTGGTGATTTATCGTTTTAGGGTGGTGAATTAAGGTTTTTGGTTGGGGTTTTAAGGTGTTAGGTTTGTGAATTAACGTTTTAGGTTGGTGATTTAAAGTTGGCGATTTAAGGTTTTTGGTTGGTGATTTAAGGTTTTAGGTTGGTGATTTAAGCTTTTAAGTTAGCGTTTTAAGTTTTTAGGTTGGCGATTTAATGTTGGCAATTTAAGGCTTTAGGTTGGCGATGTAAATTTTAGGGTGGCGTTTTGAGGTTTTAGATTGGCAATTTAAGGTTTTAGTTGATGTTGACGATTTAAGGTTTTAGGTTGGTGATTCAAGGTTTAAGGTTGATGATTTAAAGTTTTTGGTGATGTCTCTTGCCTTATTTTTAAATGGTCAAGGGGTATGTGTGGTCTTATTTCCAAGAAAGTTGATATAGACTTATGACAGTAATTTTAACAATAGATATAACATCCTTGTTTTTATAAAATAACAAACTTTCCACACTCTAATTATACGATTATACAGAATTTTTTTTTGTTTAATTAACTGAAGCTGATCAATGGCATGCGCTGGAGTGTGTTAGTAAGCTGCGGCACGCCTTCCAGGTACAAGACAGAACAACTTATGACTAAACATATTCAAGCAGATATAAACAATCAAGACATTTGCAGAATTTGTGAGTTTTTCTTTTTTCCCTAGTATCTGTTTACTGGTAAGAATTAATGAAGAAAGTAACAGGATGAGTAAAAAACTGGGTAAGCAGGCGTTTATAATAGGCCTTATATCTGTGCATCTGGCCCGTGTGAGCTCATTTAATGAGACTATACAGAAGCCATTTCTGTCAAAATAGATATTTCAAAGAAACAAAAGAGCTCCATGCTATTCGGAAAGTTCTTATGTTATTTTCTTTATGAAATTGAAACTCAAATATTGCAGTGTTTTTGGGTAACCTCATTTAGTGTACCAGGGCTACATTAGCATAATTTTTTCACACTGTATAGTCACATTCAAGGTTGAAACTAAATGGGTCAGTGTACTCATCCAATTAAAAACCTGATTATTTTACCTGTATAATTATACCAGCATGGGTAAGGATGTCGATAATCTAACAGTTCTGTATCTCATCAAGCAAGGTGAGACTATAATTAATGTTTCTGGTCAAGGAACTGGAATCACTGAACAGGATTAAGTTAGATAGAAAAGCTGTGACAACCAGAAACACATGAGGGAGAGTGGCCAAGAGGTAGGGAGTTGAGAGGTCTCTGTTGTGATTACAGTCAGGGTCTCAGTGCTAAATGTTTCTGTTGGAGAATAGCACACAAAGCTCCACCTTACCCATGGCAGGTTATATTATTGTTAGCCAATGGTAGGTAAGTATCTGAGTGAGTTAAAAGCTACTGTGTCGTGGCTGCCCTTGCCATGGCGCCAAGTGTAACAGCTAACTTGCTACTCAATGACATGGACACATTTTTATGATTTATGAATAAAAACTTACAAAGCTATTTTATTAATCATTATGCCTGGAAACGATTAGATTATATCAATACAATTATATGAATCATAGGTCACGGGGATACAATCATGCTGCTTCAAGACTAATGAGACACATAGTTGAATATTTATGCACATGTGTTGTGAAACACAAGATTCCCAAAGCTAATAGTGTTGTCAGCAGTTTTTGCAATATTAAATGATCCATGGTCTGCGTAACGCAAGCTTATCACAGAGCAAGTCAACCAAAACTGATGTCAAAACTTAGGGAACTGATAAATATGCCTTTTTACTATTCATTTTGTAGTTACCTACTTCGGGTTATGAAATTCTAGAAATTTTGTATTTTAAAGAGTATATTTTTTTTATAAATTTGAATATATTTGGACATTATTACATAATATCTTGCAAGAATTAAACTGCTGTGAATGCCTTAATTGCACTACATGGATATCTTTCATTTAAAACATAAGTAAGAACATGATAAAGCATTTCAAGGGCTCAGCGCAAAACTATGGTACATGCCAATATAAATTGATGCAGTTACCATAGTTTTGCCATGAGCCCTCGAAAAAGCAGTTGATGTAAATATAGCAAAAAAAAACCACAATGAACAACTGTAAGAGGTTCCGGATCGTACACCAACCAGGAATTAACAGCATCAAACATGCAAGCCACAAAACCACCGAGACCCCAACATCTAACCACAATCCCCAAAGTAACTTAACGGTAAACAGAAAGAACCATTGATTATAAACAGCTGTTGTCTATAAACAATATTCCACTCTCTAACACCAAGCCTTGTCTATGATCTCAAAATGTGTAATAAAATGCAAAAAAAATCAAACATATGCCAAAGAAACTTTTACTTTTAAGCTATAAATCTGAATGTCAGCAGACAATAAGGGATGTTTCCGGAAGAGGATGAAATGTGAGGAAGGTATGTATATGAAAGGCGCAGACTTTTTTGTTGAAAGATTTAAATCTGTTTCAAAGAACTAACTGGCCGATTGCAAGGATTGAGATGTCAATGAATAACGTTATTAATTGGAAATCAAAGAAAAAATGAAAGAAAAAAATGCTCTTTTACAAACAGGAAGTAATGATTATTTCTCAAACGCAAAAAGTCACCTCAGTACTATAAGCCCCACCCTTCGGAGACCCGAAGACTGCATTATGATCTTTTTGTCAGCTGCAAAAAGATTTTGATCATAAGACAAGGGGATGTATATTGGCTGTGTCTTCCTTTTATTTATGGATAACAGAAGTCTCTACCATACTGTCTATTTTGTCTTCCAATAAAAACCTCTGCCATACCGTTAACATAACCAAATCTCTCTTAACCATATCTAATCAGTTAAAACCTGTCAACATTTGCAGAAGTAAACTGTCCCTTGGGTTGCTCAGATTTGATTATCCCCTAATGTCTTCTAAAATATTCAATTTAATTGTGTTTTAATTAAAACATTCCAGTTCAATCTATCAATTAGTGGAATTGTTAATTTCTTGAGAAATTAAGAAAACTTCAATCTGCCTAGAAAATCACATCATCCGCTTTTTTTTGTTGCACAATCCACATGTTGAGTGGAGAGCTGCAGTAACAGACTGTTAGCACAAACTGATTTAAACCAGTTTTACTCTCAATGTTGCATCATTATTTTAACAATTTATGCATTCTGCAATAATAAAAGTATCACAGTGCAGGATAATTGAATTGCCAACAATTGTTCCAGAGTAATGAAATCAGTTCACTTAAAAAGCGGTCAAAATTAGTCTGCAAGTCCTTATATTGAGTACTCCTGTACTTCTGATAGAAAATCACCGGGCGCCTGGATTATAAACAAAATGGCTGACACCAAAATGTAAGTAAAGCTGACAATAGGGGAGTTAAACCATAAAATTTAATAGTGTCAAAAAAAGAAACATTTTAATAAACGGGAACTCTTCCAAAATGGAGGCAAATCAGTTTTCACCTATTTTTTATGTTAAAGCACAAGGAGTCTATTCAAAAAGAGTTCAGGACAGTGTGCCAAGATTTCTTACAGTCTGGTCCCTCAAAGCTGGAGGTCATTCGCAAAGTATAGTAGACAGGGAACATGTACTATGACCGTGGAACGCAGAAAAAGGTGATTGACAGTAGGATTTTCTGTTTCTTTATTGACCAGCTTCAGAATAAAATTTTCAACAACTGTTCAGTTTAATTCACTTTGTTAATTTTTCTTAACTAAAGCAAGTAATTACTTCCACAAAGAACCAGCAACTTATCCACATGTGGATAAAAACTAACATTAATTTCATGCCTTATTTTCATGGAAGGGTACAGGGAATAATGACCTTCTGTAACCTGGAATCTAACTCGATTTCTGGGTTATAAAACCTGCATATATACCAACCTGCATATACCAACCTGCATATACCAACCACTGGAACACTGGAACACTGGAACACAGCTGTGGGCAGACAATTGGGTGAGGCATTATAAGCACAAATTGCACCAACGAAATTCAAACTTCATTATTTTATTCACATTCAATAAGGGGTGTGCCGGTGCAATGCCAGTCAGTGCCATGGAAACCGATTTCAAAAAAACAAAGACAAACTCTGTACAGTATCATTGAATTCACATTGAATTACATCAGCCACCTAAGACTGCATTAAAAACCAAATCCTGAAAGTGAAGCAAAACAGGAAATGCATAAAGAGTCATTGATGTATTAGATAAAAGAACAAAAACTGATGAAGGGAGGGGTTTTAGACGTTCCGGAAGCATCAAGTAAGTAGGTCTAAGATTTAGGAGCAAGAAATAATCGTTCTCAGCTGGGCTGAGCGTGACTCTATATAAAATAATGACCCAATAAATTTTGTAAACAATATTAAGTCATAACGTCGTTCTGGTTTATTTCAAACTGAGAAGAATTTATACAAGACTGTCAGAAGTGTTAGTCTCTCGACCAATCAAAAGCCGGCATTTCCTCATGTCAACGATTGTGAAAAATAGGCCAATTATAGATTAAGATCTGGTCATTAATGTACAAAATGTATCGGAGTCAGGTTTTTAAAACAAAATGAAACTTTGTATGAACCAAATTGAAATTGGACTGACAGTTGTTTATTCTGGATATTATAATATACCAGAGACACAGACACTTAGTACATTTTATTTTACACTAATTTTTTTTTTCCCAACTTATATCAGTCACTCTCGACAC
Source organism: Spisula subtruncata (assembly GCA_963678985.1). NCBI lineage: Eukaryota > Metazoa > Mollusca > Bivalvia > Venerida > Mactridae > Spisula > Spisula subtruncata. Next base: position 6,622,710 of record OY787666.1, read on the forward strand.
CTCATTTCTGATGTTATCCATCACCATGAGGGTATGAGAGAAGAGAAGCCAGTTTCCCTTATATGCTGAGCGTCAAGCAAGTTAATTTCTGGTACCTTTTATATTTCGTATTTGTTATGCTGAGGCTAGAACTTTAGTTCCACTAGTAGAATGTTGTAATACTGTAAAATCATTTAATTTCATTGGGACGAAATTTCGTGGTTTTGGTAAAAAAGACAACTTCGTTGGGACTTGAATTCAGGTAATAAAACAAGGGTCAAAATTAATGTTCATTGGGATTAAAGTTTGTGGTTGAGGTGAACCACGAAATCCACGAAATTAAATCCTCCACAAAAATTAATGATTTTACAGTATATAACTGCGGCTGTCTGTGGTACAGTTAAAATTGTGCTGGATTGGTAACCTTGCAATCTTTCATAAAAATTAAATTGGCCAACATCTTTGATTTTTGTCAAATGCATCAAGTTGATGGTTCCTTGGGAAATTTGCCAAGTTTTCTCACCAAATCTGAGTTCCCTATGTTACCAAAATATTGACACTTTCCCTAATTACTAAGTTGGACCCAATGATTCCCATATTTGGAGTATTATTTGCTGGCTTAAAATTAGTAAAGTTGTAAATACAAAAAAGCTATTTCGTTAGAGAAAACAAAAAACGTAGTGAAAACTACCTTTCACATGGAGAAAAGCTTCATTTATAGCAGTTTGGTCAACTTGACCATTTTCGGATTTCAAAACCCAACCAAACTCACTGGTAGACACCGTACAGCGGAAATAGCCCCCTATTTTGGACGAAAACGAAAGTAAAAGTGGTAATCGATTTCGGAGGACGGTAAGTCTTTAACCATTATTCGGTAAATATGTATGCGATTCACTTGAAGTGAACTGATTTAGGTAGTGTAATGTTTATTTTAAAGCTCCAATGTAGTCATTTGCTCTTACAAGCATGTAATTGAAGAAAAACAACATTAGACAGAGTCTAGCCTTTTTAAGAAATTTAATGTACAGAGTCTAGTTTTTTACTGCACTGGGTCTAGCAGTCCTGTACAGGGTCTAGTTTCCTAATTTTGACTATATTGACAAGAACTAATCGAATTTACCAAAACTATTGCTTTGTTTGAATTGTTCAGTGATATCTGTATATTATAAAAAAATATTTTGGGACGAAAATGTTATTTGTTTTTCTATAGGTCGTGGGTTCAACCCCCATTAGAGCCAAAATATATATTTTTTTTTTTTCTTTGATTTTTAGTTATAAGACAATGTTTTGGCTTCGTGACATCACTTTATAGTGTAATTTGGAAATTACTTTTTTTTCTATAATTTTATAGGAATTTATATGTGGCAAAAAGATGAAAATCGGGTTACTATTTACTTGGTAAAACCTTTCAAAATTTTGTTAAAACATTACACACACATTATTTTTTTTATTTTTAAAAAATCAATGGTGCCAATTGTTTAGATCATATTTTATTGCTATTTATCTATAGGGTATTTATTGGCAATGTGAAAAAATGCCTTAATTTCATGGAGGCTATGGTCACATTTTTATTTTTATCTTCTTCATAATCAGACCAAACATCATTTTTACACTTTTGATTGAAGAAATAATCATTATCAATAGATTTAAACACACTCTTGTTTTTATTTTGTCATTTGTTGCAGACTTATTTTTATTTATCATGCAGTTGACTCCATTTGTTTTTGCAGTACTTTCTTACGCTGGGTGTAGGGAAATAAAAATAGTAATTACTCTCTTAAATGACAATAAAAGTGTTTTAAAATTCATGTGCAGTTGTCTCAATGGATATACAATGGATTATAAACAAAATGGCTGACACCAAAATGTAAGTAAAGCTGACAATAGGGGAGTTAAACCATAAAATTTAATAGTGTCAAAAAAAGAAACATTTTAATAAACGGGAACTCTTCCAAAATGGAGGCAAATCAGTTTTCACCTATTTTTTATGTTAAAGCACAAGGAGTCTATTCAAAAAGAGTTCAGGACAGTGTGCCAAGATTTCTTACAGTCTGGTCCCTCAAAGCTGGAGGTCATTCGCAAAGTATAGTAGACAGGGAACATGTACTATGACCGTGGAACGCAGAAAAAGGTGATTGACAGTAGGATTTTCTGTTTCTTTATTGACCAGCTTCAGAATAAAATTTTCAACAACTGTTCAGTTTAATTCACTTTGTTAATTTTTCTTAACTAAAGCAAGTAATTACTTCCACAAAGAACCAGCAACTTATCCACATGTGGATAAAAACTAACATTAATTTCATGCCTTATTTTCATGGAAGGGTACAGGGAATAATGACCTTCTGTAACCTGGAATCTAACTCGATTTCTGGGTTATAAAACCTGCATATATACCAACCTGCATATACCAACCTGCATATACCAACCACTGGAACACTGGAACACAGCTGTGGGCAGACAATTGGGTGAGGCATTATAAGCACAAATTGCACCAACGAAATTCAAACTTCATTATTTTATTCACATTCAATAAGGGGTGTGCCGGTGCAATGCCAGTCAGTGCCATGGAAACCGATTTCAAAAAAACAAAGACAAACTCTGTACAGTATCATTGAATTCACATTGAATTACATCAGCCACCTAAGACTGCATTAAAAACCAAATCCTGAAAGTGAAGCAAAACAGGAAATGCATAAAGAGTCATTGATGTATTAGATAAAAGAACAAAAACTGATGAAGGGAGGGGTTTTAGACGTTCCGGAAGCATCAAGTAAGTAGGTCTAAGATTTAGGAGCAAGAAATAATCGTTCTCAGCTGGGCTGAGCGTGACTCTATATAAAATAATGACCCAATAAATTTTGTAAACAATATTAAGTCATAACGTCGTTCTGGTTTATTTCAAACTGAGAAGAATTTATACAAGACTGTCAGAAGTGTTAGTCTCTCGACCAATCAAAAGCCGGCATTTCCTCATGTCAACGATTGTGAAAAATAGGCCAATTATAGATTAAGATCTGGTCATTAATGTACAAAATGTATAGGAGTCAGGTTTTTAAAATAAAATGAAACTTTGTATGAACCAAATAGAAATTGGACTGACAGTTGTTTATTCTGGATATTATAATATACCAGAGACACAGACACTTAGTACATTTTATTTTATGCTAATTTAAGGTCGTTGGTGAAACAAGTTTTTCCCAACTTATATCAGTCACTCTCGACACCTTATTCCTGATGTTATCCATCACCATGAGGGTATGAGAGAATAGAAGCCAGTTTCCCTTATATGCTGAGCGTCAAGCAAGTTAATTTCTGGTACCTTTTATATTTCGTATTTGTTATGCTGAGGCTAGTACTTTAGTTCTACTAGTAGAATGTTGCAATACTGTTAATTCGTTGGGACGAAATTTCGTGGTTTTGGTAAAAAAAGATAATTTCGTTGGGACTTGAATTTGTGGATTTTGCAATTCAGGTATTAAAACAAGGGTCAAAATTAATGTTCGTTGGGATAAAAGGTTGTGGTTTAGGTGAACCACGAAATCCACAAAATTTAATCCCCCACCAAAATTAATGATTTTACAGTAAATAACTGCAGCTGACTGTGGTACAGTTAAAATTGTGCTGGATTGGTAACCTTGCAATCTTTCATAAAAATTAAATTGGCCACCATTGTTGATTTTTGTCAAATGCAAACAAGTTGATGGTTCCTTGTGAAATTTGCCAAGTTTTCTCACAAAATCTGAGTTGACACTTTGCCTAATTACAGGAGTTGGACCCAATGATTCACATATTTGGAGTATTATTTGCTGGCTTAAAATTAGTAAATACAAAAAAGCTATTTTGTTAGAGAAAACAAAAAAACGTAGTGAAAACTATTCTTCACATGGAGAAAAGCTTCATTTATTGCAGCTTGGTCAACTTGACCATATTCGGATTTCAAAACCCCACCAAACTAAAGGGCAGGGAAAATGTAAATGGGGTAATCAATTTCAATGCAAATAGCAGGTTCTTAAGTTGTGCATTGCGATGCAGATTCCAAATCTGCCTGGGTTGTATAAGCCATGGATTATAGGCATGATGCATTATGGGTGTTCCTATGGAAGGGAATATCCGCCAGTACATGCATGCTGTTAAGTGACAATTTTATGTTGTCTTGTTACATGCATATTGCTAAATGACAATTGCATCTTGCCTTCTTTCATTCGTTTTAAACTAACTGCAACAGCCGTGTGTCTTTGTGCTTCTTTCCTTCAGTAAGTGGCACGTGGCTTGAATCTTTCCTTACTCTATGTATATACATTACATATTCTTGTGTGTAAATGACAAATGCATCCTTTCTATTAATTTGTTTGTGTATCATCTTAAAATGCTAATGCCAACAAATTCTTATTGCTTCCTACGTTTTACTAAGTTAATTTGATTTAATCGTTCCTCCATTATTATCATACCGACCCATGCGTGTTAACATCAATGATTGTATATTCAGCAAGGCGAAACCAATTAGCACTAAGCAGCAGCTAGCATGAACTTAAACGAATGCATTTGTAATATTCAATTCATACAATGCTGGGAACCAGACTTTTTCGGCAGTTCCCGTAAAAATGTCAACCTTGCACGGTGCGTAAACAAAAAACTACACGACGATTTAGTGTTAGCCCAAACCAACGTCAAGTGACCGAACGATAAATAGCCGACGATAGTCCAGCGAACGATAAGGATATAGGTTAAACACCACTTAATTTCCTAGCAAACAATAAGACTGGGTATGATAAAAATTGGCATACTGAGACAACCAGGCTCTGTGACCCCGGAAGATCGGGTATGTAGATGAACTGCAGGTGCACGAGAGTCGAAAAATACCGTCGCTAGGCCCCCATTTTGGGGCTGAAAGAGGGGCCAGACCCCAAAGTAGCAAACATAGCTGTATGGCATTGTCGACTTATGATGGGTTCGAGCCAGTGTACCGCCCAAACCATGCTTTGTGACCCCAAAATACCGGATATACAGACGCAGTGTATGATCAAACGAGTCGAACGAGACCCTCTGCAAGTTCCTATCTTGGGGAGGGTAGCGGCTAAGGGCCGGACCCCGTGGTGCCTATAATAGCAGTGTATTGAACTTTGCGTTTTGGGCCGGTTTCGGGCCCGAACAGAGCCCAAACCAGGCTCTGTTACCCCGGAAGACTGGGTATGTAGATGTACTACAGGTGGACGAGAGTCGAAAAATACCGTCGTTAGGCCGCTATCTTGGGGCTGAAAGAGAGGCCAGACCCCCCAAAGTAGCCAAAATAGCTGTATGTCATTGTCGACTTATGATGGGTTCGAGCCCGTGTACCGTCCAAACCATGCTTTGTGACCCCAAAAGACCGGGTATACTGACGTAGTGTATGATCATTCGAGTCGAACGAGACCCTCTGCAAGTTCTTATCCGTCCATTGTAAATAATTCGTTTGAAGAGAAAACTTAACTGGACAAGATTTCCGCGAAAAACGATACAACGGACGAGCAAGTTTTCACTTACTCACCGTTAAACCACGGAAAATACCGAACGTTTAAATTTGCTGTCCAGAGTGATCTCCCGTGTATAGTAATTTGCGCTAGAAGCTAAAATTTCTATTGGTTCCCTGTAATGTTATTAATGTTGTAAGTTGCAACAAAGTCAAATGCACGTAGTCAAACATAGAATGCAGTTAGAAATAGTAAGAATGAATAATTCAAGATTACAGAAGTCAAAACAAAAAGGTATGTCGCAGTTGGCAATTACATGCAAGAATAAACGATATACATGAAGGGATTGTCCACTTAGCATCAAGAAGCATGAAGTATGAATAACGTGGACAACACTTGTAAGAAACCAAAATGCAGTTGTCAAGTAGTAGAACGCATGTGCAAGTAGATAGCATAAAATTGTCACTTAACAGCATGCATGTACTGGCGGATATTCCCTTCCATAGTTCACACCTGTGTGCCAATGACATGATACATCAATAAACAGAGGCCATTATTATATCCTCATTCATTTTCACTAACCTGCTAACTAATTAAAATGCTAATTAATAAACAGAGATAATTTATAAATGCTAGTTTACACCCAATCATGCTGGCAAATAAATAGAGGCTCTTGCATGAGTGCTCATTACATACGAGTTTTATTAAACGAGTGGACAAAACAATATGATACGAGGCTTTGCAGTCATATTGTTTTTTCGACGAGTTTAATAAAACTCGTATGTAATTAGCACGAATGTAAGATTCTATTTATCACATAACCTAAGAGAACGCTCGTTAACGTTCAAAACGCTGATGTTCAACACGTAGGGTTCCTTCGAAATTTAGCATTACAATGCGCGCGACGTCATGCCGACGTCTGTATTATACTGACGCCACGGGTCAATTCAATGCATGGATTGGCTTACGATACGTCATCCTGAACCAACTAACCAATCAACGTCAAGCTAATTCAAATGTTTAATGAATGGGCTGGGAGTGCATTACGATAATTCCGGCACGGCTTTAATGCACTCCCAGACCGCAGGTTATGTGATAAATCATACTTTGTCAGAAATTCATTCACTCGTGAGTTGGCCAGCGCCATATTCAGAGACAAAAATCATCAAGGCAAATATCTTCAAGAGTCTAGTACTAGTATTAGAAGTAATTTTTCCTTTCAAAAACATGCTCATTGTGGTAAAATCCGAAATTTTTACCAAGGTAAACGTATTAACTACAGGGCCTGTTTTGTTACTCAAAACAAGCTTTGTTAAGATTCGCTCATGATGAGTTTGTTATTCAAAACAACCTTTGTTGTACATTGTGTCATTAAATAAAGAATTGAAAGTCAGCCACATAAACAGCCACATCATAGGATCATAAATTCAACCAAGTTATATTATATATAGCAATAAATAATAATGATACAATATAAATGTAAAACCACAGAATATATAAAATTCAATCAATTACTGCTTACAGTCACACGGTACTGTATCTGGTGTATCGCCAAGGGTCAGGATGAATAATAGAAGGTGACAAAATATGGAAGGGAAGCGAAACCAGGGAATAACCAAATGAAAAGAAATGACAAATAATCTGTTATATATGAAATATACTTTGGCAGCCATTATAATCCCCACTATCTCCAGCAGCCACTTTTTGTGTAATTCAAATTGATATCTTTTCTCAATTCCTACATTTTGCAACAGCTTTACTCTTTAAACTATCCTGAAAATGAAAATTTCTATTTCCTGGAAATAATGTTTGTTTGCAAACTTTCTAATCCTAATCCTTTTTCCCTTCCTTTTTGTTATTGTTTCATCCTAAAAACTAACCAAAAGTCTTTAAAACAATTGTTTTGAGTAGTCTTTGTCACAGAAGTACATTTTATTCTTCAAGAAAATTAGGTGCGCAATGCCTGCCGGGGAAAATGCCATTAACTCATTTTTATGCTCGCATCATCTGGAAGCTTGAAATGAAGAGAGCGTTCAACAGAACAAATAAAGCTATAACTTAATTACATTTAAATTAAGTCTTTGAAAACAATTATTTTTAAACACTGGCAAAAAGCCTGATTGATTAAATTTATACCGAGTTGACAAATTAAGGACAGGAAAATTGGCCATGAACTCCTTTTGAGCGGCAGCATGACTCAGCATAATTGTCGACTGCCTGTTATCTACCAAGATTTGTGTCTTAGGTCTTACCTCCTGCAACTCAATAGAAAATAACCTTTCCTCCTGCAGGTCTATAGAAAATAACCTTTCCATTCAGCAGAATTTTTAAAATAAGGTTGACAGAGTTTCTACATGAACTGAATAAAAGGGGGATTAATTTTCTTTAAACTGAAATATAGTTTTATTCTGTTAATTAATTAGCATTGACCTCTGAAAGTCACTACTCTCCAAAATGCAATCTGATCGTTTCTTTGGAATGAAGTATAATTATCTAAATTGTCAACACTGCAATCTATAAAATCTTCAGTACAGTACTTTGACTTCTAGGCATCACTGTTCTGGAGTGAAGTTTTAATTATTCAAGTTTGAAGAATGCAATCTCATTAATTCACAAAATCATCAGCCAGTTTGATAATTAGACTTCTAGAAGTGACTTCCCTCGAAATGCAATCGACATTACGCCAGAGCATAGATTGCTCCGCCTGGCTGTTTGTCAAAGGTTGCTTGGCAAAGGTTTTTGAATTAATCGAATGGGCCATGTGATTATAATTTACTGTTAAAATTTAAAGGGTATTGATTGACAACTGGCAAAATGTCAATTGGGTTGTTTCTAAAGAGTGAGGTATATTTAATACACTTTCGTGAATTTGAAAAACGAAAATAGGAGTAACTCCGCTTTAATTGGAGTACTTGGCAGGTATGGCTGAAGACCAAAATTGTAGAATAATCTTTTCTACAGTAACTAATGTCTTGGATGCCATAACAAATTCACATGAGTTGTTTTTTATAAAGCTTTTTATTACACATTATTTTTTCAAGTATCGTTGAACCTGTTGTACAATAGTTAGAAATTCATGATAATTTGGTTTAAAACACATAATTTATTTTACAGTTTTGACTGCCATATGGCATGATTTTCAAATATTTTCACTTCAACATTAAATTTTCTGCATATCTTATCAGAATTGGACAAGATAAAAAAATACAAAAAATCTACATAATTTTATATTATAGAAATCCATTCAAATTTAGATGAGATATATATGCGACCAACCATGAAAGAATGAGTGAAAAATAAACAAATTTCACTTTCATTTATAAAAGGACAAGAGAACAAGAATCTATTCATTCACACCTGTAAATTACTCTTGGGTCATCAGCGTTATAATCACCATTATTATCACCTTCGTAGTAGCTTCACGTTTAATTTCTCCCAAGCGTGATAGGGGACAGCGGTCCTTTCAAAAGCCGAAACAAATTTATCAAAACGTATATGTAAATAAGCGTCAATAAACTTTCATTTTCATCATTAATAGATAATAAAGCTTGATACACCTAATGAATCCCCGATACAATTTATCAGGCATGGCTGCAAAAATGAGCAATTTCTGCCTCCTTTCTGAAGATCTAATCAATGTTTCATTATTATAACCCAATGATGATATTTCCTGCACGAGTAGAAGCACGCTGATTTTCTTACAGATAATGGCCCATATATCTTTTATATCTTTTATATAAACTCACAATGCTTTCACTTCGGTGTGAATTATAACCCCTACAAAAACAATTTGGTTACAAATGACTCAAAATTTTAGTGAACAAACAAATATACCTATAAACAGATGTGTCATAGTCCCCTGGATAATGTATTCATATTTATAACAAGAAAATATACAGAATGTACTTGTTAAGATGTTGTTAAAATGAAAAACACATAAATAATAATATATAATTGGGTAATTAGACCATGAGTTATAAAGAACTCATCAAAATTTGAAACTAAATTAGTCAGAAATACTCTCTAAAATAGGAGGCAAAATTGTAAAGAATGTTTGTCAATCATATGGCAAGAATGCTAAATAGTAAGAATGCTCTGAAATACTTCAGTAAGTAAAGTAAGAAAACATTTGAATAAATGAACCTCTAAAATAGGTGGTAAAATTGTTTGTGATGCTCTCCTATGAAAGAGGCAAGAATAGTAAGAAATACACTCTAAACTGACAGAAATCTTAAAAACTCTCTCAAATAGGAGAAAGGATTGTAAGGGATGCTCTCCTATTAAAAGACAAAAATAGTAAGAAATACTCTCTAAATGAGGAGGAAAAAAGAACGAATATGACAGACACTCTAAAATTTTAGACAGAAATGAGAATTGTCAGGAATGTTCCTGAGAATGAGTAAAGAATAGAAAGAATGCTCTTCTAAAAGGAGGTAGAAACACAATGAATGTAAGATGATAACAATTTGACAACTTTCACATCATGTAACAAACTGTTTAGCGAGAAACAAAGTCATGTCAGTCAGGTTACAATAATTAAGGTACCCCGAATCATGGGTATGTTAAATTAAATTTTAATACAACACCTTCAGCCCTGGAGAAAGAGGGAAATGAATAAATTTGAATTGTTTAAAATGAATTTTGGCATCAATAAAAAGCTGAAATAAAGTCATGAAGCTCAGGTACATTGGAGAAGGTGTAATTACAATTTTTGACTCAAACCAAATTTTACCCCAAAGTTTCATGAAGCAGACGGAGCATTAGATTTCACGGCTTTGATGCAAACTGATGTGGCGTAAACTAACATAGTCACACGATTTCCGCTGCCAATGTCACATTGACGATTCAACAAGCATTATGAAAATATATCCAGCAGAGCTAATACGCCACTTTCAAGACATTTTAAAAACGAATCATTATGTTGTCAGATTTTCGATTTTTCACAGTTTTTTGTCCGATTAACTGACAAAAAATGGATGATTACCTGTTCAATTTCCGTGATAAATCCGTCCTGATTGCCGGGTCCTGTTGATGTATTAGTGAACTTGTGACTTCTGTCTATCATAGGAAATTATTTCATCATTTCTATGTTTGGTAAATTGACCATTTCTGGGAGTGCCCGCTCTGACTGACCACTAGGGGGTGCCCTCCTTGGTTTAATAGCATTTCCTGTACATAGAAAGTTAAATACACATGTTTCGATTTAAAATTTCATAAATATTATTGAAATAATGATTTTTTAAGAAATAAATTAGTTTTCACTATATATGACCATTAAATTTTTTATTCATTGTTAACAATGATAAAACTTTAGCATGTAATGGCTTTAAGCCTAATCACAACGCACAAATCTAACCAGTAGCTAAAAAAGTTTTCAAGGACTGTTTAAAGCTGTTCAACCTCTCAATCACCCATTGACATTTTAACTTCCCCTGGTCATTGGGCTACATAATGAAACCTACAATCTCAGCTGTATCATTTCTTGTGACCTTATATAAATCAACTTGTGTGACTTATTGCAAGAGCCTACACCATTAACTTCCAACACTGTATGCCTAAATGGGAGACTTATAATACAATTCCATATGTACAACTTCTTGTGATTACTGAAAGTTGACTCTTTATACACTGTGCTAATGACAACTTCAGGTTAATTAAGAAATAGGAAACAGAAGATTGCGATAATCTATCAATTAATTTTCTCTGAACTAATTTAAATCATCCATTTAGAGCCAAAGGCAACTATCAGCCTACTTTTTCAGTTGCTAATGCGCCCCTTTTATTGTCAATGGACAACATTTTATTTTCATCTACTGTAAAATCATTAATTTTCCTAGAGGGTTAAAACCCATCAAACACTAACTTTGACCCTTGTATTCATTACTTGAAATGCAAAATCCACAAATTAAGATGCCATTGAAATGTTCTTTTTTACCAAAACCACAAAATTTTGTCCGATCGAAATCAAATGATTTTACAGAAAGCCTCAAAGGACAATGTTTATTTTTTCATTTTTTTTTCATCTAAATCTATTTATTTATTTCTTGACCAGTTTTATTGAAAGCAAGAAGGAACTAAGATGATCAGAATATAATGCATACAACATTATCAAATATCAAACAGAGTCTGGCATCTTGGAGTAATACAGCCGGCAGTAGGCAGCTAATTATACCAGGATATAAAGGGTATATATGTCTCAATGCAATGACTTTAATTGGCTTGATATGTCGATGAAGCGAAGAGCAAAAAGAATAAAGTACGATTACACACACTTCCTATAACAATATATCATAGTGTAAAAACAAAACTGTTCTAAGCAGTAATAAACTGTGGAGGTATAATAAAGCAAGCAGTTGGTTTTGCTTTGACATCTTGGATTACTTACAAGCTAGGTGTTTAAAAGCTTTTTTTCACAGAACTTGAAGGCGTTCCTGACAAGCTTCTTCTGAGATATGTGGACAAAAATAATAAATAATGGAATAATTTGCAAATTTGAAGAAAAATCGCTCATTTCAAGGGCAGATTATTCCTAACAAGCACGACGACTTTATACCATCCATATTTTTGCATTTTTGCTCTATATCATAATATTTACTAATCACTTTCAACACCTCATTCCTGATGGTATCCATCACCACAAAGGTTTGATATAGTCAAGAACCCAGTTTTTCTATTTCTAAGCTGAGTGACAAGGGAAGGATGGAAACATAATGTAACCATTTAAATGTCATCTTAGGTAAGATACAGCCACATAGCAAAACCCGGACCTCCCAAACTCAAAGCAAACACTCTACCACAGAGCAATCAAGGCAGTTGAAATACAGAGTTTTGATAGCACTGCTGTTACAGGAATAAGCATTGGATGCTGAAGTATACTAGTAGTACACTTTAGGCGAAACAGCCAAGAAGCATCAAGTCGGAACAATTGTGTCAATGGAAACCATCGTGGGTAAAAAAAGAAGAAAATAATTCCAGGAAGCTACAGGATGACTGATTTACTAGTAACATGATAATAGTACACATCTTATCAACAAAAAACCTTCTCTCCCAATTGTACCATAAGTGGTATATAAATCACACTGAGCTATCTCATTATATGATTGCACATGTCTAATGAACTCCTAAGTCTATCTATGTCAGGTACCAGATGTGCCAGTATTTAGGAGGGGAACCAAATTTACCCGGCACACAAAAAACTTGGCATTTTATCTAAAATCTGACTTCATTTGATTGAAATATTGAATACTATATTATCTGCAATGATAAAAAATAGTATGATACATACTGGTACTGGTAGGTAAAGCCATTATAAACCTTTACTCTGTATATACATAAATTATTGTCTAGATTATTTATGATTATTATACTCTGTATGTCAATCATCTCCATATCGTTTATTTTTTAATTCTAGAAAACTTATTTAAGTGACCTTGAAATATTCTACTATCAAAATAAAACACAATTGATTGGTTTTTTTGCGTTTCACTGGGAAATTCACCAATAAAAGTGTGGTAATTTTTGTTTCCCCTGCTGATTTGCCAATGACCTCCAGCTTTGAGGGAAGAGTCATAAGCTTGTGTGATACAAGGAATCAATGTGCAATATCCTAGCTCCTTCAAAATCGACTCCTTATTTCTTTAACATGCATTGTGTATTGCAGCGATACATACTACTCATTATAATCAAGCTTTTTTGTTTAACGAGGCAGCACCAATGGGTATTATTGTATACCCAGTCTTCCCTTAGAGCTTTATGATATTGGCCATTGTCCCTTTAGGAAAACTCCCTTCAATCTCACGCACCAAGTTTTCAAGGTCATCAGAATCTATAGTCATTGGACGTTCAGATGGTCAAACTGATCTGTATTCACACTAAGAAATAATTTAAACAGAGGAGATTTCTACCTCCATACTGAAGATTCAAAGCACCAATGGCTATAATCTCCTTCAAAACAAAAGAGCTCTTGACATTTCACACCTAGGTGGATTATTAGATTAAGGCAACTTCAATTGTAGTCAAGTAAGGGCCAGTGTTTGAATAAATCTATTTACTCATCGAAGATCCTCACATTTTGATTGGTTTGAAATATCGCCAAGGTCCTTGTAAAGGTCAGGGGCCCTTCCCAGTGTTTACCTGGACCCTAAGACTAATTTGTATTGTGTGTTCAAAAGTTTATGAAAATTAAATTACCCCCTTCCTATTTTGTGTTATAAATGTCGAACCCATCATATTGATGGGAAATACAAATATTTGTGTAGGTTTTGTCACCTGACTGTGAAGTGGCCCCCAAAATTGGTTCCCTTTCAATTATCCTACACAACATTAACTGGTAACCGGACTTCCGAAAAACATCAGACACAAGCAGCATTCATGGGGCAAGTGTATCACAAAAATGTATGATGTTTACTTGTAAGTTTCAATTTTATTTTCAATTAACAAGTAATATAACAATGTTTTTGTTTGATTAGGGTATCCCCTTTTAATAAAAGACAACTGAAGGAGTTGTGGTGATTGCACAGCCAAGCATTTAGAGGACATCTATCTCAAATACGGTCAAGGCAGGCTGTTTCAGTATCCGATATTTTTTCAGGGGGAACAACTCTTGTACTACTCCTTTTCATAAAATTCTCTCCCTTTGAGATCTGTTACACACTGTAAAATCATTAATATTTTAATTGGAGATAAATTTGAGTTGATTTTGGGATTTAACTTGACCATGTAGTATAATCCAAAATAAAGAAACTTTACTTTTCCCATTTATTATATTGTAAATCCACAAAATTATACATGTATTTGACAATTTCCACAAAATTTAATGACCACCAAAATGAAGTGATTTTACAGAAGAGAAACTGTTAAAGTGCAAATATTATTTGGGAAACCAACAAAATGACACATATTTTATAATTTTATGAAACTGCTAGAAATACAGTATATTGTGAGTACAGTTGCCAGAAATTGATAAATGGAAAGTTTACTGTCTAAAAATTAATTGAAAGGAAATTTATTCCTAGGATTGGTACACTGTTTGTACTTGATATATAGCTATAACTAAGAGAACCGCAGTTTACCTTCAATCTGATGAAGATGGCCAGTACATGGAAGACGAAGACGACCATTCCACCTTACTTTATCTGACATAGCTGTTACAGCTGTAACCTCATGATGAAAGATACAATCAGGAGTGAGGTATTGAAAGTGACCGATGTATTAGGTAAGTACTGTAATAAGAAATTGTTTCACAATCGTCTTAAAATAAACTAGAAATGTGCCATCATCAGGGTATAAAGTAAAAATAACAAAGGGCCGTAACTCTGGTAAAAATTAACCAAGCAAAAATGCCTTCCTTTATGTTCAACTAAGCATTAAGGATGTTCCTCTGCAAAGTTTAAAAAAAAATTGTGAGGAGTTCAACACAGAAGACTTGCATAAGAAACAAACAGACATATGCACAGACGGACAGAAAGAACCAATGCTATATGTTCCCACTTATAAATAAGTGAGGGTGCACAATTAGCTACGGTAAAATCATTTAACTTTGATGGGATGAAATTTCGTTGTTTTGGTAAAAAATACCATTTTGATGAGACGTTAATTTAAGGATTTTGCACTTCGGGTAATAAGTACAAGGGTCAAAATTATTAGTCGATGGGATTAAATTTCGTGGTAAAAGATGAACCAAGAAATACACGAAATTTAATCCCCCACAAAAATTAATGATTTTACAGTAAACAGCAGTATAAGAGCCTGAGTCCAAACGAACCTCATTATAATTCAAGGTCATACGTGTCATAGTCCCCTCTGCTGAGTCAATAAATATGTGTACACATGTATTTTTGAAGTTAGAAAAAGGGCGCTAAATACATTGAATGTTTTTATATGGTATATAGCCTGCTGTATTTATTTATAAAACAGATTGCATTGAACACCTTTGGTCATGGTACGGAAGAACACCTGTATAACTACATGACATATCAACTGTTGAGACGATTTCCTGTCATTTCTGAATACACACCATTCAATATCAAGATGCCATGGTTAACAAACTCAAAAACTCAAACAAAAATATACCCAGTTTTTTTCAATTTCAAAATTGCCATGGTTAGCTAACCCAAACAAAACTTTACCCACTTTTACTAAATTTCTTAATTTCAATGGAGTACCGTACTAATTCAAACAAAAATCTACAGGCATAGATCTTAAAATTTTGATTTTTTTACCCCGCTAAGTATTATATAAGCAATCGTTGAAGTTTGTTCACATGACAGAAGTATGGTGATGAATCATCTATGGTACCCATTCATCAGGGTAAATGAAGTGTTCCAGGAGCCTATTAACTCACAGTTCTGCATCTGATTAACACTTTTCATATTCTTCATACATAAATCACGAGTAACGGAAATGGGAAGCCAAGTGTATGCGAGTGTAACGACTCTCACCGACTCTTGCCGCTTCTACTCGCCCCCATGTTGTCTATTCGTAACCAGTTGAATGCCCCGTGTCAAATTGGCGACAATTTCATTTTATACCCTTTTCCTATCATGCACTAAAACTAATCTGATCAAATTTAACCCAGATAAATAAGAAATCATTTAAACTAGAAAACCTTTGAATAAATTTGCATTTGTTATCAAGTGAAGAGCCGACTGTTTGCAATTATGCTTTTTGCTTGGTGCATCCTGTTGCTAGGTGCCGTAAATAAATTTAAGACTTCAAACTTTAGGCGGCAGGTGTACAGGACTATCCCTCTACATTGTATATGTAATAGAAAAAAAACTAGATTTTTTTAGAAAGTAGGAAAAAACGTAATCTTCACATTTGAAACACAGGTAGAAAGCTGAAAGCAAAATACACCATTTTCTGTATGAATGATTTTTGGAGAGAAATTGGGAAAAGATTTAATTTGGTGTCCCGCTGATCATAGTTTTAACTATTCCAATTATATAATGAAGACAGAGCCACATCACCTGTGCACAAGGTATCAATTTTAAACACGGGTGTGATGCTGAGGCTTGGGACTGAATTAAATCTTCACCCTTTCGTGGTAAAGGTTTGAATGACCACTCAAACACTTTGGTACGATACTGCGCTAAGGACTGAATCCTTAACGCTACATGGTCAAGGCTCCAATGGCATCACTACAGTTGAGGCAAGACAACCGTAAAGAAATATTTCAATTTAAGGGTAGCATGGTGGTCTAATGAGTTAAGCTCCTGACTATGGATAGATAGTATTGATGGTTCGAATAATTTGTCATTTCTGAAACATTTCACAGTGTTTCCCATCTAACTAGAGATGTACTGATTGGTATCCCAGAGGTACTCACCTGTGTACCCATGCTAAACACCAGGCATGTTAAAGAATCAAGGAGTCTACTAAGTATTTGAGAAGAGCTAGGGTATTACCCTCAGATTACTAGTATCACACAACTGTCTTACTCCTAAGTCAAAGGTCATTGGCCAATTAGACAAGAAAAAAATGACCACAAGCTTACTGCCTGTCTCAGTTGATCACAAACAAACAAATATTTCAATTCAAATGATAATAGAGCCCAAAAGGAATTTTTTGAAAATAAAGTTAAGATGATTTCTCAACAATCATTTTAATCTTATTTAAGGGGCCAGATTTCATACTGACAAGGGCTTGCTTTTTAAATAAAGGATTACGGGGAAATATAAAGTTAGTATTAACGGGTAACTGAGTACCATTGGTTGTTTAAAAAATGGGGCTTAAAAACAACCTTAGCTTAATCATTGTGGTCACATGGTAAACAGGATTAGGACATTGTATTTTTCCTGAGTTCATTTACCTGTGTGTCGTACTGACCTATTTGACACAACACTCCTAGCTATATGAATAGGATTAAGAATTATTGAATAGAAAAGGGGTCGGACTATATCAATATGTTAATAGGACTTGTAAATATAAAAATTACGTCCTAATACCAAATGTACTTGTACCGGTAATGAAGGCCTTGTATAGTGTATATGTAAATCCTTGGTGACTGTTTTTTTACGAAAATATACCGGTAATCCAAAAATAATGAAGTGACAATTTACCTGTAAGGTATAAGGGTGTACACCTGTAATCTACACAATACTCCCACATACTGGTACCAGGTCCCTGTCTGGTACTTGTTGAGTACCGGATACCGGATATACAAATAGACATCACCATCGTCATTAAAGTATCAGTTAATCATTAGGGATCTGAAAAAAGTGAACATTAAAATTATAAAACAATCAAGATAACAAAATGACAATTTATAAAAATAAAATTAATATTTTGATAAGTAAAAAAATTGATAAAATATGATAGAATATCATGTGTATTTGAAAAAAAGTCTCAAGATTTTTAGGGACTTTCTTTTCACTTGAAAGAATATCAATTTTTGGTATATAGAAATGCATTATTCTGGTAGAAAGACTTAAGATAACGAATGCTGAATTATTACCATATAAGGATTTATATGAACAAAGGGAGGCAACCTGTGAGTGAATATGACTTGAAAAGAAATGGGAGACAATCAGACGTGTATATACGCACATACAACGTTTATCAATGAGACAGTTAAGGAAATCAGATTACATGCGTGGATGCAGAAAGTTTCACTCAGAGGGGATCTTACCAGTAATTTTGTCACAGGAAGGGTCTAACTAGCTATTTGTTCTCATAAGGGGACAAACGAAAACTCACATCCAATTTAAGAATTGTAGATTTCTGTTACTGTGATCAATCTGTACTTTCCTGGTGGCTGAGTGGTTAAAGTTATTGACTACAAACCCGGGGTTCCCAGGTTTGAATCTCAAACTGGGGTACTTGAAATTTCAGAAATGTTTGATGTGCTGTTTGGTCATCTAAAGGTAGTCTCAGGTGTATCAGTGTTTCCATCAGGCATGTAAAAGAACCAAGGAGTCTATTCGGAAAGAGCTAGACGGTATTGTACCATGATTCCTAGCATACACACATCACACAAGCCACTATCACTTCCCACAGGGCAGGAGGTCATTGGCCGTTAGTTGATATCCGGGGAACGCTGTGCAAGGTGGGCTTTTCCTTAATGTAATTGAAGGTATAAACAAATCTGGCCTAGTTAGACGGGTTTTGTGTTCATATGCAAACACATCTGACCCCAATTCTATTTTCCAGATATGAATATTCAAATGACACCAGGATTAAAACGGTAAAAATATATAAATATATTTGTACCTACAGATTAGTGGAGATCCGGAGTAGGACTATTAGATAGGCAGAACATCAGATGACATCACTGACAACTTTCAGTCAAATACAAACAAACAAACAAAACAAACAAACTGCTACTCCGTGCTTCTAGCTAGATCATGAACCAAAATTCACACCAAATTGGGAAGACTTTGTAGTGTTCAGTGCCTGTGATCCATTTCCTCTTAACTTCAGGTTCATACTCACCACATTCAGTTCATCACGGGCAGACAACATCATCCATCCATCCCCGACACTCCATTCCTGAAATATTAATTAAATGTAACGCTTAGTACAAGTGATGAATAAAATATTTTTATTTTCCTTCTATGCCACCAGAAGAATCACAAACAGCACCCCCTCAACTTGTAACCTTAAATAACAAAGTCTCAAAAATTGCTTACCATTTTACTGCATAGCCAATCTGTAATTTTAATTATGTGACATTTAAATTTCATCCTAGACATGGAGACTGTACATCCATTGCCAAGTGATGTACTATCAAGCAGGTCTGTTGCACAAGAAAGCTTTTAGTATAGTGCTACCCTAGTAAAGCACCAATGACCAAGAATCGGTACTACATTAAAGTACTGTTGCAGGTCTGGCTGTAGTCATGCAGAGGCACCGAGGTACTTGCTATCGGTGAAAATTCATGAAATTGCTAAAAAGGAATGTCTTTTCATGAAAAAACCCTCTCCAAATGTACCTAAGAAGAGATTTAGTGCTTTTTGGTTTCTGGATATGACCCTGTTTGATAGTTTCTAAACGAATGTCTGTTTCATAAGAAAGTGCTAGGTATAGTGCTAATGACAAAGTGCTGAGAAATATACTCAAAACCTCCTCTGAAAGAGGGTCCAGCCACAGGACCTCTTGGTTCAGCTCTATGTTTTCAACTGCTGTGTAGTTTGTTGGTGCTATACAAGTTTTAATTTTAGTTCTATAGTTATATTTAGTGTCTTGGCTAGCCCAGAATTTGTCCAAATTTCTTTCAAATGATATAATGGTTTGACAGTCTATATCTTTTTGTGGTAAGGCATTCCGGATATCTGCAACTCTATTATTTATAACCACACCATCATTCTTGTATTCTGTCGACTTTTCCATTTTTTTCTTAAGTCTGTATCCAAATTCATTCAAATCTGATTTTCCGATTCTCATTGTTTTACACTTTTCGTGATGAAACTTTAGAAGCCAATTGTCCTACCATAACTGCATTTGTTCAATATCCTCCAGTAGTTTATTTAAATATGGTATTCTATTGACAAACACTGCTTGCTGGTAGCCTGTCCTTGCATAGAAGCTCAATACGGACCATAGCGCTATTTGGTAAGCCATCAGGCTCCACAATAAAACTTAAAGTCAATAAAATATGATTTAGTGCTAATATAATAATAGGCTCTATTATGTATGTTTCACAGTATCCTTCACTGTGTTTCACTATATTTCACTAACATAGTGAAGCATCGAGATAGCAGGAAACATTGCAGGTTTTATGATTAGAATTAGATATGATTATGTCTGAGAGGGAGGCACAGTGGTTAAGTGGCAAGACGCTTCACTCCTGATCGAGAGGTCCCGGGTTCGATTCTCAGCCGGGACACTTGGTCATTACAGAAACACTATTAAGTGTTTCCCACCCTACTAGAAATGATCCTGGTTGGTAACCCAGGGGTAGTCTCGCGTGTATCGGTGCTTTACACCGGCAGACCTTTTTCTGCCCTTTTTGGGAAAAAGGCCCCAGACAAATTTGGGAATTTGTGTCGCTAAATTTTCGAAATTGGGAAGCAATTTAATCTAATAAATTGCAAAAATTAGGATTTATTTGGTGCATGATTGAATAGGGGTATTGAAATAGAATGAACTTTACTGTTCCAATTTATTGATACCAACGATTGCATTTGTGTATTTGTTAATAGTTCATTGGTTTAACTTAAAGAAACGCTTTACTTGGCTTTCATGATTTTGGTTTCATTATTTGGGGATTTTTTTTTCAATTGGGATTTTTTTCAGCAATTGGGATTTTTTTTCAGCAATTGGGAACCAATTTTGAGACCGAATAAAGGCCTCAGGCAATACCAAGAAAAAGGTCTGACCGGGCACGTTAAAGAACCAAGAAAGCTATTCGGAACGAGCTAGGGTATCGCACCCCCATTCCTTGTATCTCACCTCTGTCTCTAACATTTGCGATAATGCCCCAGAGAGGGCCTTGCAAATTACACAGAAGAAGAAGAAGAAGAGTACTGAGGAAATTACTCAAGTTAGTCAGTTAGAACTGAGAGGCAACAACAGAGGCCAGACAGGAGCAGTAAGAAATATTTTGGAATATTACAAACCAGATTAGGGCCTACAGTATTCATATTTTGCTAAAACTCTTGATAAGAAAATATTATCAAATTAATTGGAACCGTACTGTACCGTACAACGCATCACCTACTTGCTGGAATTCGGACAAAAAAATTCGGATAAAAGTCTTAAACGCTCTCACACACAAAGAAACCAAATTATTTGGAAATAAATAGTATAAACAAACATATGAAATATGTATGCAGTAAAATCAATGCACAAATATAGATGACAATACCTATAAAAGTAGATTATCAGCAGAAATGTGTATCTAGCTGGAACGCAAAAGTGAAAGCGGAAGTAGAATTGAAAACAAAAAGAGTCTGAACGTTCTACACAGATTGTATTGTTTACATTATTACTGCTAGGCTGGTAAATGAAATCTTGAGTAGCATCATGTCTCGGACTAATTGCAACAAAAACTTCTCCATTGTTTTCGTAAACTACAATATGTATAGTAACACAGGAAAAAAGTTGCATTCACATAGACCTGGCATTACTGAGAAAATGACATTTCTTTAAGGTCATATGAAATTATTTTAAAAAGCTCTGATCGTTACATGTTTTGGTCGTTTAGTACTTACCTTTGATACTATGGGTTATTTTTAAGCTGTACTGTATACACCATGAACTTAAGATATCTTTTAACGCATTTTTGGCCATTTTCTACATACGATGCTATAAACAACGCATTAATTATCCTTCTTGGGGGGTGAAATTACCCCACCCACTTTTAGGTCTATACTTAAATTTCATAAAAATAACAAAGACACACCATTATGCTTGTTAGTTATTATTTATTTGACAATGTCTTTTATTTGCCTTATTTATGACATATCAGATAGCACACTTGTTATCCAGATAATCCTAAATGATTGGATAATCCAAAATGATGGATGTATGTTTTCGAAAACAACCTATTTTTGGCCAATTTCACTAATTTGTGGTGATTTGTTAACGTACGAAGATAGAATTGTTAGTAGTTTTCATGAAACTGAAACTATTTTACAGCAGTTTTGTGAATATGATACACGCTATTTGTAGTGACCCATATGTGAAAATGGATAATAGCCAAAATTGATCGCGGATAAGTCACAAAATGATTAACCTAAAAAATAACTGAATCACCAAAATGTTAAGCAAACCTACCAACTGCGGTATACATCGGATCTTGCAAGTCAATTTAACAAATAGCATTACTTTTCGCGACATTGGACTGGAAAAGAGTGTAAGTTCAGTCACGAGATCCACAAGACTGATTCCTTTACGCATCTTAAATGGTTTATGCATCTTCAGATTTTATCATGGGCATAAAATACATCAATCTATAACAGGTATTGTTTAAGTGTTTTAAATCCCTTGTAAAGAGCGACTGCTCACTATCAATTAATGGTCATGATGCTGCATATGTCATAATGTGTCTGGAATTATTGCATTACTAAAGTATCATTTATTTTGAATTGAACATTCTGTTAATGATGATCCAAAAACAAACTTGCTCCAAAAATCAGAAGAATGACGAAAGTACAAACAGATCCTAACTAAATCATGTAAAAGTTACTGTGAAGATTATTGATTTTACTGTACTGACAACTGCCAAGTTTGTGTACGGAGTATAGCACTACATTATGTCTACATAACTCATTTACTCGCAATACCCAGTGAACACGTGTCCAAAGTGTTAGTGTAACTGCACACCTATGCCTATTTTAATGGTACCAAATTGGGTCATGCGTGCACTATATCATTTATATTCGTGTATATTTACTATATAACTTATTTGTTTTGCTGATTTAACATCAGTATTATCACCACCTACATGATTAGTCAGCAATGTATGTGTATATTCCTTTGTAGACGAATCAGTAGAAAATGATGAACACAATGAACATAATTCTGGATGATCTTTGTCGTTATTACATGTAATATAAAATAGCTAAAATTTGGATGTTGTAGTGGGGTAACTGAACTGTCTTCTGTAGGTTGCTTGCATCTCCCAGAAGCATGGTCTCAAAAGACGTGTATGTTGGTAGAACCTCCTGTGGTGCTTCTTCCAGATGAACAATTTATTGAATAGTGTCTAAAGATGACTCCATGTGATTCTGTCTTGTTAACAGTGTCCACAAATCACTGTCTTTAGATGAAATCTGATAGCTTGACTTTGTATATTAAATATGAGGCCTGGCATCTATTCAAACTCCTTAAGAATCTGGCCATTTAAAGTTTTGACATGTTTGGCATTTCATGGAACCAGCAGCTTGAAGATCAGTTATGCTAGTGACTCTTCCAGTGTTGCACATAAACTACTGGTATGCCAAATACGCTCGATGGAATTGTGTAACGTATGCAATTATGTATCACAATTCTTGTTTACTAGCATTAGAATTACAAGAAATGTTTCGATTACAGATATGGTCTGTTCTGCAGTTAATATGAATGAAAGTCCTGTCCAGAAACAACATGTATATTTGATTGACTGTCAGTAAGGCTTGTTGCCTTTGTCTTGTAGATTTGGCAGTGTAGAACAAACAGCTATCTATCTGAAATGAATAAATATGTCAAGTTTAAGATAACAATCGGCTAAATTCTACAATATAATCAATATAACTTATTCATTTTAGCGAAAATAAACACTTAGGCAAATTGATCAAGACTTCTTTTGGAATTTCAACCAGACTTGTTCTTACCGGTAATTTTCTCAAGTTTTCCATCCTAGAATTACTTACTGGTATTGTTTGTCTATAAAATATTAGACTAAAAAGTCTTATATAGTGAGATCATATGTCAAGTAATATTTTATTAGTATTACATGTACATGAACATATTCACGCCATAGTTATGTAATATAAAACTCTTTTAACTCTATGATAGATACTACTAATACTGATCGGTATATCTG
The DNA here is from genome assembly GCA_963678985.1 of Spisula subtruncata. Lineage (NCBI taxonomy): Eukaryota > Metazoa > Mollusca > Bivalvia > Venerida > Mactridae > Spisula > Spisula subtruncata. The sequence continues at coordinate 6,646,602 of OY787666.1, forward strand.
TAGATACGAAAGTCTGCATAGTTGAGTATCACAGAATATGTATTGTGAAATAACTGAATGATTATATTCAACTACTGAGGCCCAAAAGATCAATTTAAAGTTACATATCAATATATTATCATGTATGTGTTTAGCATTTAATACCACTATTGTTAACACACTGTTTACAAAAATGTTATTTAATGCAAGTTAGGAAAGTTATACATACAATGTTCAAATTTCTCATGTCCATTTACTTGGACTTCGTTGTTAGTATCTATTCAGCAACTGAAATAGAAAATAAATATGAACCAGGTACTCTGGATGATCCATATATAATAAACATGTATGTAATCATTGTTTAGGCTGTAACACACTATCTAGAGATGTAAAGAGTGTAGATAAATTAATAGGATCGTACATTACTTTTATGTGCAGAATAATATCAAACATGAAATTATAATAAAAAGCTTATCTGGGTAATATTTGATAAGACTGTGATATATTCATGTAGCATTTGGTTGGCTTGATTGAGATAGGCACAGGTCATGTACAAAATTAATTGGAAACAAGTGCAGGCTTTCGATTGGGATTTAACTGACAGCAGGGATTACCCTGATGCAGGTTTTCTGCGTTCCTGACGCAACTTTGTGACTTAGGACCCTCATTTCTGCATTACTGTGCATTCTTGGGACCCCCAATCGGATCCTTCGAACACATTTTTGTTTCCGCTAGAACATTTTTTCTGCTACTTTATTTATTGCACTTGTGGTTTATTGAGCAATCTGTATTGTCTACTCTACACGCTATACTATAAGTTAAAGGCGTCTTTTTGCAATCATTGCAGAACGTTCCATTCCATACTGCTGTCCAAATGAAATAGTCATGTAAATGATTAACTCATGTGCATGTGCTATTTTATTTATAAATTGGATACTGTAACAGTGAACTTGAAATGTATACCCGTATATAATTTGATCCCCAAAATGTCTCAGGGACTCACTAAATATAAACCTTAAGGGACCCTTGTATGAAAATTTCTAGGGAAACCCTGATTTACTTAAATAAAAAAATCTTTAAAAACGTTTAGGAGCATGCTCATATGGGCTAGACGCAAAACAGCTTCAGACAAAGAGTTTCTTTCTTTAAATTGTGTAGCTGATTGTTTATTCTGATTAGAAACGTATCTTTTACGGGTACAAAACAATGGAGGGCATCGCTACCATAACAACATCAATATGACTTGACAATGGTTGTTTTTATTCTAATTGCTAGTACTATCAACAAGCGTTTATTTTCGAAATACATGTATATCAAAATCTTGAAAATCATGAAACATGCAGTATGCCAATCAAGCAATGCAGTTTGTGACCATATAATATACGGTTTGACGTGTTCTAGTACCGTTATATACGCTATATTCAGTAACAACTATCAATTAAAGGATGTATTTAATTGACTATCTATAGTAGATCGATCTTTTTAACCTTGAGAAGTGTGCAGTAAAATATGCTTTTAATGTTTTTTTTCATATTTAAAATCGAAAGGATATTACAAACAAGGCACTATTCGTCGTCAAATTCGTAAATTTGATCATTTATCAAGTTTCGACAAAATGAAGGCAATAACGGCGTTCCATACTTGGAAAAATGAAAATATTTGATAACCCATAAAACACGTTTCTATTATCAAACAAGTGCTTTTTTTATTTATTTTTAACATTGATATGTATTTATATAATTATTAAAATATCCCATTTACTTTAATATCTCAATGTTTGGTAGTTTAAACGATATTTGACCTTGGCCCCGACTTCGCCGTAAAACGACGCACATGCACATCTGTGAAGACGTACAACGCGTAAACATAGACAAGCCACTTGGTAATCATTAAAAATTAATATAATCGTTACTTACCTTGCATATTCCATCGATAATAACACTTCATGACGTTTGTTATTGTTTTTTTACTGGGCGCCGCCATTAAACTTCGTACGTAAATCGTACCTCCCGCTGAAGAGTACTCACTACGGTGTGCTATACGGGCCGTAACTTCATTTGGAAAATGTTACATCTTTGCCGGTCTATAGTTTTGTTTTGCCAGGGTCTACAGGTTGCAACTTTTTTCTTGAATATACTTATATGATGTACTTTCGCCCAGTATAAGTTTAGTTTTTGTTGCAATTAGTCCGAGTGAAAATTTTCCTTTACCAGCCTATGCGTACAAAAGTCGATTTTTGCAGAGAATCCTGTTAAAATTGTATTGTCTAAAGTATTGTTAACTTTTATGCAAACAATTTAACCAAAAATATATTGAAAACAAGAATCGCAGGCCAAGTTATACGAACGCTGACGTGCAATTGTGCAACTGGGCCAAGTAAACAAAGTGGGTGGGGTGTGATTTTGTGATAAAATCGTCCTTATTAGTGGACACGTATAAGGTAGGCTGGTGGGTTTATTTGTGGTGGTCATTATACATGAATTACGTGTACCTATTTATGAATTAGTACAATCATTTCACTCCTTTTTTAATTAGATTATGTACAGTTTCCATTTGATCAAGGTTTTAGCATTCACCTTATCATATTACACAATCATTATTCTTTCTTATTTTGCAAAAATAAATTGTAAAGAACCAATCGGTGTCATATTTGTAGCATGTTACATTTGTATTTGCTGAGTGTTGATGAAGAAAACATGTCAGTTATCGACACTATTAAACTATTTTGCTCACTGGTCCGACAGAAAAGAAGAATACGGTTTAGAAAACAGTTACTGGTCCTTCAAGACCTTTCACTGGTCGGTCTTGATTTTCACTGGCCTTGGGACATCGGACCGGTGTTCGTGTCGAGCCCTGCATATTTATCTTTTGTTTTCTTGCTTCATATGTAATTTTGTAAACAACTGTTGAGACCTGCAGTCACTGTGACGTGAAGTATTTATATTTTCTCCTTCCAGAGAAGTATCATCATGTCTTCCACTGATAAACCAGTTCTCGAACTACTGGACTCTACTGCTGTTGATCTGCGGAATGACAAGCAGCGACATTTGTCACGAGGAATCTCTGTGGCGAGGGCATTCAAGAGAGAACCTGACAAGAGGTAACTTTAACATTTTATACAAATTCTGTACAATGGCAAGACTTAACCCATTGCCGCATATATACGACTTTCTACGCCTTTATCTATTGCCGTATATATACGACTTTCTACGCGTCTGCTTATCGCCGTATATATACGACTTTTAACGCCTTTATCTATTGCCGTATATATACGCGTTTATACGCCTTTTTAGACACTAATATTCAATCCTATATTTATCAATTTAAACCAAACATCGGGTCAAAATATATGTGCATACGCAAATTTAAAACAATAATGAAGCATTTCAACAATAAAATAATAATATTGCTACTTCAGAAAACATCATAAACTGCATTTAAACCTTACTGATTTTGGTCAGTTTCATAAATATTTACATCCAAAAAGTAGGTCACACATGCATTTTCAGAAAATCAATACTACTCTAAGATGCTGAATGAACTAGTTTGAACTGGAAATTATGGTTCAAGGTTGAATTATGTATAAATAACAACCAATGAAATTCCTTGCATACATCGATCACGCAGGGTTCCCCCATAAATCACATGTTTGTCTGTTGAAGAAATCCTCGAGTGCAGTGAAAACAAACATTTTTAGAAAGCGGATGTATCAAGCTGTGAAAGGTGCCATAAATTAATTGGGGGTAATAAAATATTACGTAAGTTTATGTAAGTGTAAGCTGAAATTGACATAGAAATTGAAGCTGTTTATTGCAAATAAAAACAATAGTGTATCTCAACGGACACGAGAGATACCACCGTACGTGTGTGAAAATTGTTAGATTTCAATCAGTTTGTATGTGAATGTCGGCAGCTACTGAATTCACTATTTTAATCGTATCTATAAATTTCAATACTGTATGATGTTTACCTGGTTAATTGATAGGAAATGATTTATGGACACAGACTTTTAGAGCATTAGTCAATTAAGAAGTGATTCACTAGAAAATAAAAAAACATTCAGAATTTCCACTGAAATATACGTTGATGAGTTTTAAACTCTTTGTTTTTTTAAGTTAAATCATAAATATGCTTACATTTGGTATCATTAGAAAGACAATTTAATTTTCTACAATTTTTACATAGGTTAAAAAGTGATTAATGAATTATTTCTTATTGTAAATCTACTTTAAACCATTGTATGTATAGATTTTATACAGTTTCCAATAAACCCATATTAGGACAGTGTAGTAAACTGATGGTTTATCTATAGGTAACAGATAAGCCATCTACTGATAACACTATATGAATGAACTACCTTATATGGCTATATGCCTATGTGGGAATGGGTTAAATCACCTGTCACTCTTAGTTAGTAGCTCAGTGGTTAGTAAGCTTGCTACCTAATCCGGGGACCCAGATTCAAATCCAGGTGGAGGCACTCATATGCCTGCCATATTTTAGCAGAAGGCTGATTGGCAAAAAAGGCCATGCTCAGCATCTAGAGATGTGCTTTGGGCACAATGACTTGGTAAATGAGTATAGGTAGGAAGGTACTTACGTCCACTACAGAATATTACATGCCTTGACGTCTTATTAGTAAAGTTGCTGACTTTGACAAATTAGATTTTGAAGTTATGCTGGGTAAAAGTGGAATTGTGAAAATAAGGATTTAGTTAAGTTCGTCTCATGAGCTAAGACAACCATTATTTGCCATGTTTCGATTCTCAATACTTTACAGCATTATCTTATAACAAGGCTGCCTTAGGTCAAGCTTCTATTGGTTTATTTATGTTTCAATTAGTGGCCACACCATTGCAAATATACATGTGTATACTATGTAGGATAAACTTATAGTTCTAGCTAAGTCAATAAACTAACACCAAGCATGATTTAAATATAACACTCAGTCACTTACATTTGCAATAACAAGAAATCCCTGATCAGCAATTGCATCCTGTTGATTTTGTGGTCAATTAAGTTAAAGGTCAAGGTCACACTGGCATTGTTTAGTCTAAATAGTCTAACTTAAATTATCTGTTGCTTGTTTAATTTGGCTAAAGCCGCTTTGGTAGGTCCTAAGATTAAGTTATTTATAACTGTGCATTGTAGAATTTAGTTTATTATGAATGTTGATTGTTCTGGTCTTTTTTGATTTTGTTAGTACTGGAATGATTTCACTGATAAACTATAAAATCATTTATATTTGTTGGAATAGACTCGGCAAAGTTACTAGATGTTTGTTGTAGAATAGTACACTTGTAACCTCTAGGCTGATTGGATGGCACATATAGCATCTTCTTCTCCATATCATTTCGATGGCTTAGAATTAGAAGGTCGTAAGTGCCACTAGGCGCTTCTTATGAGCCCATTTTCATAAAAATCTGAACTTGTCATGTTGACCAAAATAAAGTTGTAAAAGTTTGTTTTACCATTAGTAAAGAGCAAATGTCAGTTTTTCCGTGTTTTCTCAAAATATCAATTTGGTAGTTACGACCTTCTAATACTAAGCCATCGATTTGTTGCTTGGTGTTCCCAAGACAAACATTTGTCTTGACTACTACCTGAGTTTTATCCCGGATTTAATGAGGCATGAAAAAAACTCCAAAACGGAGCACTTCAGCACCCCTTTGCTCCTATAACAAGGACTGCAAAATGTCTGCTGAAGATCTGGTCTTTAGGGGTTGAAGTTCATCATGAAATAATTGAAGAATTACAATCATTCATGCTCTTTAAACGCTCACTTATTGCTCTCTGAAAGTATCATGTATTGATGATTTTACTGCTGGCCACAGGCTTGTACTTTCAGTGTGCAACTGACTAAGAACTCAAATAATAAAAAAAACATTTTCACTACATTTAGACGGCACAGCTTTTCTTCCGGCATCATTCTACTACATTTTGACGGAACATTAGGCTAAGTACTTTCTTCAGGCACGATATTCTACTACTTTCTGTGGTACATTACGCTAAGTACTTTTCTTCCGGCATGAATCTTGTGTTACTGTGTAACTGTTTCAGGTCTGTTTTCTCATATTTCGATCATCATTAAATTGTTAATAGAAAGATCAAACATAGCTGTCAATGATGTAACAAGCCACAGCAGGCAAATTATGAAATTACAACTGAAGAATTAAACATTGAATGAATGAATTGTTCAACATGAAGCAACATTTTATTTAGTTTCAAGTAGTTGGCAACAGCTGAACCCTTTTACTGAAATGTTCTTAGCATTAACACAGACATATATACAGTATACTATAAATATACTTCTTTATATAACACAGGATATATTATAACTTTATGTTCCTTATTCGGCCTTCATTGAATGATAAAGTACTAAATGTTAGGCTTACATGTACTATCACCCTTGGCGTAGTCTTTATTAAAGTTTCAAAACCAGAAGCAAGCTACGGGTAGTACTAAACTTTATACATGCACTTTGAAGTATCAATTGGTATTCAAAACAGTACTTTTAAATAGGACTAAAAGTTGTTGCTCAATAAAATTAGAGCTCTAGTATGGTTTGTGCTCTGAAGTAATTAAACCAGTAATCAAGATGTTGCTATAATGCTAAAATTGGTGCTGTATTTTGATAACACTTTGAAATGTATACCCTTAAAGCCAAGGGTATGGTAAAAATTATATTCTCAATTTGTGATCTCAAGTTTGAGGGTACGAAAAAGTCTCTTTACATGACCTGGCTTGATTTTAATTTGTACACCACTAAATAATTGATCAGCATAAAGTATAAGACAGAATGATGCATCCACTGTTTGCAGTATTGATTATAGGTGATTTCTGTCTCGATGCATCAGGCCTTGTAGTCGTTTTGCTTTATTGGTTTCTGTCGTTTTGAATCAATTCAGACATAATTGACATTACACCAGTTGTCAATCTATACCCTTTAAATCAATTATAAAGGTAAATTATAATCACAGGGTCCAATGGATTAACTTGAAAACCTTCGCCTAGCAGCCTTCGACAAACAACCAGGTGGAGTGATCTCTTCTCTGGTGTAATGTTAATTGATAGACAATGTTCCATGCTGCTAGTTCCCCAGTTAATTGCTGTAAATGCTAAGGTTGAATGTTGTATAGTCTCAATGATAACTTAAAATACATAATCTTCTAATCAGCTGCATTATATTTCATTCAAGTGTAAAATTACATATATTCACGTTTTCCCCAGGATCCATAATTTGAGTTTAAGACCTCTAAATCCTATGTAATCTATAATTGTCTATATTTTACCTTCAATTCAGTCATGAACAGGTAATTATTATTAGGCCTCAAATAAAAAAAATGCTTGTTTCCCCTCTCAAGACCCTTGCCATTAAGGTTTGGGTTGGCAGCTAGGCAGTAGGCAGAGGTAATCCTAAATGACTTTTGCAAATTAAGTACCCCCAAAAATATGTGTTCTGATGTCTTAATAAAATTTATCAGGAAACAGCGATTTTGACGAGTAGGTAGCTGTAAGGGAAACAAACAATATTTTATTTTAGGGCTTATAAGCATCTTCTGTTTTCCTATATTCAGATCACTATAGTGAACTAGCTTAGAATTAATATGCTGATAATTTATTTTACTGACTTACGTTTGATTGGGGTGAATAGGTTCGAAGATTTGTCTGATTCTGGGTAAATCGGTACAAGTTAATCAAAATGTAACACTTTGATTACTGATGTAAGCTCCTCGCAGATTAGAATTGTATCTTCCTAGTGATAGATCAATATATATTGTTTTAGCAGCGATTTGATTGATTGCATTCATTATTTGATGTTCGAGACAAATTACTTGAAATATTGCTTGATCACCAAAAGCTGTGGTCTACTAGTCTAGTGGTTTAAGTGTGCTTGATTCCTTTCATCTCAGTTGGTCATATCCTTTCCATGGCAATGTCAATATTCCTCTACATGTTGAGAAGCAGCTGGTCAATCCCACAGGACTGGTAACTGTATCATTGAAAACTAAAACAAACAATTTTTTTTTTTATAGAAAAATATAAATTTTCAAAAAAATATTTTTCCTTATTTTTTTGTTTTCAACAATACAGTTACCTGAGGTCCATCCTTGTGGAAGAGTGAGTTAGTACTGGTTTAGATACAGTTAGTTACAGTACAGTTTAACTGGTTAGGTTTATAAGCTGCTGTACAATATAGAACTTGCATTGCTATATAGCAGGCTTGATGTAGTATAGGTTCGAATCCAACTATAGAGGCAATTTGCACACCATATAAACCAAATCACTGTATCACTTAACGGATTACTATAAAATTCAACTTGTATCATTTATTGCTATTGAAAGCACAAGTAAAATCTGATCACTGTACTCATTTTGCCATACTATATAATTCAATGTGTACTCCTTATTGCAATTGCCAGAAATCGAAGAGAGAATTTGACTATCAAAACATTAATTCTAATTTTGAAGCAATAATTGACTTATTGCAATTTGTTCCTGGAAAACTTGTTAAGTCAACAGTTTTATATGTTTTATGTTTTAACACTGTTTATCAAGTTAAATAGCATAAAACAATTCAGGATGAACATACGTTTCCCTAGATATTTAACCTATGTTGGTATTTTCTCAATTGGTTGACATTTTATAAATTAATTGTATTACACTTGGATTGATGTGAGATTGAAGCCAGTTTTTGTCTCAAGTATCAGCTTGCAAGACTGTTTTATGTCCTTCTTTAATTATAAGCAGTTATTACAGTCTTGCAGGTAACCCTCAGTATGTGAATTTAGAATATGAAACTACTTGTCCGAATCTGTAAAATTGATTAAGCTTCCCTATATGCTCATTACATAATAACTGCAAAAGTTACTTGCCCGACTGCAAAAGTTACTTGCCCGACTGCAAAATTTACTTCCCCGACTGCAAAAGTTACTTGTCCGACTGCAAAATTATCTTGCCCCGGACTGCAAAAGTTACTTGCCTGAGTCAACAATTATTTGTTCCTGACAACATCACAAACTGCTATAAAATATTGATCATACATTTGTGACGTTCTGAATATTGAAAAATTGATAAGTATGAATGAATGAATTGTTCCATATAGAATCTGTGTCAGGTAACAACTATAATGGTAATCTATAATATGTGATGACTGTGCGTCCTTGAATTGCCACCCTAGGCAGAAACTCTCAGATTCCTAACTCCATGTCCTAATTGTATGAACATATTTCTCTCATTTTGTGGAAAATGAAACTATAAGGGAATATTGGAATAAAAACTGATGTTTTATTACATTGTTTCAAGCAAAATTTAAACTGCTGGATTTGAAAGTGATTAGGGAACAGGATGATTGTGTTTTTGTGAGCTCACCTGTCACAAAGTGACAAGGTGAGCTTTTGTGATCGCTCTTCGTCCGTCGTCCGTCCGTCCGTCCGTCCGTCGTCCGTCGTCCGTTCACAATTGCTTGTGAACACACTAGAGGTCACAAATTTAGCCTGATCATTATGAAACTTGATCACAATGATCATCTCCATAAAATCTAGGTCGAGTTCGATATTGGGTCATCTGGGGTCAAAAACTAGGTCACTAGGTCAAATCAAAGGAAAACCTTGTGAACACATTAGAGGTCACAATTTGAGCCTAATCTTTATGAAACTTGATCACAATGATCATCTCTGTAAAATCTAGGTCATGTTCGATATTGGGTCATCTGGGGTCAAAAACTAGGTAACTAGGTCAAATCAAAGGAAAACCTTGTGAACACATTAGAGGTCACAATTTGAGCCTAATCTTTATGAAACTTGATCACAATGATCATCTCCATAAAATCTAGGTCAAGTTCGATATTGGGTCATCTGGGGTCAAAAACTAGGTCACTAGGTCAAATCAAAGGAAAACCTTGTGAACACATTAGAGGTCACAATTTGAGCCTAATCTTTATGAAACTTGATCACAATGATCATCTCTGTAAAATCTAGGTCAAGTTTGATATTGGGTCATCTGGGGTCAAAAACTAGGTCACTAGACCAAATCAAAGGAAAACCTTGTGAACACATTAGAGGTCACAATTTGAGCCTAATCTTTATGAAACTTGATCACAATGATCATCTCCATAAAATCTAGGTCAAGTTCGATATTGGGTCATCTGGGGTCAAAAACTAGGTCACTAGGTCAAATCAAAGGAAAACCTTGTGAACACATTAGAGGTCACAATTTTAGCCTAATCTTTATGAAAATTGATCACAATGATCATCTCTGTAAAATCTAGGTCAAGTTCGATATTGGGTCATCTGGGGTCAAAAACTAGGTCACTAGGCCAAATCATTGAAAAACCTTGTGAACACATTAGAGGTCACAATTTGTGACTAATCTTTATGAAAATTGATCACAATGACCATCTCTATAAAATCTAGGTCAAGTTCGATATTGGGTCATCTGGGGTAAAAAACTAGGTCACAAGGCCAAATCATTGAAAAAGCTTGTGAACACACTAGAGTCACAATTTTAGCCTAATCTTTATGAAAATTGATCACAATGATCATCTCTATAAAATCTACGTCAAGTTCGATATTGGGTCATCCGGGGTCAAAAACTAGGTCACAAGCCTTTGAAGGCCAAATCATTGAAAAAGCTTGTGAACACACTAGAGGTCACAATTTGAGCCTCATCTTTATGAAACTTGATCACACTGATTATCACTATAAAATTTTGGTCAATTTCAATATTGGGTCATCCGGAGTCAAAAACTAGGTAACTAGGCCAAATCATTGAAAAAGCTTGTGAACACACTAGAGGTCTCAATTTTGACCTTATCTTTATGAAACTTGATCACAATGATCATCATTATAAAATTTAGGTCAAGTTCGATATTGGGTCATCTGGGGTCAAAAACTAGGTCACGAGGCCAAATCATTGAAAAATCTTGTGAACACACTAGAGGTCACAAATTTGACTCTATCTTTATGAAACTTGGTCACAATGTTTATCTCTATAAAATCTAGGTCAAGTTAGATACTGTGTCATTTGGGCCAAAATCTAGGTCACTAGGCCAAACAGGTGAGCGACCCAGGGCCCTTTGGACCCTCTTGTTTGTGTTTCAATCTCTCTAGTTTTGTGTTCTGAGGGAACATTTCCTGAACTTCTGAAATGTTGTGGTTTTAATTTCAAGTGTTCAATTTCTAGAAATATAGCTATCACCTTTAGTCAAGGTCACACTCATAAAATTAATTTCCAAAAGTCATTCATGTTAAAGACGCATGCTTTAGTTTGATATGATCTAAAGTTAAAAACAAAAAATTCAAGGCCTTACTGGAACTTTGACATTGACAGTTGAAATTAAGGTCAGATGATTTTGTAGTCAAGGTTGTTCCAAACACACATCATTATCACTGCAGAGATGAACTTGAATGGATGTGAAAAACAATTAAATTTTATAGAAAGAAAATTATTCAATTCATGTTGCTAAAAATCTCTTTTGAGCTGCTGCGTAATTTGATTCAATCCATATAATCTTTGGATGTGTATTAATTAAATTTTCATGAAAAGCGAATAGCAAATATTGTATTGGCATTGTTTTGTCGATTGAGGAATCTCACTGTATTTGTTGCTGCTTTTCGTCTAATGAAAGTCATTTGTCTAAGAATTTTGTTGAAGGTCATTCATCAATTTGTGATATTAAGTTGTGGGCTGTTGTGTTTGCATATTAATACAAAACCAGTTTAACTACGGGAAGTCGCCTTTCACAGAGTTTCGGATATCAACTATTGCATGATCACTTATGTTTTTCTGAAATCTTTAAATTACCTGTTACATGTCTCACGCATGATAGCGTTGTTGTAACAGTTTCTGTCTAATTGAAAAAAAATTGGACAGTGAAGCTTAGGTACTTAGGCAACCAGCAGAAATATTTTAACTGTCTGCAAAGCATAACAAGCACAATTCTAAAAAAGAACAAACACAATTAAAGGATTGAACAAAGATAAAATAATTTCTATTGAAGAATCTGTGTTTCCTGTATAGAAACTTATATATAACATTTGTATATTATGCTTTAGTTCCAAAGGATTAAGGCTTCAAGGCTGCACCCATGTACACCATGAGATGTATTAAGACTCCACTATATCTGCTCTTTATGTACTGAAATATAACAGCTCATGAGTACAGACATGTGTCTGTTTGAACAGTCTTATAATACTTCCTGTTTTCAAATGCTTCCTGAGATCTCAATCAAACTTCTATCAAGTTAAAAGTCAAGGACAACATTATTTCCTTTTATTCTTTGATCAATGCCTTTTAATTGATTACTTTAAAGGTTACATAGTGATCACCGTGTCGATCATTCAAACATTAGAGTTACAAAACTTACTTTGTAAATGGTTAAGTTTAAATGATGTGGATTCTTTTTCTCTTGCCTGCATTTTGGCCAACAAAATTAAAGAAAAGAAATACTGATAATTCTGCTTGTTTATTGTCTAGCTTCTAAAAATGAAAATGTTGTAACTTTTAAGCCCATGGAAATAAATCCACTAAGTCTTTATACAGTTTTCTAAGTTTGCATCAACATCTGAAGTCATATGCATGTCTATCCTTCTGTCTCAATGTTACAGGCATGTTGAAGCCTCTTAAAGATCATGCATCATTTCTAGAAAAATGCTCATTAACGGTTTTAACGTCTATAAAAAATAATTTTTTTGATCTGACAATATTCTAAAAATGAAGCTGTTTCATGCAGAGTTATAAAGGTCATAAATTATGCTGTTTAGGACTTCCTCAGGGCTTTCTCTTGTCACCATATTCAGGCAAAAATTATAACCACTCTGCTTTTCTCTAGAGACTGCAAACAACAAGCGTGAAAGACTTTTATCAAAATTTAAAATTTCCTGGTTTGTTAATTTCTGAGCTAACAGAAAGATCTACTGCTCATGTGCAACCTCTTTAGGAAAGTCCTCCTTAGGACAACAACCTCTTGTTGGTTAGGGCGCTTGCCGTCTAATCTGGCGCTCCAGTTCAAAACCAGGTGGAGGCACATTTAAGCATGTATCTGCCTGTCATATTTCAGCAGAAATAAAGGCTATGCCCTGCATTTAGAAAAAAACTTTGTGTTTCTCAAACAGTGTTGCTCTGCAGAAAAGCTCGAGACAATCTTGACCTTGTCATGTCTGTAGACACATGTGGGACAAAAAATCCACTCATCTCTGTATTTTTGCCCTCTTTCCCAATTTTTTGGTTCATCTCTGTCTCCAGTCTGAGCCTGTTTGGTTGTTTTTGGATGTCATCTTCTTTTGCTTTTTCAATTCCGGGGTCAATCCTGAAAGCTTAGCTCTTAATGCTCTACAGAGTTTATACAGTGTATTCTCAGCTAAGCTGCAGTTATTTTCAGAAGACACCTAGTTTATTATGACAGTGAAAGTCTAATAAATCACCTTGTATTCTGCTTGTCATTTCCATCTGATAGTTTGACAAACTGTAAGCAGAATTCTGTGTCACAGCATTGATTGATAATTATTTGTTCCGGTAAACTATTTGCAGGCACTCCGGATATGTCATCAATACTGCGAGCATGATCCCTAGGGAATTGTCAGATTTGTACCCATGTTTAGTATGAATTACATTCAATCAAGCTGCATATGCTACATGTATAAGGTAGTTTTAAGAATGTTGGAAACTCAATGCTCCAATTTGTGTGATGCTCAGGATAAAAAAAGAGAAAGTAACTTTGCCTTACATATGCACATGATACTGCTTATTGACACTCGGCATAAAACTGTAAAAACTGACTTTTCTGAATAAAATCTCTTATTCTATTTTATGCTTCTCTTCTCTCATAATCATATGATATTCTTGTGGCTAATGATGGCTATCATCAGCCTCAGGAATGAGGTTCCAAGAGTGATTAATATTAGTAAAAAAAATTGTTTCACAATTGACCAAAAATGAATAAGTATTAGCTAACTGTATACCAATAATTGATATCCCAAGTTTTAAAATCAAGTAATTTATATTGCTAAGACCTTCAGCCATGGATTACAAACTAACTGGAGTAGAATGTCAATTGCAGACATTTATTGAGCTCAAATGATGGATAAGATTGAGATCCTATTAAATTTCTAAGGTCTACCATAGTTGCTCTATTTACAACTCTGTCTGGGCACCTCTTAGGACCTGACTTCAGCCACAAGGATAGGTGAGTTATTGTAAAGATAACTATCCCTAGAGTCTAATGATGTGTCACTGAATGCAAACTATAGCAAATTTAAGGGATACTTGGTGTCCTTGAGTAGTGACTTGTTACTGATAATGTCTTTCCTGGGACACTTAAAGCTATTTCGTCATGCCCTTCTAATTGTTATTAGCAAATTGTTTAATTCACAGATTTCACTTTGGAATGATTCAGTTATCAAACCAGATTTTAAGCTCATACATAATAAACTACTCCATCTAATGATTACATCCAATAAATAACAACAACAGTTAGAGTTTTGAGTGAAGTCTAGTATTGGGAAATCTCAGACATGTTACTTCATGGATGTGTCATTCATTATGTCAATGGCTTCCCAGGTTGGAGTTTATGTTGATGTTTTCCACCATTAACAACGTCAATGCCAATGGTGCATGGTGTGCTTCACTAATCAGAGAGTATATTCAATGTTTTCCATTACTGGAATTGGTCCTGGTAGATTGGGGACATATTTCACTCAGTTTTACTTTCTATTCACATATTGAATAAAGTCTGATTTGTCTGTTGTATGCAATCCTAGTCTTTCTAGACAGACATGCAGAGATGATTGTTAATGTTACAGACAATTATATACCGGTATGTCTTTACAATGCAGCAATTATTGTATTGTAAGTGTTAATAATGCCTATATAGTGCCTCGATGATGGCTTTTGTTGTTACAGGGTGTCCATTCCCACATGTAACTGTATCGTCGAAAACGAAAAAAAGAAACGAAAAAAATATGAAAAACATAAATTCTACAAAGAAAATTTTTTTTCCACCTTTTACCTGTGTCCATCCCCAACACAAAAAGTGTGCTCAAGAGTTCGTTTCTGGTCTTGTCACTATAACATGCTTTGAACACATTTGGCTGAATTTAAAGTGAACTAAACCATTGGCATTCAAAGGTGCAGTAATTAATATTGACCCCAATTATGGCCATGAAAACTGTTAGGTTGAATTTAAAGTCTGCTTGTAAACCATTGGCATTCAGAGGTGCAGTAATTAATATTAACCCCAAATCATGGCCATGAAAACTGTTAGGTTGAATTTAAAGTCTGCTTGTAAACCATTGGCATTCAGAGGTGCAGTAATTAATATTAACCCCAAATCATGGCCATGAAAACTGTTAGGTTGAATTTAAAGTCTGCTTGTAAACCATTGGCATTCAGAGGTGCAGTAATTAATATTAACCCCAAATCATGGCCATGAAAACTGTTAGGTTGAATTTAAGGTCTGCATGTAAACCGTTGGCATTCAGATGTGCAGTAATTAATATTGACTAGAACTACATGTAATTGCACCAATGTAGCATAAAACTATTGCATAATGTATTGTTCGTTTATGTTTGCTGTCATGCAAGCAGTCTGTTTGTCGTGATTTATTTATGATGTAAGCTACATGCTGGTAAAACACAGTTATTGATCGCATATAAAGATAGTTAGATACTTTAATAAACTAACAGCTAATAAACTACAAGAGTATCACTTAAGGAAGTAGGCAAACTATGACCATTGTCATGGTTACATAATACTGGATTTATCCTTAGACGCCTTCATAAAGTTTCATGTTTTACATCGTAAGATAGCTTGGAGAATTTCACTTGATCATGAACTTTATGCATGAATATGGAACAAGGTTTTGCATTGAAGACATAAATATCTGAAAGCAACTCGTGCAATATTTGTCCTTTAGATTTGTGTTTGAATCATTCTGAGCATACACATACACGAGTTAAATTATTACATTACTGTGGCTGATCATGGTTTCATTATTGAACATTTCCCTACGGTACACATGTATATTTCCTTCAATGTCATTTGTTTGATTGGTCAATTTGTGTTATAATGTGTTTCCATGGTTATTGCCTCATTTCATCATTATATCCATTATGTTTTCTCACAGTGTAACAGCTTGGAAATGCTTTACACATTACTGAGGCCAGTTTTAGTATTAGATTTGTTTGTGAAATGTGACATTCTTACCAATTTGAGCCCTATATACTCACTGCATTATAAGGTCCTTTGGAAAATCAATCGGTATGTAAGAAAAGTAAAATGATATGTGCAGTTACCTTTGCAGTACCCCACCCCATCCCATTTAATGGGCCAGCAGTTTGATTTTCTAAGCTCATGCAAGATTCCTTCTTTGGATGCATCCATTGTTTAATGAGGAATTGGAGTGGAATGCCGAACAAAACAGGCCAGCTAAAATTCTGACTTTCTCCTAAATGGTCTAAACGTATCGTATCAACAAAGTGAAGTTGTTTTACAAGAATTTAATTCTGTCATGTTTATATTCTGGACAGATGTCTATCTGATTGCTGTGCTTTGGTATCCATTATTCTGGACGGATGTTTTTTCTCTGCCTGCAGTGGCTTGGTGTCTGTTATTCTGGACGGATGTTTTTTCTCTGCCTGCAGTGGCTTGGTGTCTGTTATTCTGGACGGATGTTTTTTCTCTGCCTGCAGTGGCTTGGTGTCTGTTATTCTGGACGGATGTTTTTTCTCTGCCTGCAGTGGCTTGGTATCTGTTATTCTGGACGGATGTTTTTTCTCTGCCTGCAGTGGCTTGGTGTCTGTTATTCTGGACGGATGTTTTTTCTCTGCCTGCAGTGGCTTGGTGTCTGTTATTCTGGACGGATGTTTTTTCTCTGCCTGCAGTGGCTTGGTGTCTGTTATTCTGGACGGATGTTTTTTCTCTGCCTGCAGTGGCTTGGTGTCTGTTATTCTGGACGGATGTTTTTTCTCTGCCTGCAGTGGCTTGGTGTCCGTTATTCTGGACGGATGTTTTTTCTCTGCCTGCAGTGGCTTGGTATCTGTTTTTGGCTATCATGTACACGTAATTTGTCACACACTGATTACGACATTTCACTACATCAGTAACATAGCTGTAAATAGAATATTGGTATTTTCACTTCAGGAAATGAATCGTCCTTGTACTTATAAATATGGTCGGAAAAATCTACTTGAGAAAATATTTATTGTTTTAACTTCTAGTAGTTGATGTGCTTATGTTGTGACTATATATGAATTTGTATGCTGCCTGTCGTTAAGGACGATATTCAGAGACAAGCATGCAACCAAGCCATCTATTGTTGCTATGACTATTGGAATTATTGCTGTGTGGTACTATCGTATAGGAATTTACCCTCCGTGGATTTTAAAATAAGTTGACAGTCACTTTGTATGACTTAAGAAGGTACAAGCTACCGGTACTTGTCACACGGAACATTACCACTACGGAACAATGCCGTTCGGAAGACGATACAGTTGTGGCGGCACTAAACATGAAATTTCTCCTATTTCCAGAGTGTTTGTCAACAGAAGTCTAATGCTGGAAAAAGTGAAGTTCTTTGGATTTGATATGGACTACACCTTGGCAGGTAAGCTATCTTTGTATACTGTGCTGTGAAATAATTAATTTTCATGGGGTATTAAATTTCATGTATTTCATAATTCACATTCAATCACAAAACCAAATCCCATCGAACAATAATTTCGATCATTGTATTTATTACCTGAAATGCATTATATGCAAATTCACGTCCCATCGACATGGTCCTTTTTACCCTACCCATGAAATTTCGTCCCATCGAAATGAAATGATTTTACAGTATTAAATTTTCACTTTTAACTTTAACAACTTCCAGTATTTTAAATTACTAGTTAAAGAAGTGTTTAATTATTTAAGCGTCACTTCTAGTTAAAAGGTTAGTCATTAGAGGTGATTAGGACATTGACTAAAAGTTATGCATACCATTGTATCTTTTGTGACTCGTTGATGCCCGGAGGCACCATTCAGTACATCACTACAATTAACTAGCTTTCATCTATCCTACTAGCCATAGCAGACTAAGCCTATTCCAGAAGCCTATTCCTTTGACCTCTGATGACAGCTTATAACATAGTATGCTGTTTACATATCATCATGTTATGAGATAAAGACATTAATCTTGTATATTTTTGGATAGTTGGCCAATGACAATAATAATTTGGTGAAACAGCGTATTCTGCAAATGACAATAGTAAGGATAGACCAAGACAAAATGGTATTCGTCTTCCACAACATTCACAGAAAAAAGTACACCCTTTCTATTTTCGTGTTGGTTACAAATTCATCCTTCCTCAGGAAGAATAAGATAGTTTAGTCAGAGATACACAATGCTTGTCATTACTTGTATAAAAGTAAGGTATTTTTCACATTTAATTGAATGTTGTTTTAAATTTTTTATATAGAGATAATCTTGACATGTTATATATTTCACTATGCATGATTTGTTTAAGCACATTGCAACTCACTCAGATGTTAGTAACGACCTCATTTCAATTACTGTAACAGTACCTGAGAACTAAATTATCATGTTAACTTAAAACAATGTGTTATAATTATTACATTCACCTTTGCCTGGCGACAACCCATGACACCTCTCAATAACAGCTAAATGTTCATTTTACTCAGTATCTGTTGCTTTGAAAAGGTTGCACCAGTTTGTATTACATGCATGCGTTATTGGTAGCAGTGCATACAAAAATGTCACTGACTGTTACCAATATGATTCATTAATTCTTACATGGCGCTGGTTATAGTTATTGCACTCCACATTTGTTTAATTTGTAAGTTGCAATTGTTGGTTAACAATTTCATGTTATAGTCGATAGGTAAATCGCAATAATAAATCACGCTCCAAGTTAAGACCATTTATGTCACAGTGTAATATTGATCAAGGTTTTATGATGTGGTTGGTATCAGGTAATGTCTGAGCTGTATTCGTATATTTCTTCTTCTGCAAAATCATTTATTCCGATGAGAAGAAATTTCATGGTTTTGGTAAAAAAAGACCATTTCGATGGGACTTGAATTCATAGACATTGAATTTGAGGTAATAGTAAACAAGAGTCAAAATTATTGTTTGTTGGGATTTTATTTCGTGGTTGAAAGTGAACCACGAAATCCATGAAATTTAATCTCCCAATAAAAATTAATGATTTTACAGTATTGAGCTTGGTCCAATCCCTTGAAAGTTTTGTTCCGTGTCCTTGAACTTGAATTTATGACCTTGAAATTTTTGTTGGAATTTAACCACAGCACTAGGATTTAACGTCAAGTAGGTTTAAAATGAAGGTTACAGAGTTTTTGAAAAAATAAGCTTGTTTTAAATGCTTCCTTGTTAAATTGATAATTATCTTTCAAAAGTGTGAACACAATGAAAATAAACCCAGGTCTTGTTGTATTGATTTAGATCTGCATCTTTCATGAATACAATGTCACATGCTTGTGTTTACATAAATATTCACTTCCCTTAGTTTCTGTGGCCAGTGGCCACACACTGGGCCTATATTGTATTACAAAGTCTGTCTTTCTATTTCTTATACTCCAAGAATTATAGCATAAAATACAGTAAAATAGTATAATGTATTAAAATTGTAACTGCATGGTGAAAATGAAATTTGCATGGTTAGCGCAGGGGTTCCACTAGCTTGAGAATCTGAAGGGTCATATGTAGATACAAAATTTGAAGAAATGCTACCATTTTATAGGCAAAATACCCATGATTAATCACAGAAGTGACCTTACAAACCGAAATCTTTAGGATCAAAATGTCACTTTATTCAAGGCTCAAAACATACCCCTCAGTCAAATGGAACGCTGGACTTTGCTTTCAGGATAAAATTCCCTTCCCTTTCCAACTTATATTCTATAAGAATGTTTGGTGATTGTAACAATGTGGCCTTCCCTGATACCTTAATAGATGATATATGGAACTTTGTGCAAGGTGGTTTTGCCCTTAACTTACACATTGGTTCAAACTCATCTGGTCTAGTTAGATTGCTATTGTATTCATATGCAAGCACAACTGACCTTAATTCTATTGTCCAGATATGAATATTCAAGTGACACAAGGATTATAACAGTAAACATATGTTTGCACCTACAGATTAGTGGAGGTCCTGAGTAGGTCTTTTAGGACAATATTTAAGTCAGTGTCCATTGAAGTCAGAGTATATTTAACCAAATCCCATATATTTGAGTGAAATGTTTTGTGAGTGAGGCCCTTACATGTGGACAATCTGGTAATACTATCATACTTGATATGTGTGAATATGCCAAGTGGTGTAGGCTGCAACATTTGTGTTTTCTCATTTTTGGATTATAAAACACTTCCCCAAAAAATATCAACTATAGTACCAACTTTATATCCAATAACCAATCCTGAAAACCCTAGAACCAACCCTGAAAGTCTCAAAACTAACCCTGAAATCGTTTTGTTGCAATCTTCATGAAACTTGGTCAGAATCTTGTTCTCTATAAAATCTAGGCAAAGTTCAAAACTGGGTCATGTGGGGTCAAAAACTAGGTCACTTGGTCAAATCTTAGAAAAACCTTGTGTTCACTCCAGAGGTCACTATTATGATCCAATCATAATGAAACTCGGTCAGTATGTGTTTCTCTTTGAAATCTAGGCCAAGTTTGAAATTTGGTCATGTGGGGGCAAAAACTAGGTCACTAGGTCATATCTAAGAAAACTTAGCGTTCACTCCAGAGGTCGTCGTTTTGATCCAATCATCATGAAACTTTATCAGAATGTTGTGCTCTATTAAATCTAGGCCAAGTTCAAAAACTGGGTCATGTGGGGTCATAAACAAGGTCACTAACTCAAACCTTGTGGTCACTCTATCATGAAATCTTCATGAAATATGGTCAGAATGTAAGTTGTACTGATACCTAGACCAATGTGCAACAGGTGAGCGACCTAGGGCCGTTTGGGCCCTCTTGTATGGATGTTATATTGGAACAATATCCACACACCTACATCACCTGACCTTTACCTTTGAGCATTTATGTATAGAGCACCTAGGGTGTTTCTTCTTGCATCAATATGACTTTCTGTAAAGTTTTCATGTCTGTTGTATTGGAACACTCTTCACACACCTATTTCACCTGACCTCATTTTGACCTTCACATTGACATAATTTTGGACTTAAACTTAGGAAAATGCGGTCTGTGTCCTAACCTGTACTTCAACTTATTTTCCATACTTCCACAAGGAGCAAGCAGCTTTTCAGTATTTTGTTGAGTAAAGTCGACTTACCAGTGAGTGTATGTCCTGCTGGAACCTAGATTGTGTTGCAAACCCAACTTGTCTACTGCACCACAGTTGTGGCTACAGAACTTTGAACATTTGACAAATATAGAACTTGCCAATTCAATGATGATGTTTTAAGTTTATGATTAAGTTTTGATAATGGTATTTGTTATCTACAGTACATGAAAGTCATGAAGTAGACGATCCTGTCTTTGGTCAATTAAAAATCACAGAATTAAGCAGCTGTGTCAATGTTTGTGGCAAAAATTATTTGGATTATATTTATTTTCATTTTGGCTGAAACTGACCATCACCATTTTAATTAGATTCAAATAAAGTACATCTCATTAAATAGAATTTAAATGTTTGGATTAAATTTTGATTGAAATATCGTCAAGGCAGTAAGGGATCACTTTACCGCCCCTCTGCCAAGACTAATTGGACGAATCCGCCTTATTCTCGAGATAACCCTCTTTCCTTCAACTTTCACACTAATGATAAGGTCCCTTAATTAAGGTGGAGCATTAGGGGAAACGATAAACCTGAACCCTGTTTGTCGGGATTAATGAAAAGGTCACCTGACTTGACAGAGATGGATAGCCACACTCAGGCCATTTCCTTTTTACGGCCATTGTGTGTGTTCTGCCCACTGGTCATTTTTATGTTTTTATCAAACATAATAAAAAATGAATTTAGCTTGAAGATCTACTTTCACTGTGATTTACATGTTGACATTTTTATAGGCCCGCCTCTTGCTTTTGGCAAACATGTTAAAAGTATGAGATTTATAACTTGGAGGGTGGAAGTCATATTTGTGTATTTATGACATGTTGTAATTCAATGTCAGATTTTTTTACAGGTTTTAATTAGTTTTCCAGGGCTGACCCCCCAAAAAAACAATTGCCTGCACATTTGGTTGTATTTTTTACACAAAAATAATTTATATCTAGTAGTTTGTAACTCTTCCCTCCCTAATTTTATACCATACAATGCAGACATGTTTGTTCTGCCTCCAAGAACATTGAGGAATTAATAAACCATTAACTTGTTATTCCTAATTAATTAACTAAAAATCTAGTTTATGATTCCACCCTATCCATAGTTTGTGTAACGTTTAGACCTTAAATTTTGAAACTTAATATAAAATTAAACAATAAAAAAGAATGTTAATCTTAAAGAAGCTAATGAAGCCCAGGACATTTTAGTGTTATTGACAAAAAATTAATCAATGTTTTATTGTTGTTTATCCCAGGGAAATCAAATCTTACAACTAATATGTAATGGCCTGTTTCTATCCTTATTCAAGTGAGTGCGGTGATTTCCTGTTTCAAAACATTCTGTCATTGATTTTATAGAAAACATGTTGAGAGATAGATGTCACAATTATTTTAGTCAATAGATATAAACAGAAAAAATCTGTTGAATAAGTATGTGTCCGGACTTTTCTCAGTGATCAAGAATAGTTTTCATACTTTCTATAGAAAATGTCTAAATTTTCTTATATTTCTTATAAATACTGGGTCTTACAATTCTTGAATAATTTTCTGTTTAAGAAAACTTTTAATTTCTTTTTCACTTTTTGTATACTGAAGAAATTAAAAGGTTGATTATGGTCACTTTAAATATGATTAGCTGAATTCCACATACAAGCAATATTGTAAACAGTTTAGGGAATCATTAATCATCTATGAAACAGTTTATAAGTCTATGGAATGTATAAGCCCTGATTCTATTAAATTTGATTGGAATTGTTTTTTTTGTTTTTTTCTGACACTGCGTTTCTCATCCCCCCGCCTCCCCCCTCCCTTGGATAGTACTGTAAGAATAAAGTCTTTTCATGAGTATATTGTATTTTATTATTTTAATTTAGAGTTTGTCCGGGTATTAAGTGTCAGTTCTGTCTCATTTGAGTCAATATTTTTCACTGAGTTTGTCACGCAACCTTCTGTTACCTGTCAAGTTATTTACATAATCCCCGTTAACGTTCTTTTATAAAATTCAAATTGTTGATAAAACACATTTCCTAATCAAAATCGCATTATGGCGTTATTTATGGCTGTAACGCTACTATGACACGGCTTTATAAATATTGACTCAATACCTGTGGAATATATGTCCCCTACTCACATTTAGGATTACTCAGTTTTAATGAGATCTTCTTCTATATTGAAACCACATGGGATATTCGTGTCATCAGCTACGTTTGACTTAAGTTCAGAACTATTTCTTTTGATCCCTTTTTTAATCGAAATTTCGTAATCCCCTTAAATTCGGCATTATTGACCTTTTATAGTAATATTGTACCAGCATAAAAGAATGAAGAGAAATTAATTTTAAAGTGTCGTCAGAATTGCGGTATAAATTTAATCTTTTATTAAACTGTTGCTAAGCGATATTTTATCAAATTTATGTAAGGTCATTCAGTGAAATGCTTGGAGGGATTTAACTTGTGAAGATGAAAGTAAAAAAAAATATTGAAAAGTTTCACTTCATGAACACATTTATCTTTCAATTTTCAGTTGAGTAACAGTAAAAGTCGACTTAGATAATGTGGTTTATATAATATATTGAACTGTATATAAAAATCAAGTAAAAATTATAATTGAAAAGTTGAATGTGAAAATAAAATTGTTAATAATACTTTTGAAATCTTGCAATGTAGCTGCAATTCAAACTCCATTTATCAAGAATTTCCTGTCTCTCCTTTAGGTACTGAAAATAAACCTTTAAAAATTCTTAAAAAGCGTACCGGTAAAAACTAAATGCGTCCCGTAATGCCAAATAAGATTAATTATTGTAACTTTCATGAGTATTATGTAAGGTAACTCCAAATCAAAGATTTATTTTAGGTCATTCAAAGCAAAAAAATAAATACAGCTATTAGTATACTATACATTTATTTCTCAGACTGATAACTTTAAGTATAAAATAACTGAATATGTACATTTATACAAGTCAAAAGATTGTCAAAGAGAAGTAACTGAATTTGAATAGTTAATGATCATATAAGGTAAAAGTTTGACTGCAACAATAATAACTGGTGAAAATGATGCTGTCCAGTTTTGGTTTAGATGGTCAATCTAGCTTAGCTCAGGCGACGTAACGCTACTTGTCAGCAATGTACTATAGCTTGTTTGTCTTATTAATCATAATTGTGACCCTTTTTTGAAAAAAATCCATTGTCTTGAGACGATTTTTCAAATTCTACTTTAAGCTAATAAAAGACCATAAAAGATCAAATAAAGTGACTTGCATTACAATCTACGGACCTTATTTTTCTGTGGTATTCAAACGAAGCCATCATACTCAGGACAAATCAGGAGAACTTATCTTGATGACATTTGATCAATTTGTTTAATGGATGAGAGTTAATGAAGTTTGGCCATGTCCTTTGATAAATAATGGTTGTAGTAATGGTAGTAGTTAGATTGAATGTTGAACATTATCAACCTTGTTTCCAGCTTATATAGTATGAACAAATTGACCTGGTCCTTAACCCCGATTGTTTAACAGTAGTTGTCCTTCCTATTTTTTAATTTTGATAATTGTTTTATGATAAGCAAAGAGTACATAGGCAATTTAGCCACATATGATTCTCATATGAAGGGATCTGCATATGATACTCATATGCTTCTCATATGAAATGATATGCATATGATACTCATATGATTATCATATGAAACAATGTTTTAGGCCTAATCCATTTCTGACTTAAAACATCCAATTTTATACAAGCACTGTTCTAGTTCAATCTTATGAAACAGATCAGTTTTGTCGAAATGATGAAATTGTCCATCAAATGTCACTGTTTCTGGAAGTTTGCATTAGTAC
Organism: Spisula subtruncata; assembly: GCA_963678985.1. NCBI lineage: Eukaryota > Metazoa > Mollusca > Bivalvia > Venerida > Mactridae > Spisula > Spisula subtruncata. The sequence goes on from OY787666.1 coordinate 6,671,716, forward strand.
TTTCTGACCACATTATTTGAAACAAGTCAGTAAGATTCAAAGCTTAATGGTTATCATTAAGGAGGTATGAGCTATGGAAGTGACTTAATGGTTATAATTAAGGGAGTCATATATATAAGAAGTGGGTGAAGATGTTATCACTGCCTGATTATGATGGAGTGATGGCATACTCAATTGGAATATGCATGTTTTGCAGATTGAAACAGATTATCTTATTTTATCAGCAGATTTGAGTTTATTCCCAGGGAGGCATTTTGTTGTTCTCCGATTGTGAAGATTTTCACTGATGATAAACTTGTATCAAGTCATTATGGATTTTCTTCCATTGCTTGTGAATTCTTAGAATAATGCAGTAACAAAAAGTAGGGCAACAATCAAAGCTGACATTTGGTTGTTGAAAGATATCGTTCCTGCATATATTACTCCGGTCTCTCAAAAAATCTCAGTCTGAGTTCAATCTCAACTCACTAGCTTATACTTATGCTTATGAGATTGCTTCGATACCCTTAACAAAAATATTGGATAAAATTTAATGTAGCAAACTTCTAGAGCATCTTCAATAGAACTATTGTTTCAAAATGAGATTTTAAAATTTTGAATTCTAATTTATATCAGATTTGAGATTTAATCAAAATCTCTGAACTCACAGAGTTCAATAACTGCATTCCACCAAGCCTGAATTGTGATGCATCAGTTTGTGTATTAGGCATAAATCAACAAATAATGTCAAGAGTTCTTGTTTCTGTAACATTTATAGGTGTTACGCCTTATTACGAAATACTTGTTATATACCAATAACTGAGTAATGTCTGTGTGGTAATGTTACAGCTCTTACAGCAACTTATCGAACATCAAAGATAATTGATTAGTACTTATTGTTTATACCTATGTACAAAGTAGAATTCCAGTAATTAGTCCAAAGTCTTTGAGTACAAGATGTGTAACTGTAGTAGGTGTAGCTGTATCACAATGTACTTGCCACAACATACCTTAAGAATGTACCTTAACAAGAGTGTTCCTGAACAACAAACAAATTGTGTACAATTCTTTTATGAATCTTCAGCTTCAGATGATTATTCCCCTCCCATCCACCGCCACTACCAAAGGTGATTATCGTAATGCAATGTGTCATCTTCCAGTCTTGGAAGCACTTGTTGACAATTGTATATTTTGTACGTATATATTTCTTTAGGGATTTTGAACAAACTAAAAATTATCGCTATTTATAACATGACATAAATTATTTAATTTTCAAGAATTTTGAGATCAAATTTTCAGGAATTTTGAGATATATTTTTGTGGAAGAGTCATGGGTTTGCCTGACTTGTAACCTCTTAAAATAAAGTTGTTGAGACAATGTTGGTAGTGAGATACCACACACAAGCACACACTCATGTTTCACCATCATATCACCTTTGTACAAGTGATTATAATACCTTCTAACTGTTATTACATCCAGTTTCATGTCATACTTGTGTTGTGTTTGAAGCACTTCCTGTTCTAATGGTGTATGGTTTCCCTTGGTTCGAGTGGTCTAACAACTGTTTGCTAGAGCACCCTTGAACGATTAACCCACCAGTGGTCTGACAACTGTTCAGGTAGCACCCTTGAACGATAAAACCACCAGCATCAGTGGGTTGACCATTCAAATCTTCAATGAAACAAGGTGATGGTTATTGTTCCGAAATCGGAACAAAATTACGAATGATAATCGTTGGATCACTACTGATTGTAAAATGTTTGTTCCTTTAGTGCAACAAAATTGAATCTCACTGTATACTATAAAGTGAGATACAACCTTATTGCACCAAACGGACATGTTAGATGAGCTAAGTGGCTTTGAGTGTTGTGTTACGGGGATATAAAGAGTGGTTGGGTACAGAGACAAGAGTCTGAGAGGTATGGACGCTGGTTATAACTTCACCCACCTGCCAGATACACAATTTATTACAGCTTATGATGAGTTTGTACTGATTAATCAATTTTCAATTTGGGCTGTCATAATTGTTAGTTTTAAGGCACATGTTCTGTTTCTCTTCATTTGGTTTCTGTAAGTAGAATTTTACTACATTATTAGAGTATTAATTTTACTTTAATAGGAACACTAGTAATTTATTTATTATTATAGTTATGGAAGGGTGCCATTTGAGGTATGCTCTGCTTTGGCAGTCGTCATGTTGTGCATTGCAAGGCTGCTCACATTTGGCAGTTGTTAGTCTATCCATTGCAAGGCTGCTCACATTTGGCAGTTGTTAGTCTATCCATTGCAAGGCTGCTCACATTTGGCAGTTGTTAGTCTATCCATTGCAAGGCTGCTCACATTTGGCAGTTGTTAGTCTATCTATTGCAAGGCTGCTCACGTTTTGCAGTTGCCATGTTGTACCTTGCAAGGTTGCTTACCTTTGACAGTTGTCATATTGACCTATGCAAGGTTGCTTACCTTTGACAGTTGCCATGTTATTCATTGCAATGTTGCTCACCTTTGACAGTTGCCACATTGTGCCTTGCAATGTTGCTCACCTTTGACAGTTGCCACGTTGTATCTTGCAATGTTGCTCACCTTTGACAGTTGCCACGTTGTACCTTGCAATGTTGCTCACCTTTGACAGTTGCCACGTTGTACCTTGCAATGTTGCTCACCTTTGACAGTTGCCACGTTGTACCTTGCAATGTTGCTCACCTTTGACAGTTGCCATGTTGTACCTTGCAATGTTGCTCTCCTTTGACAGTAGCCATGTTATACCTTGCAATGTTGCTCACCTTTGACAGTTGCCATGTTGTACCTTGCAATGTTGCTCACCTTTGACAGTCGCCATGTTGTACCTTGCAATGTTGCTTACCTTTGACAGTTACCATGTTGTGCCTTGCAATGTTGCTCACCTTTGGCAGTTGCCATGTTGTACCTTGCAATGTTGCTTGACTTTGACAGTTGCCACGTTGTGCCTTGCAATGTTGCTCACATTTGACAGTTGCTATGTTGTACCTTGCAATGTTGCTTACCTTTGACAGTTGCCACGTTGTGCCTTGCAATGTTGCTCACCTTTGACAGTTGCCACGTTGTACCTTGCAATGTTGCTCACCTTAGACAGTTGCCATGTTGTCCATTGCAATGTTGCTCACCTTTGACAGTTGCCATGTTGTACCTTGCAATGTTGCTCACCTTTGACAGTTGCCATGTTGTCCATTGCAATGTTGCTCACCTTTGACAGTTGCCATGTTGTCCATTGGAAGGTTGCTCACCTTTCACAGTTACCATGTTGTCCACTGCAATGTTGCTCACCTTTCACAGTTGCCATTTTGTCCACTGTAAGGTTGCTCACCTTTCACAGTTGCCATGTTGTCCATTGCAATGTTGCTCACCTTTGACAGTTGCCATGTTGTCCATTGGAAGGTTGCTCACCTTTGGTAGTAGTAAGGCTGTCCCTTGCAAGACTGAACCACATTTGGCAGTTGCAAATGACCTTGCAAGATTGCTTGCCTTTGGCAAGATACCAGACTTTATCTTTCTATGTTGCTTACCATTTGCAGTTTCCTAACTGTCCCTTGCTAGGCTTCTCACCTTTGACAGTTGCCAAGGCTGCTCATATATAGTTTTGAGATTGCCAATATCTTTTCTGCAAGCCTCTTAAAACCAATGCTGATAAACTATTATCAGCTCAACCATTGATTTTGTTATTAAGGTATTTTCTCAGACACTTTTTCTTCATCATAATCGGAAATAATCAGAACATGATCTGTCGTTAAGAACTTCGAGATTTCTATTAAGAAGTTTTGTTTTGTTATCATTACATTTGGCTGATTTGGAATGTATTTGTTTTCTGTGTTTGTCTTTCTCTCGGCTTGATAATTGATATGAATCAGAATTTGTATTGGGTTATTTTAACTGTACATTTCTTTGCTTTCTGGTTTTGTGATTTACCCATGTCTGTTTTTATGCATGCCTTCAAATGAAAGATGGTTGGGTCATATGGTTTTGCTGATGTTGGTCAGTCTGTCCATGAATTGGTTGGTTGTTGATCTGTGGTATCTAGGTGGTTAAAACAGGTTAGCTTAGGATCATCAAACTGTGTATGGCGGTTAATCATGAAGATCAGATGACCTTTATCTTTTATTGATCAATATGTAGGGTCAAGGTCATGATGATTTTGGTCATTGAGGGGTGGGTTTCATTTTTTTGCTAATTTTAGTTACAATATTAAACAATGCTTTATGTTCATTAGTGTGCAGAACTTTGCAAGATATCAGTGCTTGCTGTAGATGATTGAGTGAGCAGTGTGTGAGGTAGAAACAATTGTATGAGAGATCTAGATAGCAAGGAAGGTCGGCTCAAAACACGGCTGTCACTTCTTCACAGCTTACGCATGGAAACAGCAAAGTTAGAATCAACTGAGGTAGGAAAAACTTCCTTTGACCTCAAATTTTTCACTAAATTTTTATCCAAGACAGGCCTGAATTTACCTGGATAAGAAAGTGTAAATTTATAAAACTGGGTATTGATATGTTACTATAAATGCCTTACTTTGTCTAATAATGTCTATTGCCCCTTTTACCTTTTAAGAAGCACTAAAAGTTCATGCATTCTAGAAAAGGTAAAATTATGTATGTAAGAGAAACCCCAAAATGACCATTGAGGTAAGCCCTTTATTGAAAGCATTGGGTAAAATAGGTCAAGGACATTTGCAGGAAAGTCCAATTATCTTAACTTTGAAAACCTTTAGACAAGGTTATAAAATCTGAATCATTCTGAAATTATGGAAATCTGTAGAGTTATGAAAGTCTGAAGAGAGAAGTTGACACAATCTCTGCACTGAAAACATTCCATAGTGCAATAATTCACAACAAAGATGCAATTATTTGCAACAAAGGTGTAATAATTTTGTTGTTAATCCCTAATTTATATTACAGCTTAGCCTTATACGAGGGATTTATAGTTTGATTGCATTCTCGGAATATAATGTTAACAGCATCAGCAGCTACAGAGCCTGGATTCCTGATGGAGATTCCTCCATAGAGATTTAGATAGGATTTACAATATGTCATCATTATGGGATGTATATCATAATCCCAGGGTGTATAGTACATAATGACAAGATGTTGTCATGTATTCACTATTGCAGACAAATGCGGGTTTCAATAGTTCACAATTTCTGATCGGTGATGTGTGTTTGTGTGTAAGAAAAAGAAGCATGAGAAAAGGGTTGCAGTTCAAGGCACCTGGCCCCTTACTGACCCCTTACTGATCCCTTACTCACACCTAGATATAGATTAAACCTACTCATTCCATAAAACATTTACTCCATATACCACAAAGTTACTTATATATACAAAGTGCTACCAAAAAGCGCTCGGTAGGACTAACTGCTAGGACAGGCTGCAGTCTTCTTTCCTCTCATACCCACATGCTGAGGAATCACCATCTGGAATGAGGTGTTGATAGTGCTTTATAATAATAGAAATTGTACTTCATTCAGACTCTAACAAAACTAAATAAGTATAAAATGAAATAAATAACCATGTTGTTTTGTTTTACTTTCAGTGTATAAATCACCAGATTACGAAGCCCTAGGATTCCGGTTGATCAAAGAACGACTGGTACATATAGGATACCCTGACAGTCTACTAGAGTTTGAATATGATCCTACATTCCCTATCAGGTTTGTCATCTATCTATTACAACTAATCCGCTAAGAAGAAATCAGCTTCACGTAAAAAACAAGAATAGCTGTCTTTGTCTTGGCACTGTAGCCTTTGTTTGGAGCAATGCTGAGCATAGCCTTTATCTGCCAGTCAGCTTTCTGCTGAAATATGGCAGGTATACATGTGTGCCTCTACCCGGATATAAACCAGGGTCGCTAGATTAGACGTGAAGTGCACTAACCACTGAGCTACGGTGCAACAAGGTTGTATCTCTCAATATAGTAAGGTAAAACCTTGTTGCGCCAAGGGGATGTAATCCTATATATTCTGGTATTATTGATCAGCATCTTGATCTGGCTTCATTTGATATCATTTTTCATCTTGAATGAGAATATGTTTGTCATATTGCATAATGAAAACCTTCAGAAATGACCAAACCACTGGTTAAATTACTTTGTGTACAGATATAATTATTCATTGCTTTCATGCTATGCTAGAACTGTGCTGGGACTATCGGGAGGGGAAAGTAGGGGAACTAGACACTTGTTTGTTATTGTGCATGATTGCTGCCTGTAACCTCACATTCTGATACAGGCATAGTATTTATGTCGTCAAGACACATGATTCACAAACCTTGTCTTTTGGGATTTGCCTGGAGCTTAAGTTTCCCAAGGAAATAGAGTTACTGAAACCATATACTGTTCATCGAGACTTAGGGAGTATATTAGTTCTAGAAGGGAGTATAGTAGATCTAGACCTTGTAACTCTACCAGCAGTTCCAGCTCAATTATTGGCATTTTTTGTCAAATTTTAAGGCTTTTGTGCCACAGTTGATTATTGACATGATTATCTGGGGGATAGATGGCCGGTGGGTACTACATGCAGTGGGGACATTTCAGTTTAGGGAATCGATTTGGCTCCTCCTGAGTGAAAATTCACTTCTCTGTCAAATGGTCTAAATTATAAAGGCTAATCATTAATGAACAAAATTCGCTTAGAATGCAAGTGGTCTTGGGTTCAAACCATGTGCAAGACATAAACAAAGACTTAGTGCCATAACTATAGTTCTTGTAATAATTGTCTTATTAACGCCATTTCAGACCAGACCCCTACTGATATTCACAGGTCCCTATTGGTGTATAATAAGTGGAGAGGTTTTATGTTAATTGTCAATGTGGTAATAAAGTGTTTTGAGCTATATTATCACACAGGATGTGAACCATATTACATGTTTCCTGTTTCGTTTGTTCTATAAGACTTTAATGCTGGGAAAGTGTCAAGTGTTTATGTTTGTGAAAATTTTCGTAGGTGATATATAAGCACCATTATGATATGAGATTTTTATATCGGCTTTTATTGCGTTAACAAGTGCGCTATATTTCAGTGAAACCCCTAAAACTTCATAAAATACCTCTCCCCTTTTAGTGTACCTTTTAAGTAATAAGACCATTGGGTTGTGAATGTTTACTTTTGGGGTCTGGTATAAAGTTCTGATTATCAGGTAATGGACAATATAAACTTTAATTTCAATCCAATATTTTGGCGATTACTTTTAATTCCATATGTTGGTTGAAAATAAACACCACAAATGACAACTACCGGTACATTGATAACGGACTTTACTTATTGTGTAAGGTTTGCATTAAGAAAGCCTCAACCTATATGTATGACAAATATGAGTCTCATTTAATTAGGTTGACAGGGGTTTATTCACCAACATTGTAAGACTGAAGCTCAGACTAAGACTTAAAATTGACAACATTTATAATCACTGCCATTCCTTTGCATTTACATTTAACCGTGTGACATTTATTATCTGATTATTTGTTGTTACCCACTAGACATGTATATATACCCATTTATATCAAAATCAGTACATTTATAACCATATGAGAGCGAATAGAACATTTGGATATAAAATCTTAAACTTTCAACGTTGGTGAACAAGGCCCACTAGCTCCAGTGCACTGGATTTGTAACCCAGCTAATTTTTACTTTACTTACATGAACTTCAGTTTACCATAGTATTATACATCATATGGTATTAAACTCTCATTTAGTGGCATATTTGATCTCTTTCATTATTTTATCATACAGTATAATTACAATGTGGGAGACAAACTACACTTATCATAATGCATATCATGCTTTCTCATGATACTTTCTCAAATACTGTAAAACTTCTATGTCTAAAACTGCATGGTAGTTATTCCAATAGGCTGCTTTTCAGTGAGTTCTGACAGAGCTTTGCGTATTGTGCAGTTTTCATATAGCTCCGGTGAACTGATAACCAGCATAATTGGACGGACCTCAAGCTACACAACATTACAGGTCCATCTGAGTATTAGCAATATGAAAACTGCAAAAACCTGCAATGGAAATGAGAAGCTGTGTATCAGGGTTAAATAGCTGCTACTTTACATACTTCCTGAAATTAGGTCAAGCAATGATGACATCTTTGTATCAAATTGGTCAGAATGGACAGTCAAATGTAATAATGATAAAAGATTATCCATCTATTATCCTGAAGCCACAGTAGGAAGCTATCAGAAGGATCACAATCGTCCCTTCAACGACAAAATAATGGAAGCAATAGATTCAAGTTTACAACCCCCAGTGATACGTCCTCGTAATGTCCCATACCTTCTGGTAATCTGGTGATTGTTCATAGGACAAACATGTTTGAAGGATAGCTTCGAGTCATAGTCACCCAAGAATAGTACCTGGTATAAAGAAGTGTTTTGTCCTGGGAAAGTGTTGATTGAAGCATTTGTTTGATCATTTGGAGAAAGGGAGAGCATTTATTGTAGGGTCTACAGTAACTCATAAAACATGAAGTCTGTGATTTCAGTGAGAAATCTAGAGATGTTGTTCCTGATTATCACAAACTCTTAGCAAGAAATGATATTATTAAGATTGTCATAGCTTTATGATACATCTGGCATTACCGTCTGCTCGCCTGTCTGCTATATACACCACTTGTTGTCATTGCTTGATTGAGTGTTATAGTGGGTGGGGGGTGAGCGTGACATTACGCTTTTATTTTATGTTTTTATCATATTTTTTATTCAATTAGGGAATTTATGAGTAGTTTGAAACTTCAATGTAAAGTGTTATGCTACATTGATATGATGAAATCACCAGATTGTTAAGTATTTTGTTTGTTTACGATACGCTGCTTTTCAAATTTTCCCATAATGCAATGATAAGATTGCTATTTTTAGTGCTGATGCTTTTTGAAAGATTTTGCAAGTTGTTTGGCACAAATGTCAGTGATTTTATTATATTATTTGTCATGCTGAAACCTCCAAGATTGACTTTTGATATTAGATTTAATTTTTATTTGATAGAATCATCTCATCTTTTGTACATATATTTTTCATATCCTTTGATTGGCCTGTCTCTTAGACTTCTGTCTTGACACCACACAAACAAATAAGCACACTGACTACATGGTTTGGTCACTAAAAGGGACCATTTAGCTGCCTTTCTGAACTACCCTTTATTATGCCCCCCATCTTTAATGAGCGGGTATATTGCTTTGCATGTTTGCCAGACTCGGTCGGTAGATCAAAAGGATTTCCGTACGCTTTGCCCTAGGATGTTCAAACTTTACATGAAGGTTGGTCAGCAGGAACATTAGATGACCTCTTAATATTGACGTCTGAGTATGTCAAAGGTCAAGTTACCATTTTCAACAATTAGGCTGCTATGGGGCATACATCTTGTTACTTTTGTACTGCATGCCCTCTATTATTTTGTTAATTATCAAATGATGTTACCATATTTCAGAGGTTTATGGTTTGATCAGTTGTATGGTAATCTACTCAAGGTCGATCCATTTGGTAACATACTGGTATGTGTACATGGCTTCGAGTTCCTCAAAGGGTAGGTACACCAATAACACTGTTATGTCTTCCACTGAAAGTTCCACCTATATCGCTGGCTTAGGATGAGAAGGTTGTAAGTACAAAATTTATATTTTGAGAAAACAAGAAAAAACTGTCCGAAAATGACTCTTTACTTATGGTTAAACAACAATTTTAAAAATGTATCAGCCTTTTAATTACATCTTCTCATTTTAAACCAGCGATATGAGTGGTGGAGATAAATTATACTGATTTTTTGCTGGAGTCACGACCCTTTGTACATCAAAAACCTTTCTAGTTATATAACAATGTTATTTACCAATTTGTACAAGAAAAGTTTGAAGTTTTGAATGCAATGCTTTGACAGATTCGGGCTTGAAAACTTGAAAGTTTTTGTGAACATTTTCAATGGACTAACTAAAGGATGGAAGAACGGCCTGGACAATCACCGTACACGTCCACATCATTTGATGACATTATTAGGTCAATGACAAATTCAACTGAAATAGATCCAAAATGTTCAAGATCCACACCTAATAGTAAAGTTGACTTTTGGTAGTCTTACTTAACATAATACTGTACTAATATTTATATGATGGGAACTGCAGGTGTTATATATCAGGGTGCTTTGAAGCAGTAGGTCATTGATAAACCAAGTGGTCACACAGTACGGCCCCTGTTTCATTTGAACCTCCAAAAAACACAGTTTTAGGCTTGTGTTTCCTGCAATCGATTCCATCAATGCCAGTTTCCATAACCAGGCAACCATGGATATATATCTTCAGTGGGGTCTCTCATTATAGGCTTTATTCATATGACAGCTGAAGTATAGGTAATTTTTATTCACCAATAAAATATTTTTTGCCGTTTTTATTGCTCTGTTATTCCACTATAAATTCTCTAAGAGCTGTTGAGTAATATGTGACTAGGTGCTTGTTGCTCAGTAGTGGCTTGTGCTTTAACGTAAAATAAGCAAATGTTATGTTTTGTTAATTACGTTGAAAGATAACGGGTTCACATAATCGTTCATTTTTTTATGAGGTTGCATAATGAATTTATGGTGAGCTTGTGGTAGGGTTACAACTATGGTGACCTTTGTGGGAGAATTGTGAATAAAAGAAAACTACTGTACAATAATATAGTATATTTGTGCTATTATTGTCAACTATTTATTATATAAGAAGTTAGCTGTGATGGTTAAGAAGTATTTGCTTGGCAAAACACAAAACCATCAAAAAAGACACCACCTTTAATTATACAGTATTAAAATTAGGATTTAAGCTCTCAAATTGTTGAACCTCGCTAGGAAAATTAAATGTTAACAAAGACAATAAATTCAAGAAAAAGGAATAAATCAGTATAATTTAGTACTTAATTATTATTGGTCAATTATTTGTAAACATGTTTTTATTGGCTAATTCGAACATCCTCTGTAGCACAGCCAATATTTGCAGTTACCAAAGGAAGTTGCTCTCTACAGGTTGAATTATACTCCGATTTGAACATTTTTGACACAGCAAAAATATGTGATTTACAGCATCTGAAGTTTGCCAAGCAAGCCATGTGTAACACATTCAGGTTTAATTAAAAAGAAAAATAGAAATAAGTAGGATGGAAATTCATGTTAAAATTAACAAAACAATCTAGAATGGAAGAAAACAATTAAAATGTTAATTGAGTTTGAAAAAAAGTGATTAACTTATTTAAAGTACATTATTGTTTCGTCTTTAAAAATTGTGTTATTACTTGATTCAAATTAGGTTAATTGCTTGAAAACGTTTGAGAATGCGAAGTGAAATAGTTTCATAAAAAACTAGCAGGTTCATGAATTGTCTCCGATAAGCAGTATGATTATGGTCAGTACAGACAGCCTTATTCAGAGCTTATTAGCTCCAAGCTTATTGCCGGATGTGGAGACACTTAACTACAGAACCCAGGATAAAGATGATTTATTTTACTATCTGTGCTAAAATATAATGAAAACCTGTATTTTTGTTTGTGCATCAAGTTCAAAGGTTACTGTTTATAATTGGACAGCTATTATATTGCAATTTAATTTTAATACTCATGTTATCTGTGTCGTGTATGACATGTTATCTGTGTCGTGTATGACATGTTATCTGTGTCGTGTATGACATGTTATCTGTGTTGTGTATGACAGCCCATTCATTTTTATTGCTATCATTGCTCTCATTTCCTTTGCGTTTTATTATAAAAAATATTGTATGCACTCATACAAGATGGGTATCATAATTGGCTATATATTTTTTAATTTCTTTGTTGATTTTCCATTTCAATAGATGAGACCCATTTCGCTTCAATGGGCAGTTTTTATGATGTTTTAAATGATACCATCTAATTGGGCATAATGAAAAATTGCATTTAATTTTGTTTGGCCGTATCCCCTCTTTAAAAATCCCGAGTCAATATGGGCAAGTTCTTTTTGCAGATCAAATCTATTCGTAACATTTCCGTAATCTTCAGCCTGAGCAATATTTGGAATCTGCAGCAACCATTGGGCAACATGATAAATATTTTAAATTTCTCTTATTTTAGTCTTAATTGAATTTGGTTTTCAATTGTTTTACTAAATTTTCAAGTTAATATGTATGCAGATTAAGTTGCAAGTATAGGGATGCATCAGAATAGTGACCACTTAAAGCACAGGACTGGTACCAGTTTGGTTTCTGTTCTTAGTGATTGGTATCAGTGATATGTCACAGGTTTGCAATCCGGTTCCCTGTACCGACACACCGGTTCCCTGTACCGACACACCGGTTCCCTATACCAACACACCGGTTCCCTGTACCAACACACCGGTTCCCTGTACCGACACACCGGTTCCCTGTACCGACATACGGGTTCCCTGTACCGACACACCAGTTCCCTGTACCGACACACCGGTTCCCTGTACCGACACACCGGTTCCCTGTACCGACACACCAGTTCCCTGTTCCGACACCCGACCTGATATGCACAGTCTACAGTAATACAGTATAACCATAGTGTTGTTCAACATGTGCAATGTATTTTGCGAATATACATTTATGTAGCACCTGTCATTCTGTTGCATGTACTAACAATGTAGCCTGGAGGTGTAATACAGACTGGTTGCATATTCGTACCTTGACTCATTCTATCAAGATGTTCTTCCCTGAGATCAAAGTATGAGAACCATTCTAGAACCACTTAATCAAAGTACTGCAAGTACTACAAGTACCATCCTCATAAATACAAAAAATTATCTCGTAAAATGAGTTTTTCACACACATTCTGTAAACAAACTGCTTGGAAAATGATGCTTTTCTGTAGATGAATGTCCTCTGAATGTGGAAGGCAACTTAATGACTAGATCAGTGGTTGATTCATATTAAATGCTTATAGTAACATTATAAGGCTGGACCTAATTATGTCTAACTTTAACATCCTCTAACAGGTTGTTTTTGACTCTCATACAGATGTAAAACACCAATGTAGCTGAAATTTGCAATTTCTATTCCATATTTGGCTTTATTCTTAACCCACAAGTATATTGTGTGGCACCAGTGGACTGGAACCCATGATTATTCTGAGCTTTTTTATCGTCCTATCAAGTGTGTCATTTTAAAAAGTCCAAACCACCTCCTCGGTAGCCTATAGTGGTAGCGGCGGGAGGTTCTCCAGGGTTGGATCCCTGGCTGCTTCATATCAAAGACAAAATAAAATTGGTACCAATAATTTCCAATAATACCGAAAATGGCGCCAATGGATAACATCTGGAATGAAGAAAATGTTTGATAATGCTTATTAGGGTTGCCTTCAAATATGGCTGACATTGCAAGACAAGTAAAGTAAATATTGTATGATTCTAGAAGGTATGGGAATTGGAGGCTAACCCAAGATGCAATTTGGTACGGCCTAAGTGCTAGTAACTTGATGATCATTGTTAAACTATAATCAACGACAGTGCTCTTCTGGGCTGATTTGATTGCCAACATGAATCAGTTATTCTGCAAATGGTTGTAATCTGATGATTGGTAATAGACCATTAATGTAATTCTATAGTCTGATTAATACATTGTTTGATGATTCGGAGAGATTTGGAGACATCTGTCTTATCACTGGGGAGTATCAAGTACCTAATCGTATTGTATACATGTTGCAATGGCAATACATGTATTCTGATTTCTCAGGTTCGGACAATATGACAATATGAGTTTATTCATGAATTTATTAACTACCACAGCTTATATTTGAATATGGCACTTTGTTTTCATGCCCTTCAGTGTTGTCCAGTGGTTATTATGCTGGATTTGAAGCCCTAATATTGTAACATTCTGGTGTTGAATAGTTTATGCCTGTGATTAATAAAGTTCTGCATGTTCTGTTCTGTTAATCAATCCTGGTTCGATTCTCTGACGCCTTGACCTCAAATAAGCATGCAAAACAAAGACTTTGCTCTAGATATGTAAGGATATATCTGGGATATGTAAGGATATATCTGCCCCTATCAAGGATGTGGATATTAATCAATCCAGATCCTCCTTTTGCGAGCATCAATCTTTTCTACAATTAGAGTTCTTTCCCTTTAATACTTTCCAAAAACATTAAGTAAATGAATTTTCCCATAAATCCTGTTGATCTTATGCCCAACCAAGAAAATGATATTTAAATAAACCCAGACAGTTAAATTTCATTTGTTTATAATGTGATTTATATTATCGTTTTAACAATATTGATGTGCTGTTTCATCAAAAAAATATTCTCACTTTCAAAATTGTTTAAAAAATAAGGTCAGAAATCCTGACTCATATTCATAAAAAATCAAATGTTCACAGCATGTGTTCAATTATTGAAGTATAGTTGCTAAGATTTTTTTGTATTTTTGGAAAAAAATCTGAAGTTTTCCTGATAAATCCAATCACTTTGGGCAGCTTTATGACTTGAAAGGTTAGAAAAAACGGAAATCTGAAACTTTTTAATGTTTGAAAATTGAAATTTTATTGGTGGATGATATAATATAAGTGTTTGAGGTGATGTTTTTTTGCATAATTTGAGATAGAACCAGACTTAGGAGGAAGTTTTTATTGTAATGAATCTTACTTCATGAAATTGAAATTCTTAGATTTATAGCTTAAACCATTTACACTGTTACAAATTTTTGGCATTTATTTGCCTCGTTAAAATCACTTTTAATTCATCTGTTCAATTGAATGTTTTAAGTGAATCTATATATGTGAGGACAATATCTAAAGCCTATAAATTTATGATAACAAAAACAGATTTCAGCTTTCGATTGACTATAGTGTCAACCTTTTTCAAACTACTTTATTTTGGCTCACCTGCCTCATAGTGACAAGGTAAACTTTTGTGATCACTCTTCATCAGTCGTCTGTCCGTCCACAATTTGCTTGTGTTCACTCTTGAGGCAACAGTTTTGATCCAATATTCATGAAACTTGGTCAGAATGTTGTTCTCAATCAAATCTAGGCCAAGTTCAAAACTTGGTCTTGTGGGGTGAAAAACTTAAGGTCTCTAGGTCAAATCTTTGAAAAACCTTACGTTCACTCTAGAGGTCACCGTTTTGATCCAATCTTCATGAAACTTATTCAGAATGTTGTTCTTTATAAAATCTAGGCCTTCTACAAAACTGGGTCATTTGGGGTTGAAAACTAGGTCACTAGGTCAAATCTTAGAAAACCTTGTGTTCATCTAGAGGTCAGAGTTTTGATCCAATCTTCATGAAACTTGTCTGTAAGAAGTTGTCAATGATTTTTTATGCCACCATAGGTGTAGTCTATGACAGGTGAGCAAACAAGGGCCCAAAGGGACCTCTTGTTTATTATAGCTCTATATCGAAGAAATATTTTTTAAAAAAGTTTTGGAGACTGCCCTTTTAACTTTTTAGTCCATAAGAAATAATCGACTAAAATTTAAAGCAATATGGTAGTAATCCCTTTGCGTCACTTCTCAGTTTAGTCTGAGAGTTGTACTGTTTACAATTCACTCTGGCAGAACTGAAAACTGATGTAACGCTCAGACGAAACTGACGGAACTCTGATGTTGCTTGAATATTGAACTACTACTAACTTAATTAAAATGATAAATGTAAACTTCTTAAAAGAATAAAAAAACCTCAGTCTCTCAGTCGGTTTGCTTCATTTCTGATTGTCAAATGCTTCCATTATGATCAAACAAATATTGCACGTCTTAAGTGATATAATGGTGAATCCTGAGTTGGCAGACATCTTGCTTGCATGCATGTTGTACCATTAATATGTTCAAACAGAATCGTTACAAAAAAATTTAACTCATCTCCAATTAGGGGTTTTGGCGACTTCTTGCCTACAGCTCTTGACTTATTACATCAAATGCCATTGCATTCAAACAGTTAGAATGGTAACTTACAAAAAAGTATTTATCCTTAATGTTTTGTGGAATTAGAGTTAATTAACGATCAACTGTTGAGTTAACTTCTACAGTTACATTGTCTGATTAGAGTACGGCAATGATACAGTTTAACTCAAGTACTGTGTAAAGTACTTGCTGTAAAATAAGAATATTTTACAAGTGATTAATTTTTGCTTTGTTTATGAATTGTGTATGTTTGTGAAAATTTACTCTAATCAACTTTTTATATCGGCAGTAAATAACTAATCACAGAAAGAAGAAATTTCTTAAGTCAAAGTCTTATAAGTTAAAAGTTGCAAACATTTAACACCGCAAACAACTTCAAAATAACCATACTGTAATCGTGAAATTTTTGACATCGCAAAAATTTAATAATTAATTTACTGTGAGTATAATGATGATGAGGGTTGTGTTATATATATTTGTTCATAATTACCAACTTAGCTCGGGCTTCACTGGCTTACTGGGTCTAGTGGCCATTCAACTTGACAAGACACTTAATACACACCCTCTAAACATTTCACTCTGCACACTCTTACCTTAAGTCTTTAATGATGCCAAATGTTGAAATGATCATTCCGCTAAGTGCTCTCCAGAATTAGTTTACATATGGTTTAAATCAGTCTCAAATTCATTTTCATTTCAATTTTAACAGGAAGTCAACGTAGTGTAGACTGGTAGACTGGATCTAGGTCAAACTGTGATTTTTATTGTAAAAATTGGTGAACCTGTCTAACATTTGAATTTTATTGCTTCTGAAGTTTTTAAAGATGGGTCTTTGTTATTATATTTATTTTATGGTGGCATTTATAGTTTATAAACACCTTCTGTATACCAGACTGTGAGATATATGCTAGAAGCTTGTACAATAAGCAGAACAGGGCTGTAATCTGTTGCATGTGCTGCCTGGTGGGTCATATGGCAGTATTTTATTTTTTTTTAGGATTCCTCGTTATAAACTTTATATATATACTAATTGGTTAGAATTTGCTTATTCTGTTTGATATGAATTTGAGCGTACGCAGATTTGAAGAGAAATAAAATATAGACATCAAATTGAGGGGCTAAAATGGAGAAGTGGATTTTTCCATTGCTCCCTGAAGCCTCAGAGAAGCAAATATTATAGACTGACTATTCGGCTTTGTATGGATGCATGCTTAATTTCTCAAAAAAATATCCAATTCCGCTGAAACTAAAATTGACATTTAATTTCTGGACCATTCATTTACAGTTGGGAGTTCCAGTTACTGACATTTTGGATGTTCTATTTCACATTAGAATGCCTTGTGAAGTTCCAAATTAATGACTACATATATCTTCGACTCTTGACCCTTAATACTTTGGTGTGTGGTGGAGTACCATTATTCAATCATAGTTTGTTTAATTAGTTGTCGAATCAGGTAGTTAACTGTTGTGTAAAAAGTATGTTTCTTCAATTTCAACCTGGAATGCCTGGTGACTGACTCTAAACTCTTGACCCTTACTGGTGGTGTGGTGGGGATCATCAATCAATCATCAAACATTCAATTAATTAATTTTCTAATTTAATGGTAAAGTATCAGTGCTATACTGTTGTATAATAATTCTGTTGCTTCAATAAATCTGGAGTTACCTTGTGTTACACACCTACCCCCCCCCCCCCCCCCCCCCCCCCCCCCGTAAGATAGTTGTTCCCCTAACGCTCCAAGTAATTATTAGTTCATGATTTGATTCAGGCCTGTGTTGTTGCTGAATTAAGCCACATGCTGTATCTTATTATAACAGGCCTGTTGTATGTTTTCACTCTTGTGGCACGGGGTCCTGTCCATTTTATTCAATTATCATAAAAACAAGAATAACAGTGATCAGATAATTATGTTTATATGTGTGTTTAATTCGTGTTATAGGTTTAAGGTTTCTGCAGGCGCATGAACAGCGTTACTGGTGTTGTGAAACATGTATGTCTGTCTGTCTGGAATTATACGGCTGTTTACTTCTTGTTGTTGTTCCAAATTAAAATTATAAGATGATGTTTTGGTTAGAAGTTTAAGCCGTGGTTCAAAGTAATGTTGAAGTGAGACCAGTATAAGAAGGAAGGATTGTTAGTAATTAACATTTTGTTAGCTCAAGGATTGTTAGTAATTAACATTTTGTTAGCTCAAGGATTGTTAGTAATTAACATTTTGTTAGCTCACCTGAGATGAGAATTTAGAGTCTTCATTGTATAGCTTGACCAGATTTAGTAGGCACTCATTAAACTTCGGAAGCGTGTATTATTTTCCGTAAGCGTAGTCGGTACTTATCGGAAATATTTGTTTATTTTTGCACCGACTTTGTCCGAAATATGCACGGAATATGTCCGGAGTGCCTACTAAAAAAAAAAATCTGGTCAAGTTATATGTCTGTTGTATGTCCGTTGTTAGTCTACGAATGCTGACCTTGGTGAATGTCTTAGAGAAAAATATTTGTAAAAAAGGGTATGCATGAAGAAATAGAACTTGGAAGGCAGGAATCAACCTAACTAGTAGTTTGTTATTGTGGACCAAAAATTAGGTCAACTTTTAAACTTTTGATTTGACATAAAAAATGAGTTTCAATCTATGGAAGTATTTTATAAAATTTATAATTTTTCTACAAGTTAACAAATTTAAAAAAAATTGTGTCTGGAATTGTTTTGTTTCATTTTGATGAATTTTAATGAATTTTAATGTTAAAGGAACTAAAATACAAGTTAATCAACTTCTATTTTCGTACATTCACTGTCCTAATTTTATTATAAATTCTTGATAAATTTTAAAAACTATATGAAGAATTTTAATTTATGAATTTTTGATGAATTCTTTATTCTACAAAGATTTTTTTACTTGTGAACCAGGGCCTGTTTTAAAGGTATCCAAAATGCAGTGATCTGATTAACAATTGCAACAAAACGTCTGTTATGCTCGTAGATAATAGTTATTGCCAAATAATAGCAAATAACAATAAAATAAAGATGAAAGACCACCCTTATCTTATATATTTATGTTTACCACAGAATGTCTGGCACTGTCTGGCACGGTTATATCATTGGCACTACTGAAACAGAGAACCAATTAAATCATTGATTAATTAATTTTGTCTATTTAGTCAGGTGTGTAGGGGAGTTTACCTCCTGCAAGATGGAAACTATCTCAGAAAAGGTCGGAAGTTTATGACACAAAAAACAAACTAGTGTATAGAAGCCATATGTCCCTGAATTGAAAAAACGAAGAAAAAAAACAGGTTTTGAAATGAATAATGTCTGATTCCTTCTGGGCTATCAAACTAGAGTGAAAGACTCAGGAACTGTTTTTATGAATAAAATACAAAATGAGTTCCATGTTTTTATGGTGTCAATTAATGGAACAAAAAGTTGTTTCTTATGTACCAAGCTTCACCATAAGTCACAAGCTTAATTGGTACCTGTAGACGTAGCCTCTATGATTAAGAAAATAATTTTTAGTTGCCATGGCATTTTATGTTGTTTTCTCTCATTTTGGCTTTTTATTTAATTTTGAAATATTGTGCGCGTCATATTAGAACACATTATTTTCTGATTTATTTAGTGAAATACGGGAACAGGTGTTATATATATTAGTCTTGTCACTTTTTTCTGACCTATTTCATAATTATATATAGCTCACATTGTTTTATAAAAAAACCCCTTGATTTTAACAGTATATAAATAATATTATTTTAATCATGCAGTAATCACTTTGTTCCCAAAATGTAACACTTGGATGGCATTTAACTTTACGTGCATCTACAAGAGGCAAGGCGTTTCTTTCATTTTATTTTCCCATGTAGCTAGCCCACATAGCTCAGTGGGTAGAGAAAGAGACTAGTAGTCACTACTGATCTCGGGGTTGTGGGTTCGAATCCTAATTACTAATAGTCTTTCGGATGAGACTTAAAACCGAGGTCCCATGTATGGTGCTATACACTGGCATGTAAAAGAACCAGGGATGCTTCTGGAATTGGGGCATCTTCTGTATCATGCTCTATCCTCCAAAAAACTCATTATAAATATAAAATATAATTTTCCCATGTACATATTGTATCTATGGAGACCTGTCTTGTTACACCATTTGGTTATAATGCACTCTAAATGACCCTAGCTGTAGATGCACTGTAAAACACCATTAAATACACACTTAATTCACTGATGTCAAAAACATCTTTTTTCTACCATTTAAATCAGCATGAATTTATTGCTTTCAAATTTTTATGTCAATTTATACAAATTAGACTGTACTGAAGCCAGAGCATTAATCTGTAATTACGAAAATCTGCAAAAATGAGAAAATTTGATGTAGCCATACTGTAAGTTAGAAAATCTGCAAAAGTTAGAAAATCTGCAATTTGAATAAAAAAACATGTGAGGAATCAAGAGGTAATGAAGCCGTGCATTTTACTGATAGTAGGAGTCAGTCTATTACATGTTATATGCAACAAGGCATTCATTGCGATGCATGAAGCAAGATAACGCGGCTGATTATCTGTGATGTAAATTGACTGTAGACTGATAACAGTATGATAACTCTATGATAACCTGCGTGATATTTCAATTATCACGCTGTGTTAAAGATGAGTGACGTTTGATAAAGAAACATGTAAAATTTTATAGATATTTTGCACTATTTGATGGGTATTTATGTATTACATTTCACATTTATAATGCACACACAGGTGTGGGTGACCCTGAACTGTCAGGAAACTATTTTCTGTGTCCCAGTAATACTGCTTCAAAGGTTACCTTCAGCATACCGAGGGTTCAGTGCAAAATTCTGGTAACTTAAAATTAATATATAGAGGCATTACTACAGTTTTGCACTGGGCCAGGGACATTACCCTAACATGAAAATTTTAACTTTATTTTAATTCCAATGTTCCTCTGCATGTGGATAAGATGCAAGTTCCACAGACAGGTATGGTTGCAGTACGGTTACTGGAAAACTGACTGGTGGAATTAGAATCAGTCGCAGCTGTAAAAAAATAGAACTGAAAAAAATGAAACGCAGCGTTAAGGAAAATATCACATTCATTTGGCTTGTGGCTTTAATTGATTAAGTGGGATTGAAATCAGTCAATTATTGTTCACATGGGACTGGAACAACAACAATAAATGACATCAATGATCCAAAAGAAAAAAATAAACCCTCTCAGAATCACAAGTTTGAACCACTAGTGTGTCATTAAATAATTCTGATACCTTAATTAAATTTCTTCTCAATCATATTCCAGACATTAATTTGTCATTTTGGGGAAAAACATACCGCGGGCTCAGCGCAAAACTATGGTATGTGCCTCTATAAATCAATGTAGTTACAATAGTTTTGCACCGAGCCCTCGATTTTATTACAATATTGTATGGCTTGCAAGGTATGAGAGAACAATAGTTTGCCCAGGATAATGTGATATTTACAAACATTGACTGGATTGGTCTACTGTTGCAAAATGGGTTACTTGAATAAAAACATGTTGTCAATTTTTATAATAAAAAACGCTGATAAATTGTACATTATTGCTTTTTCCTCCTAGGTGGCTTGTTCCAAATTTTCCCGCATTTTCAATATCCAGTGAGAGCACTATAGCTGCGTGTTATTATACCCCTCTGAAGTTTGATGTTTGTTTGTTAATATGGGTCTAACACCATTTCTTGACAATTTTTCGGTTAAATACAGCAGCAAATTCACCTAACTGATTTTCCTGGACTGTATTTCTAGCCAGTAATAATAAAGAAGTTAACTTGCTCATCCACAAGGAAACATGAACTTCTACATGGATGGACTGCAAAATCAACATTTCTGTCAAAATTTCATCAAGCAAGCTAATTGAAACCGAAAAAAATCAAAATTAAACCTGATCCAAAATTTGAAGGGGCTCATCAGCAGACATGTTTATTTTTGAAATCTTTGTTACTTTCAGAAATCTTGTTGCACAATCTACTTGAACTCGCAACATGGTCACAATAAACAAACATGTGAGCTTTGAAATGTGCATGTTATTCATTTCAGAAATTGCAGAGTTACTGCCCCTGTCTGGACTATCTAAAGACACGCTGTAATTGCTAGGATATTAATCACATTCAGTGAAAAGTAGCTCTGACTTAAATTAACATACAGTTTCAAGTGCAGAAAATTTTCAATTTTAGTCTCAAATTCAGGCTTCAGACCCTCACACATAAATGTCAGATTTTTGCATGAATTCTGACATGCAATTTTATTTATGACAAGGATAATCATTCCCTCTCATTAACTGTTGACTTTTCCCCAATATTTTCACACATTTTAAGATACTTATCCTACTATAAAACTTGTTGCTTGAGAAACACCAGAAGTGATCATTACTGTAAAATCAGAAGGTTTTGCTATTTTCCCAATTTCAAGAAATTTGTGAAAAAGTTCTGCACATGGATTTAATTCAACAAATGTACTAGAATGCAGAAAATACAGTTCAATCACTCCAGAACAGTCCTCCTTAGATCAACAACCTTAAAAACATTAACATGATAATTATGGGGTTCAAGAAGTAACCATTTACTTTACATATTACCTATTCGGGGCAACATCATCCAAACTTTGTGCTTTCCAACAGGTTTTGTACTGTACATGTAAGTTTTTTATTTATCCTAAAAATATCAATCATTTATTAACCTTGCACACTACTCATTTCCAAATGTTTAACCCCACAAATTTATGATTTTACAGTTACCATGGCAGGCTGGCAGCGTTTGTGTCAGTTCTTCCAGCAACTGGAAGCCCTCCAATCAATTTCCGGTATACAATTTTGAAGTTGTTTGCCATAGAGGATGTTTGAGTTTATACTAAACATTTGATGTTCAAATTTACAGAATTATAAAAGCTGGCTGGTTTAACTACATTTGTATAATGTGAAAGTTTTTAATAGAACCCAGCCTGGGTTGTTACAATGCCCCATTTATAGAATTTTGCCCCATTTACCTAAGTGGATTCGTAGTGAATTTTATATTAAATTGAAAAGAATTGAGGGAGAAATCTTGAACACTCTCAATGACTTTTGTTTCTCTGTGAATTTAACATTTGAAACTTCTTGCCTGAATCGGTCTAATTAAGTAGTTTTCATATATTCTGTATTAATAATTACTGAAAAAGCTACTTGCACGAATCAACAATTGCTTGTCCCGGTCAACCCAACATTTAAGTGCTTTTTCGCAGACTTGTTTCTGTTTAGTTTAGCAAAGCGGAAATATTATATTAAGTGAACGTTGCAAATTTATTAAATTCACTTATGCATATTTCATTTAGCGTAAATTTCTAAGGCATTGTGGCAGAGTGAAAGCCATCAGTGGATGTGACATGTTGACTGGACGACTGCTTTGTGGCAAGTATGTTAGCTTATGACTACCTGGTCGCTTTCGTTCAATAGGTGTGAACTCATCAGAGGATTTTCCTACTGCTTGAAGTATTATATATTTCAGTACACGAGAAAAGCCATATTTGCTTATGCAAATAATACTGTTTTATTTGGCCTTATATACTCCCTTATCCTGGTAATTGTGCCGGTTATTGTACCGGTGCTGGTTTTTGTGCCGGTAGTTATGCCGTTGCTGGTTTCTGCGCTGGTAATTGTGCCGGTGCTGGTTTTTGTGCCGGTGCTGTAGATTGTGCCAGTTTTGTTGCTGGTTATCTTTAAGTGTCGATGTAGTGCCAGTGATGATTTCTGTGCCGGTATTATGGTGCAGGTCTGTAAGAAACCCGTTCTGGTCGTGTCGTGAACACTCATGGGATCAGCATATCTGTGTGCTAATGGTACCGGTAAGTTTGTGCCGGTGATGTAGATATATGCCTGTAGTAGCGAGAACGTTACAATGACGTTCTCTGAGAATCAGAAAGGTTAAACTCATTTATATTAAAAGAGTTGTATTTGTCAGCAATTTTGCTGCTATATCCTCCCTATGTCTCTTTGCTTAAACTGTTAAGGTTTCTAATCTTTCGTGTTTGAAATGTGATGAAATATTGGGTTTTTACCAAGGTAGTTTTTGGTAGCTAAGTGCCAAAGGCTTAACATTAGTGTTCCTTCTGAAGATTTAATTCAACGTTTGTCAAAATGTAACAACCGTAATGCATGAATAACTCGGAAAGATTCGGCTCTTAATGTTATTCCTTCTCATGACTTAATTTGTCTCAGAATTTTCCTTGTATCAGTATGGGAAAGGCAGCACAAACTCCATTAAAAAAAAAAAACACAGAATTTCAATAAGACTTTCGACAATCTATCTTCTTTTGTCAGATTATATTTTTTATAAGGAAAATGCATCAAGTAATCCCTGCTTGTCATTGATATGGCATAATGTGAATGTTCTGTCTTTGTACAATCTTCTCAATTTACACCTTATTACAACATGCTGTCTCAATATGCTTCACAGGGTGGACATACCACATGACATTTTGGCTAAGTCTGCAAGTAAAAATATGTCAATAAAATCTTAAAAACATCTGTAATTTGTACAGGTAGTGCTCATTCTCTGCTTGAAAGTCAAACATATCTGGTAAAAATCTGTCAAAGAGTAAAATTCTTACGGTTGCTTTTAACTTTTTGTTGACCTATTTTTACTTGCAGACTTAGCAAAAAAGTAATGTAGTATGTCCACACAGCTTCAGTCCTGGATTCACCTTCTTGTAAAATTTAATACAGTCATTTGTATACAAGATATCTGGTACATACAAAAGGAAGTGCTGATAGCTGTTTTTGTCATCTAATTTCTCCAGAAAATCTGACTTGCATGTTAAGTCAAATCTCAGTATTATCTGTGTTCTTGATCATACCCAAGTGAAGTAGCCACCTGTCTTAAAGCAGCCAATGTAATTTGAGGGTTCAGTGCAAAGCTATGGTAACTACATCAATTTATAGAGACATGTGCTATAGTTTTTAGTATTAAGCCTTCAAATTGGTCTATTTCATATTAAATGCAATAGCAACCTGATTTAAGCAACTACTTGTTCTGGTAAATGTATACATATGGAACATGCAGCTTTTTGGGAAAATGTCTTATAGAATGATCTCCCCTTGATAAGCTATTGTTGTTAAGTCCATTTCAGTATTGGATTGTCTCCCCTCCATGGTCATTATTAGAGAATGATTGACGATGGACACTAATGAGAGGAGCTTGATAAGACATATCATTCTATTGAGTATTGGGCTATGAAAAAGGTCAATTGTTACAAGCATGCACCTTGCTATGATGGGGGCACCTGTTATTCTTGAAATAGATTTGAAGAATATCTGGTTTCATTTGATAGTAATTCAAGAAAATTAAAAACTGATTATTTAGAACAATAGTTCACTAGGTTAATTTCCTTTGAAGAAACAAATTTACAGATTTAATTGTTAAAATACTAAGTGCATCACAATATTACTCCCAACAATTATTGTTATGTCAATTAGATTAATTTAAAAAATAGCAATATTTAAGTTCTTTTATGCTGAAATAATGTTGCTGAAATCTATTTTTATGCAAAGCACTTAAGAAAATTAGCAATTCTTTATAATGATATTGAATTTTTATTGTTTTCCTAAGGTAATCTGTAAACATTAAAAGTTCATGAACATAAATTTTGCAAATTCATAGATTTTTGTGAAAATAAATCACTTGCGAAAATTGTGATTTTTCAGTAAAATATCATGTTCTGTTGGGCATTAATGGAGATATGTTATGAATAAGATAATAAATGCTGATAATTAATTCATGCTAGTAAAATTAAATGACTTATTGTGGTGAATGTTAATCTGATATGACAACTTGATTGAAAAATTGGGTGGTCGACTGGTCTGTGTAGGAATTTAATTTTGCACATTTAATTTAAACATAGTGTCAATATCCTTGGTCAATGACCTCTGACCATTTATTGTAAAGCCTTAAACAGCCATACTTGTTTTAAATCCCCAGATGTTCTCAGCATTAAAACAGGGCAGAGGTAACTGTTGGTGTTGTCCGCAGTATTTTATTAGGCTGCTCAGATTATTGCTGACCACTCATCTCTTTATACGCTCATGAATTGTCAACATGACGACCTGTTGAGTGACGCATGTATCTCCGACACTGAGCCCAGACTCATCATTGTCACCCGACAGCTAATCACTATCAGTATTGTTGTTCATTTCTATGAAAACCGTGTAATAAAACGAGGTGATTGTAATAGTTGTTTAAATCTTCAACAATACTAGAACATCTCACCTGCTGACTTGGAAACAATTTAATTTCAATAAGACCCATCAGTAAATATTTGTGTGTGGCACCTGCTAATTCAGCCCACCAAAATAAGCTGATGTTTTCAGTTATGACGTTCTTGTGACATCTTGTGGTCTATTGTCATTGGCTTGATGAAATATATTGCATTTCTTCTAAATGTCAGCAGCTATTCAATGTATTAACCCATTACTCCAAAAACATGCACTTTGATGCACTATAATGCACAGCCACTCAATCTTCATCAAAGAAAGTTGAGGGTTTTCACCTTGGTTCAATCAGCTAGAAATTTCACTGGAGGCTAAAATATTTTAAAAATAAAGGTTGAAAGAAATTGCAATTAACTGTCCCCAGTGTCTGGTTGCAATCTCCTCCATTGGCTAGCGGTCTGTCTTTCTGTTACAAGGTTTTGTGATAAAGTGTTGAGGTGGAATTACTATCACCTTCCTAAACCATTGATAATTTTCTGGCGGTACGATTTTTATGTTCAATCTACAATTTGGAGGTTTTATAATTAAAAGATTTATTTAATATCGGTGAATGAGACATTGAGTCCGTGCCCTTTTGAGCTTCGAGTTACATCAGTAATCCTGAGAAAATAGGTCTGATTTGCAAATTAGCTGATCCTTGTACCAGCAGGTGGCTTCATTCACAAGGTCGAGCCAATTGTCCGGGGATTTTGGCAGTAGCCTCAGAATAAATCAAGGATACACAACAGGAGCGAGTAATGACCGCAGCTTATAAAAATGATCCGAAAATCTAGCACTTGTATAATGTTAAAATAATGTAACCAAATAGAAGTGTCACTGTCTCGTTTCATTCTATAGAACAAGTTTAAGACGTCCATTATATTTCTCCTAATTGCCTTCATGCTTTTTCTGCTCGAGATTTTTTGATAAAGCTGTTAAATTAAAGTTTTTTTGCCGATTAATTTTGATGGACATGATGGCGGGTGAGTGGGGCGGACACAATTTGTATTGTCCGAGTTGTAATGATAGGATGGGATTGAACAGGAAGTAAGAGACATCGGACAAATTAGGTGGACTAATTAAACATGACCTGGTCTAATACTGGCAGACAGTGGTGATTACAGTTTGTACTTTATTAGTCTGTCGGCCATTGTTCTGTAGCTCTGGCAGGGTATAGGCGTAATACCAACAAATTAGTGTAAAGACATGTGACTACTAAATTACTGTAAATGGCTACTAAATTGACACGAGGGCTTGACTGACTGTTTGAGCTTATCTGATGGTTGCCATGTGTTTTCCATTGTAAAATAACAGTGATTATTCCTATACTTATTGTATTCTTCAAAGTTTCAGATATGTTTTCCTAATTTCAAATAGTAAAACTTGAAATATGTTAATGCATTTTGCATGAAATCTTAAGTTTATGAAAGACAATCTTGCACATCATTCTTGTCCAACGGAAAAAAGGTGTCAAGCAATTAGCCCATTTTATGAACAGTTCTGCAAAGTTGTATTAAACAACAAGAATTATTGTTGAAAAACGAGTTTGTATTTTATTTCTCTTCTCTTTATCTTTTTAATTGTAAGTCAAACTCGTTAGTGTTAATTAGCAAATTCCAATCAGTAAAATTTGACAAAATTAGCTTTAAATGGGAAACAGTGTATTAGTATGAAACTAATCTTAATTTTTAATAAAAAAACCACTGAAAAGTGGGTTTATGATCATTCAAGGGTATATTAGTTTGCTCATGTGGTGTGTGTTTGTCTATTTTGAACTGGGTGGAAGGATAATACCGATATCCCCCACCCCCTCGGGCTTAAACTCTAAATGTCTGGCATAGAAACTACTTTTGATGGCTCATTCTATTATAGTTTATCCTTCCTCTACCAAAGTAACCGTGGGGTCATAAATTATATACTTCGATGGTGACCTTATCTTTTCCTAATTTTATTGGATTTTCTTTCCGGGACAAAAACATGTGTACATGAGACTGTTTAGTTGTGTGCTAATTGTTTTTGTATTTTATTTCCAGAACGGACATTCATGAGATGTATCCAAACAAGTTTGTACAGATGGATGAAAACAGATTTAGAATATTTAATACCTTATATGAGTTACCTAGTAAGTATACTGTTCACTGTTAGATGATAAATCCATTTTAAGATAAAATCATAAATGATAAAAATAACCTTTGAAGAAAAGCAACCAGAACTATATATTTGCCCCTGACCAGTTAGTTGTCTGTTAGCTGAATTTTAAATTTGACATGAATTTTGAATTTGTCCTATGGTTTAGCTGCATTGTCAAAACTGTTGCCAATAGGAAAGCCAAATTCTAAAGATTTACCATTTGCAATGCACTCCAAAAATTGCCAAAAGCAATGCTTAATATTGTAAATTATCATCTTTAAGGCTCTGTTATTTGATAATTTGACCAGATTATGTTTGTAAATGAAATGCGATAATACCACAACTGTGGTCCTGCATTGATACCGGAAGAAGAAGAATCCAAAATAGTCCAAGGGAAGTAACTCTGAAATTAATCCTTGTGTTTTTGGTCATAATATACCAAGGGAAATAACTCTTTATGATTTACAAGTTTACTGCTTAAAAGTACAAATATTTTCACTGCTTCAAATACTCATAATTTAATCAAAATACTTGAATTTAATTTGAATAACAGTAACTGAAGGTGTGAAAACTTCAATTTATCGCTAAACTTGTGAAATTCAATATTTGAACGTGCTATTCCTTGATTTAATGCTGCATAATCTTGCTAAATCACATTATCTTTATCCCTTAAGGCCTTCAATATAATACAAGTATGTCATTCTGCAGCACTCATTTGTTTCATTTAAGCATTTTTTTAAAGAATGGAATAATGATAATACTACATTATTTGAAATGTTTACAGAAATTGTTGGATTCAGAGAAAAACTAAAAACATTCTTTTGTTCAGTACCCGTAGTACTAGTTAAAGAAGTTATGGCAATTTCCTGAAATTCATTTCCGCAAACAATCATACCCCTGCTGGGTAGATACATATTAAAGAAATTGAAGATTAATTTATAAAAAAAACTCAGCTTCCGGCAGTGAAGCCTTCAAAATTGATGTCATTTTAATTTGATAATTTGATTTGAAGTGGAAATTGAAAATAAATATTGTTTTAATACCTTGTGCAGCTGGATCCTCTCATGAATATGAAGCCGGGTACCAGCTTGCGTAAAGTTTGCAGCGAAATTATACTTGAGTTTTCTCTGGAAAAAGTCCACATGTTTGTGTGCAACGTGTGGTAAAGATGCTTACATTGAAAATATTATAAGTTTGAAGATGCAGGTGTTTCACAAAGACATTAAAACTGTAAAGAGAAGATGAGAAATGTTCAGTAAAATATTTAAAGACTTTTGCAGCAGATTCTTGCTTGAGTGATGGGACTAACTTTTGTGGTAACTAACATGATAATTTCAAAGTTGCAACAGATTGTATTATAGGGAAATGCTTTCCCTGTTTCTAAAAAGAAACTGCACAGAATGTAAACTTTCTGATGTGTTGCTTATGGTGTACAGTCAAACCTGCATTGTAAATGTTAATTGTCATCTGAATTAAAGCATCTCATCGGTCTACAGCTGCCCAATATTATAAAATCTGAGCTGGTCAATCTAATTATAATTACAAATTTGTAAAATCAATAATTTTTGTGGGGGTTTAATTTTGTGGATTTCCTGGTTCACTTTCAAGCACGAAATCAAATCCCAATCAACAATGATTTTGATCCTTGTATTTTAATACCCAAAATGCAAAATCCACAAATAAATGTCCCATCAAAATGGTCTTTTTACTAAAACCACAAAATTTCTTTCCATTGAAATCAAATGTTTTTACTGTAAATCAAAACCTGTACTAAACAGCCACCTGCATCAAGAAACCACATTCAATTTATCCCTTGGCTGGCCTGTTTAGACAGGTATATTACTATTATAGTTCCTGTCTAGGCTTGATTATTCCATATAATAGAATCAGTCTACCTACGACTAAGACACATATGTGAGTCATTATGTTACAGTAATACAGGTAATTGTCTCTGTATGTGGAGTAACTTGTTTAATTAATTGGATATTATTCAATTTGAAGTGATGTACCGACTTACAGTGAAACAATTAGTTCCCGGATGTATACCAGGTTTTATACATCTATGCCGGTACATTATGTCACTCAGTAAACACTTGGTTGACTCAGTGCTTATATATTTGCACTATAATCTCCGAATCATTCGTTAATCTCCATGAAGGTTGAAACATAAAATGCTGCACTCCGTTAGCATTGTAATCCTGCGTGATTAAAATACCAAATTCTTTCTCAAATCTGTGATTCTCTCTCAATACAATAGCAGAACCATTTCCAAGTATCAGTATCAACTCAAAACATCAGATTTCCAATTGAAATACCTGAGTTACCATACTCAAATACCTGAAGCTTCATACTCAAATACCTGAGGTACCACACTCAAATACCTGAGTCAAATACCTGAGGTACCACTCTCAAATACCTGAGGTACCACACTCAAATACTTGAGTCAAATACCTGAGGTACCACACTCAAATACCTAAAGTACCACACTCAAATACCTGAGGTACCACTCTAAATCTCAGGTATTTAATTCAAATACCTGCAAACACCATACACAAATTTATAGAGTCCCACTCAAATTCTATAAAAATGAACCACATTCAAATCTGGGACATTACACTTAAATATTGATGTTGAATGTTGATGATTGTATTTATTTGACTGTCTATTTTCAGTTATGTATATCCTAGCAGTTGTTGTCGACCTGTTCTGTCACAATCCAGAGTATACAAGGTATGTTCTCACATTTATATCAGAATGACTCTGACAGATTCTAACTTGCGTAACAGACTTTCACTCAAATCTTGAATTGTCAATCTTGGATTTTCACTCAAATCTCTAATTTTCTCTCAAATATTAGAATTTAACTCATATCTCAAATTTTCACTCAATCTCAAACTTTCTCTCAAATATTAGAATTGAACTCATATCTCGAATTTTCACTCAATCTCAAACTTTCTCTCAAATATCGAGGGTTGCCCACAAGACTATAGTAACTACAGATGATTAAAGAAGGACTTACTACAGTCTTGCAGGCACCCCTTGATTGGCACCCCTTGAGAATTGAACTCATATCTCGAATTTTCACTCAATCTCAAACTTTCTCTCAAATATGAGAATTGAACTCAATTATCAAATTCCAAGTGAAATATCAGACCCTGTGGGTTACTAGAAAATGTTGACCTAAGCTTGTCGGCAACCATAAAATTAAAACATCAGTAACAGTTATTAATTGGGACAAAAAAATATCAAATGAAAATCAGAAATTCAACAATATTTCTCATCTTTCTTGTGTACAGAGTAAAATGTATGATAAGGTGCAACATTTCGACTCCAATTTATTATTTAAACATTGCCTTCAAATGTTTTATTGCATAACTTCTCAACGTGACATGCATACGTATGTAATCGTCTATATGTCGTTCTTCATTGATCAATTCTGACATAATCATCTGGTAAATTATAAAGTATATCATTTGATTTCTTTTGACTAGTATTTGGCAATAAATTTTATCCATCTTTTATGTATTTGAGGTATATGAACAATAAGATACAAGGTTCTGTTCCAAGAAACTACAATTTTATGTTTGAAATATTGCCTTCAATTTCAAATATTTGTTATATAATTTCTCATACTGACATGATGCTTGCATATCAAATTGTCCGTATTTCATATGTCATTTCTTCCTCGATTTAAAATTATCTGGTAAATTATTAAATATATCATTTGATTTATTTTGACTCGTATTTGGCAAAAAAGTCAGTTCAGTTGTCATGGCAATCAAATTTTAAATAAATTTGAGCATATCAAATCTAATGAAGAAAAATTATAAACAATTTCATCTGGTTGAGAATGAAATATTTGTCATTGGCCGTGAGACAAAAATGTCAAATTGGAATTTTATTTCATTAAGTCAAAGTATGTGGTTTTGGTAAAACACCATTTCTTGGCGATAAAATTCATGGAGTTTGCATATCATGGAAAAAACGAAGATAAAAATTGTTTAAGATTCATAATCAATAAATCAAAATCCTTCTGTCATAATTACTATTTTGCTTTATGATGCATTATAAGCAATTTTAACAACAGTATTAGTGTTGTGGATTTGATAATAATCAGCATTTTCAAGGAAAGAAAAATTTCAATTCTTATGTTAAAATAAAATCTTGTTAATGAAAACTGCAATAGAAATGGTTGTAGAATTATCAATTTTGATATAATGGTAACTGTATTTATTGATTTGTTAGTTTTCAGTTTTGTAATGACTTCAAATAAGTTACCAGAGAAACATATGTTAAGAATGTCAGAGACAAAGATATATTTGTTGTGGAAAGATTAGAATTAACTAGATTCTACCAATTTTAAATAGAGAAACACTAATTAAAATTGAATGCTATTGTAAATATCTTGTTCTAGTGTTTCCATTCTGTTAATTGAATCAGATCCAGTTTGTATTCATATGACGTCAGCGTGTCTACAACAGAGATATTCCAGTAGGTTTTAATTAATGTTTGTCGATTTGTGTCGGATGTTTGAAATCTGTAGATGCTTCATGCCGTTGGAATTCAAAAGATAATTCAAAAGATAATTTAAAAGATAATTGGACATTCTGATATCACCAGCAATTGACAGTGGAAGCTGGCAAACCTTTGGATAGGAGGGCTGCAATCATGTACCATTATCAGGCCCCTATTTCCCAAAGCATCTCAAGTAGAAATCTCAACTAAAAAATCTCAACTCAAATGGAGATTTTGCTAAAACCCTCTCTCTGTCAATCAAAAAAATCTGGATCCTGCCATAACTCAAACAATTTTCAAGCTAGGTTTATGAAACTTGGTATGTGGATAGAGACCAATAAAGAGATTATGCATGTATTATTGTGGTTGCTATGGCAACCGAAACATTGACAACCTTGAAATCAGTTCTGTATTGCTTGCAATTCTTATTAGTTGTTTGCAAACATTTCTTGTTACCTACAGGAAATCTACAGGAGTACAGTCGGGAGATCTCACTATGACATATTCCTCTATCTACCAGGATGTCATGGCTGCCACAGATCAAGTTCATGGTAAAAATGTGAGTCAAGTTCTAGTGTATTTTATATTAGCAGTGATATTTGATGGCAATATAGATGCACATGTATGGTCATTTTTACCTGATTATCTTCCCTTGGAAGCCAGAGGTCATTGACTAATTGACATTACGCTAGGTATCAATCATTACCCCTTAAATCAATCTCTGCTCGGGACTAATGTCAATAAAGCAGAGATGAAACCAAATGACCATGTACTATGATAATCTCAGTCAAATGCAAAAAATCCAGTCCAATTATAATGAAGCACACATCATATCAAACCTGCTTACAGTGAGCTCAATACAAGGCTTGCATACAAAACTAAGATTCCAAGGAACCGTTTTTTTCAACAGACTTATGGAAATCATAAACTTATGTTCAAATTTCTATTTTGTATATTTCTTTAAACTGCAAATCGGGTACAAAATTGTTTGTAAACATTCATTAACCGAATCTTGAGTATTATTACAGCTCCATGCTTTATAGTTATAAAAGTATCATAAAGAATTTAAATTTGATGGTAAATTTAATATTTCCCTAAATACTTTGATAAAACAGTACCGGTACCCAGAACTTGTTTCATATCAGTTTTTAGGAATTGCCAATCATTGTTTGATCCTCCATGTAAGTATGTATGAATTCTGTATGTCCTGTATATCAAACAGGTAATGATTATCCTTGGTATTGTAGGGTCCATTGAAGAAAGCTACAATGGAAAACAAGGAGTTATATGTATTGAAAGATAACCGGTTACCTCTGTTACTGGACAGGTTAGTTGATCATATTCATACATATCTGTCTGATTCTTCTCTTTAGCCTGTTAGCTCTGGTCACAACATCTACACGTCTGAATTGTCCTACTCCAGATCTCCACTTATCTGTAGGTACAAATAATTTTTAGCTCGACTATTCGAAGAATATGAGAGCTATTACAGTCACTTGTTCGTCGGCGTCGGCGTCGGCGTCGGCGTTGCATATGGTTAAAGTTTTGCATGCAAAACTTTAACCTTGGTTATATTTCAATAACCAGTGCATATATTGGATTGAAACTTTGCACTGGCTTTCCCTGTCATGTAATCAACCATGTTAGATAACTCTTGCATGAATTTAATGCAAATTATGGCCCTTTTTTACTTAGAAAATTTGGTTAAAGTTTTGCATGCAAGTTACTAATAAGGCCATATCTCAAATAGTATCTGTGCTATGGCATTGAAACTAACAACACTTACTAACCATCATAAGGCAATGGTACCGGTCATGGGTAATAGCTCTATTATGATTATTATTTGAGTTATGCCCCTTTTTAACATAGAATTTTCTTGGTTAAAGTTTTGCATGCAAGTTTCATTCAGACCATATCTCAGCTACTATCCATGATACTGCATTGAAACTTACAACACTTGTTAACCATCATCAGTCAATGGTATCAGTCAAGGGCAATAACTCTATTATTTTTTATTTCAGTTATGCCCCTTTTTAACATAGGAGTTTATTGGTTCAAGTTTTACATGCAAGTCCTATTCATGCCATATCTTAGTTACTATTTATGATATTGCATTGAAACTTATAACACTTGTTTATCATCATTAGTCAATGGTACTGGTCAATTGTAATAACTCCATTTTTAGTTTAATTCAAGTTATGCCCCTTTTAACTTAGACTTTCCTTGGTTAAAGTTTTGCATGCAAGTTACATTCAAACCATATCTCACCTACTATCAATGATATTGCATTGAAAAGTTTAACTTCCCCTTTAAACAAGTACAAAGTAACAAATTCTCACATATAAATGATTGCCAGTTTAATAAAGTCGTATAATACACACATTATTTGTCTAATATGGTAAACTGAAAATATCACATTGTTTTGTTGAGGCTTGAATTCTTAAGATAGATATTTAGGTTAACCACTAGAATATTGTATTACATATATTGCTCACTATTGCTAACTTGTATTGTATTTATCCTCCCAGTTTAGTTCTCTGGCTGAATCTAAAACTTGTTAATACCTACATTTATCACAAATCTGTACACTTTCCTACTATGCAATAAAAAAATCATATTGCACAGTGTGCTTACATACTTTGCAAATGACATGTGATGTTCTTTGTTTATATGATGTTTATGTGATAAGTAGAGTATTGTTGCTAGGTAGTAAAAATTTTAGACAGTGATAGGTGTTTGCCTTTTTTCTGTGTCTAAAGGTTGTATCTATGTGTCAAAAGGTTGTATCTCACCCGAAACTGTAGATGAATTTGACAAATTAATGCCAAATAGTCATATCTGGCCGAGATCTCACATTTTGTTACCAAAAATAAATGTGTGCGAGGTTTTGAATGTGTCATATGACGTATATCTAAGAAAATGATTGGTGCAGAGCTACGATATTTTGACATAAGGAGCAAAACAGTCTCCTGTTTCCCCGCTCATACAAACCTGAGATACGAGGTTTTGACTATCCAGCGAGGATATCAAACTTGTGTTGTTTGGCATGGTATTGTATTCAGTACTAAAAATAATTACTAAACTACTTTAAACTCATCACTGATTTATTACATGACTGTATCCTCTACATTATTATTTTAATTTGTCACCTTTGTTTTAAAATTGACTCCTTTAACAAATCATATCTTACTCATATGATTATTTTGTAGAAACTTTGTTATGTCAGTGGATGTATACAATTCCCTTTAAACATACACATTTCTTGAATAGAGTACAGTGCCGCTTGAAGTCTTAAAATCATTTTCACTGGCAAATATTTGTTAATAGTCCAGTGTTGAGATAACTGCCATGCCTCAACAACCATTGTACATTAACTTTCATTGCCATGTAGTCAACTAAGTAGCGTAACTCACGTTTCAATATAATACAAATTTTAAATGGCCTGTTTTGAACTTATATTTTTCTGACAAATGGCTGCGAATAGTCGAGCGCGCTGTCTAGTGACAGCTCTTGTTTACCGTTATAATCCTTGTGTCACATGAATATTCATATTTGGACAATAGAGTTGGGGTCAGTTGTGTACAAAACCAGTCTAACTAGGCCAGATTTATTTGTACCTACATGTAAATTAAGGGGAACCACCTTGCACAGAGTTCTGGATATCAACTATTGTGGAGTCCAGTACCAGTAAAACTTGAAGAACAGTTAAGTGAATGAATCTGTTTCCACTAGACTTAGGGATGACAACTCCAACTGTGTACCTTAATACATTTACATTGTACATAGCTTAACAAATCATTTTCAATAATGTTGGTCTAATTAAAAAAAAAAATGCTTTAATTAGGGATGTAACTATTCGGTCAAATTGCTTACCGGTTTACCGTTTAATCTTCCAAACGGTTAACCGAATAACGCATCGTATATTCACTCGATGTTATATTTTGATGTGTAACATTTTTCTTTGACACCGGTAATAGTAGTGCATAGTTATGCAGATGACGTATATTATTATGTTGCAATTGTATAAAATTACATTATAAAATGATAAGAACTTAGTTTGCTCAAAGCTGTTGCATAAAATACAAGGCAGAGAATGCATTGATTCCGAAGTAACGAGCTCGCAAATCTTGTTTTGACATATTGGAGATTGAACAGTTGTTAAAAGGGGAGTAAACTCTCAATGGAACGTGATTAACTGCGGTCCTATTTTTAAGCGTAGATGCACGAGACATTTAATGAAAATTCAACAATCCTTCTTTGTTCTATTAAAGTATAAAATGATATTGTGTCTGGTTAATGGTAATTTATTAATAGTTATGTGCGTAAACGAAATGTGTGAAAAACATTGCCTGTCATCATTTTGAGGTCAGCAAAAATACCCAAGTACTTCGATTGTCTTACGTAATTAACACCTTATTATACATGTCAAGCTGTTTATTGCGGATTATAAACAATGACCCCATCAGACTGGATTTTAATTTGATTTACAGTAACATTGGATGCGACCAGTTTGTAACTTGATTGACAACAGGTTTATTTTGCGATATTTTTTCAAATTTAAAACAAAATCTGATTAAACAGTTACTGATTTTGCTAACCGATAACCAATGGTTCGAATGGTTTACCAGTTAACCGATTAATCGTTGACATCCCTAGCTTCAATTCAAAAACATTTATTCTATTTACCTTTCAGAATGCGTCACCATGGTTCTAAAGTATTCTTAGCAACGAATAGTGATTATGTTTATACCAATGTAAGTATTGACTGTAGAAATACATATATGTATATAATGTACAGAATCTGGTTAGTGCGACTTTCCCTGTCATCCGCCAAACTCGAGGTGACAATGTGATATGATGCATGACAATGCAAATTGACATTCAATAATGTGATGCAACAGAAGACATTTTATAAGTAATGTGGTTTTGATGTTGCATGGTAATGTCGCCTGTAAACATTATAATATATGCAATTTTATGCCTCATTTTCATATCCCATTGTTGCAATGACTGCGCTTTATATTGACATGAAAATTGACCATTGTTCCCAAATGCAACACAACAGACAACAATGTCATGTAACACTGCAATGTCATGTTGATTTGTCTTCTGTGACATCGGCCAGTAGAGTCAATGTGGCACTAGAAACTGGGATTGTTCATACATATTTTTCTTAGTTCATACATCAAGTTTTTAGAGGTATAGCCTACCATTAATAAATAACTTTTATCAAATATCACTCAATAACCTGTTTGACAATTTTTATGCCCCTGCATCTACTGATGCATGGGGTATATAGTGATGCATCTGTCCATGCGTTTGTCTGTTTGTCATGTTGAAACTCGAATATTTTTGTAGTCCAACAAGGCATTGCTTTCAAACTTGGCATACTTGTTAACCAATATAAACACATTACATTATCAAAGCTTTGAAGATGCTCCTCGTTATAACATGTTCTAACTGTTATTTATAAAATTATTCTTCCATTTCAGACAATTATGCAATATTTAATGGATTACCCATGTAAGGTAAGTAACCGTGGTTCAAAATCTACCTTATAAAGTTCTAAATGGAGATATACTGCCTCGATAGCACTTTGGTAACCACTTTAAAGTTATGTCGAGAAAAATTCAGCCAAATTTATAATATTTATTTGCAATTTCAATTTTCTGTTACCTTGAATATGTTCAAAAACTTAGCTGAACAATTTAATTACATTGTAAAAAACATGTCTTTATGAGTAATACTGTTACCTATATAGGCGGAATGGACATAAAAATATGTCATGGCAAACTGATATTGATCATGGACATGTCACTGAATTTAGTTTCATGAAAAAAGTAACCATGAACTAGGTTGAAATAGGTAGCGCTATAATACCTTGACACTGCATAGTTTACATTATATTTAGCTTTGAGAATTTTACCCGATCCTTACCTTTACGCATAAATATATTACAAGGTTCTTGCGTTGAATGTATCAATTTCAGCAAGCAACTTGTGAAATATCGGTATTTTAGATCTGTGATGGTTTTAGTAAGGTTGAGTGCTACCTTCCCTGTCGGATTTCCTCATACCTATTTTACATCTCGAGTGTCTTTGTGATACACTCCGCTAATGAAAACATGCAACTGGGGCTATAAATATAGCCAATACAAATGTATATCAGCTGGTTAATTACGCTAATTTAAAAAAAAGGTCAGGATCGTGTCAAATTCTCCAAGTTATACCGGTAGTTTAGTTACTGGTATAGGTATAATAAAACTGTATAAATATTTCAGGACGGTGAAACAAAGCGTGACTGGGTCTCATACTTTGATTATGTTGTCTGTGATGCCAGAAAACCGTTATTCTTTGGTGTGGGAACCATTCTACGACAAGTGGATCGGGTAAGCTTTTTGTAACTAAATTATGATACAATTTATAAATAAGCATATGAGATTGGAGATGTGAAATATGATTTGCTAACATTTCTCTAGGTATTTTCAGCATACAAAGAACACTGCATAGAAATAAAAAAAATCACAAATATTTTCGTATGCTAAACGTCTGAAAATCAAACTTGCTTACATGTAAAGTTCTGAAACAGTAGTTGTACTCTTCAGTTGAAGTAAAAAAAGGTGTTTGTGCATTTCAATTGAAGTTAGAAACTGTCTTCTGGAGTCTCTCTCTTCAGTTTAAGTTCGGGACAGTAGTTACATGCTTTAAAAGTTGCACATTTTGCCATGTTGGTGACTATGATATTTTTGTGAAATGATTAAGTAATTTGTTGTTGGTTGAATGCTAACATTTGTTATGTTATCTACAGGAAACAGGAGCATTAAAGCTAGGAACTCACACGGGAGAAATAAGATCGGGACATATCTACTCTGGAGGTAAAACAACATTCCTTATATCCTTATAACAAAACCTGATTGTACTTCTCCTATTGTCCTATTAAGATTGCCATTAAGTTTGCTGTACATACTGCATAACAGGTTTTCTACCATTCTAGAATAATCTTGAAATCAATTATGATTTGCAGCACAAGAAAGAATGTGCTTATTTGCAGAAAATAAAAGTTATTTGATGAAGAAATACCAAATATTGACTGAGTTATGGTCATGTGAATTGGTCATGTTCATATGCTGAATTAAATCATAAAACAATGTTTGAAACAGTTTTTGGCATCTAGGGGTGTGTGCTACTGGCACCTGTTACAGAATTATGACTCATTTTCAGGATTGGGCATTATGCCTGTGTAAAACCCCTGTATAAATTACAGTTTGGACTTGATCATACTGAAAAATGGACAGAATGTTTGTCTGTAAAATCTAAGTTAAGTTTGCAAATCAGAAACAGAATAGAAATAACAAACCTTGTAGGTTATATGCACGTGAAGAATACTGACTGCCTGTCAAATGGTGCCATATTTTATACTGTGTTACGGTGTGAAATTATAATACATGCTTGTATATGTATGTTTTTACTTTATCTTCGTATGTTACTATATTTTAGGTTCAGTGGAAGTATTTTCTGAGATCATGGGATCCTATGATAAGGAAGTATTATATATTGGTGATCATATATTTGGTGATATCCTCAAGTCAAAGAAACTAAAGGTAAATAAATATTGAACTTCAATTTATTTCATGCTTATCGGTGGTTTACGGCGGAATAACGGTGGATTATTCCACGATAATTTCACTGTTCATAATTTCACAGTTCATAATTTCACAGTTCATAATTTCACGCAAACGGACTTTATTTTTAAAACAAATCTTCCCGCCGCCAAAAATAATAAGCATTTACCCTTGCTCTCTTAATCTTTAACAAATAACTTAACATTGTATATACATAAATGTAAAGCAAATGGACGAAATTGAAGCCATTGCAGAAGAACTATTTGATTGCAACTCGACGCGTGCATGGCGGGAAAACAACGTCACGCAAAACATTTCGGGTATAAAATGGAGTATTTCCACCATTTAAGCTATTTGAAGCATGAAATAAATAGAATATTAGTATTTTACCGTGTATGATCGTTTGATAATTCACCTCGTGAGCAGCTGGCTTATATTTGCACTCGTGGCTACGCCACTCGTGAAAATATTACATCAGCTGCTCACTCGGTGAATTATCAGCCGATCATACACGGAAAAATACAAATATCCTCTATATAATTATTTATTTTCATGGATATTTTATGGATTTTGCAATTTCACAGTTTTCATGAGCTACAATTATGTATTGAAATTTACCGATGTACTTGCAATGTCAATAAATGTCTCAAGCCCTCCACGAACAGACGATCTTGCTCCCGAAGCCTCCTGAAGCTCATTTACTTCCATTGGGAGTACATTGACAAGGTGAAACTCAGTGGGACCTAGGCTTTAGACTTGTCTTTGAAGTACACTTTGTGCAAAATTGTTACACTTGTTGCTTACGCAAAATAGAAATGTGGAA
The DNA here is from genome assembly GCA_963678985.1 of Spisula subtruncata. Lineage (NCBI taxonomy): Eukaryota > Metazoa > Mollusca > Bivalvia > Venerida > Mactridae > Spisula > Spisula subtruncata. The sequence continues at coordinate 6,712,895 of OY787666.1, forward strand.
ATGGGACAGGGAAGGCAGCATTCAACTTAACCAGCTGATCACAGAAATCATTAACATCACAACTCAACTACACAGAGCAATTCCCACACACAACTACACAAGGAAACAACAACAAAACGGTGACCCAAAGTCACTGAAAACAAACAAACAAAGTTCAGTATAGCGACTGATTGCAGATTGTAGAAGATCTAGTTAATATCTTGTTAGACTATAGAAGATCTTGTTAATATCTTGTTAGACTACAGAAGATCTAGTTAATATCTTGTTAGACTATAGAAGATCTAGTTAATATCTTGTTAGACTATAGAAGATCTTGTTAATATCTTGTTAGACTATAGAAGATCTAGTTAATATCTTGTTAGACTATAGAAGATCTAGTTAATATCTTGTTAGACTACAGAAGATCTAGTTAATATCTTGTTAGACTATAGAAGATCTAGTTAATATCTTGTTAGACTATAGAAGATCTAGTTAATATCTTGTTAGACTATAGAAGATCTAGTTAATATCTTGTTAGACTATAGAAGATCTATACGAGGGTCATTCAATATATTCGTAGACAATCGTTCTCATTTTATTATATTCATGTTTAAATAATAATTTCTTATATCATTATAAACATTTATCAATTACCTACCATAGATACAAATTTATCTCTGATTATGCAACACAGTAGCATGTGACCAGCTGTTGTATTACCATAGTAACGCGCAACCACCCCCGACCGACGTAACGTATCCTTTTCACTCGTTCAACTAGTTATAAATTCCAGATTATTTATATTTTCATATGTTTGCCAGATTATTGCAAGATATTATCATAATATTTTGTGAAATTATTAAGTTGTTTGGACGTTTGAGATTGAATTGAAAAGTATTTGATCTATGCCTATTAGATTAAAAAGATGTCAGCCATGTAACATCGGCACAAACCAGGTAGAGAAGAAAGACGTGATTACTCCTAGAATAGAAATTTATGACGGATAATATTTGGACCGGAGCGAGATAAAGTTATGTGCAGTAATATTACGGAATCACATCTGAAAATAACATTGGTAAAGCTTTTATTTGGACTCTGAAATTTTGTGTATTGGAAAATATTTATCGATACAATATCGCCATTAGGCTACTGACCAGTGTGTAAAGTATTAAAGAAGTCAGTGACGTGTAAACCTGACGATAGACTGACCAATACAAAAAACTACGGAAACGTTTTGGCGACTTCGATATTATAACTATATACACAATATGAATGTGGACTTGGAAATATATCGAGCACGTATTGGGCTGTTCGGACCTGGCAGAGGCTACAGACAACACCCAAATAAGCATAAGTATTCACCATATACCAGTGGAACGGATATACATCTGAGAGCATTTATAATGGGCGTACTCAGTATTGGCATTTTCAGTAACTCTCTATTGGTTCTCTATACAGTTCATGGTCTTTGCACAGTCGCGGAGAATATTGGATTTGAGCCATATGAATGTTCAAGTTATGATATTGGCATGAAGCTTTATACAAATATGAACTTCCAATGCAGGGAAACCATATCTTCCGTTACACCACACGCCACCTATATTGCCCATAAACTGTTATTATCAGCCGATATCGAGTTAAATCCTGGACCCCATACCGATGAACAAACTGATAAGATACTGGACGCAATTTCGACAACACGTGAAAGTCTTCGCGCAGAAATACAAGACGTAAAAAAGGAAATACAAGATATGAAAGCCGATATACATAAGGTACGCGAAACGTGTCAGAAAGTAGAAAATAAAAACAGGGAGATTGAATTTAATCAAAATCAAATGATAGCACGGATAAATAAAATAGAACTTGATATTCAAAGTGTACGAGATGACAAACATATGCAACAACTCGACATCGATACCCTTGATGTTAGACTAGACGAAGACTTTCAACGGTTTAAAACGCTCGAAGACGAATTTGAGATACTGAATAGACAAAATCGCAAGAAAAATCTTCGCATATTTGGATTGAGTGAACAGTTAGATGATTCTGTAAATATGAAAACACATGTCGTCAACAATGTAATAAAAGTCGCTTCCCCAGAAACAAGTCTCGATGAAAACGACATTCAAGACGCATTCCGTGTAGGGGTAGGAAATGAACAATATCCACCGATCACTATTGTAAAATTTAAATCAATGCAAGCTAAATCTGAAATCCTATCTGGACGAAACAGTCTTAGGCGAAAGGGTATACGCGTTGGTGACGATCTCACAACAAACCAAAGACAAAAGCTAGCGAATTTGAAGCGTAAAGGTAAACTTGGCTATTACTATAAAGGTGAACTACATACATATGAATCAAATCAAGAGCACACGAGTAGAATCATCACAAACACCGAGCGTCATAGGACAGATGCCGATAGTATGGTTAACAATAGATCTGATAAACAATCAATCGATGGAGATACAGGTGCTGTAGGGAACGGTTCGGTGAATATTGATTAGGGGTGTGGTCAAGGCCCAAACAAGGACTATGAATCTATATTATTCTGGAATATTGAAGGTCTGATAAACAAGATAGCATTCAATGACTTTAAAACATACCTAAGACAATTTAACATATTCGCTTTATGTGAAACTTGGGCAATGAACAATGATGAAACTGCTAATTCATTCACTTCTTATGATTGTTATTTTCTTCCTGCTGAGAAGAACGCTAAGTATGGTAGAGCGATGGCAGGAATGTCTGTTTACGTACATAAAAACATTACAAAATTTGTGAAACGTATATATGAAGAATGTAAAATTGGCATATGCCTTAAAATGGACAAATCCCTAACTCGAGTAAATGATCTACTAGTAGTATTTGTTTATCTGCCACCTGCAGATTCCCCATTTTACATTAATAAAGATTATAGAAATGTGGAATTGTTAGAACAAGAAATATCACAGATACATACTGATATAATGCATAAGGACATGTTATTAATGGGTGATTTTAATTCTCGCATAGGTGAATGTAACACTAATATATATGGCGCAAATGTACCTTTGTTGGAAGACATAAATGATATTCTAATAAACCCTACTCAATGTGAGAGAACATCCTGTGATAAAACTATAAACGCTTCAGGGAAATCATTAATTGAATTTTGCAAAGCTTATTCCATGCAAATACTGAATGGATCAAAGGGTGAAGACAGCGGAGTGGGAGACTTCACATATATCTCACACAACGGTAATAGCGTCATTGATCTATGTATGTGTTCGAATAATTATCTTCATAAGGTACGGAATTTCAAAATAGACATCAGATGTGAATCGAAACATATGCCAATCATAACTGATATAGAGACAAATGTGCCGCATGAAGGTGGTCATAAAACACACGAGGAAACAGACTCATATTCAATAAGATATTGTATTCGTTCAACTGATATTGACAAGTATATCATGGAGTTGAACAATATTGCTGACGAAGACTGGGTAATACATACATCTAGAAACATTGAGGACGCGAATACGGACATAAATTCTATCATAGATGAGATAGATAGTGCACTTAAACAGGTGGGAACATCGTTTACGCGTAAACGCAAAGTTCAAACTAAAAATCAACCTCAGTGGTTCGATGCAGAATGTAAATCTTTGAAACGAGAAAAATACGCCCGTCTACGTACATATAGGAAAACAAAAAGTGATATTCATCTTAACGAATATACACATTACCGACAGAAGTTTAAAATACTCTGCAAAAACAAGCAGAATCTTTATTATAAAAATAAATTAATCTCGTTGATGGATTCAATCAATAACCCAAAATCATTCTGGACAAAGTTGAAAAATATGACAACTACAGTAAAGCGAGATAACAATAATATCTCAACGGAAGAATGGATTGACCATTTTACCACTTTACTAAACCCTATCGACCAGAATATTAGTATGAACAATATCAATGAAAATATATATATTGATGAAATTGAACCGGTAGACGAAATAGAGAACTACATATTCAATAGCGAAATAGCCGCTGACGAAGTGGTAAGAGCGGTTAAAGGTCTACAAAAAGGAAAATCACCAGGACCGGATTCACTTATTCCTGAATTCTTCATATACGGTCTGGATATTCTCTTGCCCGTTCTATGTAAACTTTTCAATAGGATCTTTTCAAGAGGTGAATTCCCTGCGACATGGGGAGAATCAACTATAGTAACTATTCATAAAAAGGGAAATGTGGACGACGTAAATAACTACAGAGGTATCTCTTTACAAAATGTGCTTACCAAAATATATACATCTGTATTAGTGAATAGGTTAAACTTCTATTCACAAATGTATTCGAGAATTTCGGAAGCGCAAAGTGGATTTAGAGCTGGATACTCTACTGTAGATAATGCATTTGTATTGAAATCTCTAATTGACAAATACTTGTCCCGAAAAGGCGGAAAACTGTACGTATGTTTTGTAGATTTCCGCAAAGCATTTGATACAGTTGACAGACAAATTCTATGGCAAAAGATACGCGCAAAAGGCGTTAATGGAAAGTTGATTGCTGCACTAAGGAGTATGTATAGCTCTGTAAAATCATGTATATTATGTAAAGGGGATAAAACACGAAACATTGATTGTACTATTGGGCTTAAACAAGGTTGTTTAGCAAGCCCTATTCTGTTTACTTTTTTCATTGATGAATTATATGATATACTACAAAATAGTGGATTCCATGGGATCCAAATACTACCAAATGACATTGAACTATTTCTGCTAATGTTCGCAGATGACATTGCGCTCACGTCGGACACTGTGTGTGGTTTACAAAGACAAATCAATATCCTTGAAAAGTTTTGTGATGAAAACAAACTATATGTTAATGAAAATAAAACAAAAGTTATTGTTTTCAAGAACGGTGGTAAACTGTCGAGATGTGAAAAATGGACTTACAAGGGAGGTAACTTAGAAGTTACAAATTCTTATCACTATGTTGGTCTAAAATTTACACAACAGTTGTCTCTAAATACAATGGTGAATGACTTGGCATGTAAAGGTAAACGCGTTCTAATTTCACTATTATCCAGATTATATTCATGTGGACAAATCCCATACCACGCGTATTTTAAAATTTTTGATACAAAAATATGTGCACAATTGCTTTACGGGTGTGAGATTTGGGGTATGGAACGGCATGAGTGCCTCGAAAGAATTCAGAACTATGCATGTAAACGGTTCATGTGTGCTAGTAAGAAAAGTTGCAATGCTGTAGTTCTAGGGGACTGTAAACGCTACCCATTGTATATAGAGACAATGAAACGTGGTGTCAAATATTGGTATAAACTATTGCGAATGCCAGACAGCCGATACCCAAAGATGTGCTATAAAATGCTAGTCTATGAAGATAATATTGGGCATAAAAACTGGGTAACAGCATTGAAAACTTGCCTTCAAATCAATGGGTTTGGGTATGTGTGGCAGTCGCAAAACATTATTGATATCAACATATTTTTAAAAACATTTGTTAGACGTCTGCTGGATCAATATTTACAAAACTGGCATGAAACTATTAATAGTAGCAATAAGTTTATATACTACAAACTCTATAAGGAATCGTATGACTATGCAACATATCTTGATTTTTTAAATATAAGAAAATTTAGGCATACTTTGGCGAATTTTAGAAGCAGTGCTCATTGTCTAGAAATTGAACGAGGCAGACATAATAATATTGAAAGGGACCGTAGACTTTGCAAACTTTGTAACGAAAATGAAATAGAGGACGAATACCATTTTATGCTGAAATGCTCACGCTATATAGATTTAAGAAAACAATATATCCATACAAAGTTTTATACACCTGCTACTCTCAGTAAATTTATAATATTAATGGCATCTACTAATAATAAAGTTATTCAACAAACTGCTTCATACTTATATTACGCATTTGAATTAAGAAAACAAGTATTGATAAATGATAATGATTAATTATATATATGTAATACATTTGTATATTAATTGTGTATGTTTCGTGGTTGATATAGGCTTAAGGATATGTATATATGTATACTCATATTTTAAGATAAGAAAACTTTTGTATATTATATATCATATATTATAACTGGATGCAAATAAGTAGTGTACAGACTGTTCTCATCCATGTAATAATTGTTAAATAACATGACTTATGTGTCACACATGTGCTGACATCATTGTATTATAATGTATTGTAACTGTTAATTGTTATGGGCCGGAGGCCTTAAATCAATAAACTTATGTTATTGTTATTGTTATTGCTATCACGTTTTCAGTTACGTCAAAATACCGATGAATTTACGCCAGGATATTCGTGCAACTATTAAATTGTGCACTTGTCTTGGAAATACACAACAAACACACATAAGCTGCTAATGAGAGCAAACGGAAAGGATGCAGTATTCAGTGTCCCTGTGTTTTAGTGACAAAATCAAATTTCTGAGCAGCATGGTATTAAAATTGATACAGGGATTGAACGAAATTTAAAACCATAAGGACGTTTGACTTGGGAATACCGGTCAAAATGTGCGATGCGTTTCAATTTATCATACAACCATTAAGTCCAGCTTAATCCTTAACTTTGAATACATAAAATGTTGTGGTAGATCTATTTAATAATTTAATAATATACAACTTAAATATTTGAGTTTAATTCGATATTAATGACATACTTCAATTTCGGATTTACCATTTGAGAAATAGCAAAACGCCAAAAACGTCGCTGACGTCAGAATATATTTACGTTGTGTGGTGGTTGCGGTAAGGTGATAGTTTTATTTTAGCCATATTTTCTTTAAAAATGCGTATTTTCGTGCAAAATTTTCTGCACTTGTGTCAGAAAGGCTGTAGTTTAGTGTGATGTAATTAGTTACTCTCTGTGCCAATGTGTATTAAAATGACGAGTCCAGTCCACGAATTTATTGAATGACCCTCGTATATCTTGGCTTTCTTATCTACTGATAATGTTGTATATTTGTATTTTTGAAGGGTTGGCGTACATTCCTGGTTGTACCCGAGTTAGCCCAGGAGTTGATGGTCTGGACGGAGAAACGTAATCTCTACTCCAAGTTAGAAGACTTAGACTTCCAGATTGGAGAACTTTATAGGTGTGTATGGGTTAAACAAAATGTTGTCAATTCATTGATTCTCGTAGATTATAAGTTTTATGCAATTTTGGTAAAATGAACTATTCAATGTGTCATACATTCTTGGATTTAAAAATGTGAAAAGAAACTACCTGGTTTTTTTTGGAAATCTAATAATCATAGAGATAAGGGAGTTAATTCATGGAATCTACAAAAATGAATCTCCTTCAGATAACAATAATTTTGGTTGGTAGAGCATTTATTCTGTTCCTGTGTCATATCAATAACAGGGAAAATTGTACGAATATTTCCATTTCTTTAGGCTCAGAAAATGGGAAAAACTAGTTTCTCTTGTCTCATACCCTCACAGTGATGGATACCATCAGGAATGGGGTGTTGAAAGTGATTCATTCATGTTATAACCTTTCATGTTACACTGCTATTGGAGTGCTCAGTGCAAACCTATGGTAACTACATCAATTTACCATAGTTTTGCACTAAGCCCTCAAATTCGTCTTGTAGCAAGTTAGTCAAAGGGAGACTACCATGCTAAGATGTTAGATTTTAGATGTAATGGTACATTGTGTATAGGGGTACTGTTTATTTACTGACAGTTTATAACAAACTATTTCAGGAATTTAGACAGTGCCTGTGAGAAAGGACCGGACATCAGTAAGATTCAACAATACATCAAGGTATGTCTGTGTCATGGTTTATTTTCTGCATAACTTATTGTACAAACAGATGCAACATGCATTTTATGAATTTCCATGTTGAAAAATAACTTCCTTAAAATCGGCAATAAATAAGCCATAATATTTCATGAAAATTTTCAGTGATATTTGCCTTTTAAATATTTTTATCAATGTTTTATTCTTGTCATTTCCCTTTAACCATTTGTTTACTTTCCAAGAAAGATCATCCATCTTCTTTTAATGTCGAACCCCTTGCGATGACGTAGACATAAGATCTATAACTACCAAGCCTAGTTATTCATATCAGCAGGTCTGCATGCTTGGATCCATTTTCACAAAGTTATTGCCCTTTCAAATTTTTATCCATATTACCTCTGCCCGGCAATATCTTGCAATTCTTTGGTTATTCATAATCGTTAATACTATATTTGTGTATGTCAAAATGTATCAACCTTGTTCCTTGTATATACTTGTAGATTGTTATAAATTGTGTAATCATGTGCCTTGTCAGGAGAGGGCTAATATAGGTTGAGCCTGTCGCCCAATCCTATTTCTCAGAAATACAATAAATATTAAATACTATATTTATGTTATATTTATAGAGAGTGACCCATGAGATGGACATGTCATATGGTATCATTGGCAGCTTGTTTAGAAGTGGTAGGTGACACATGATGGTATAACGCAGGATCTACACACTGTATTCCTGTATATGGTCAAACAAACAAATACAAGATTCTCTTTTGGACTTGATGGAAACTAAGACTTGATAGAATGGGGATGGCAGGGTTATTCTGTGACAGCCCGCAATATTTAGCATACCAGTTATGTTCAGCTAAGACTAAAAACTGACTGGTCTTAATTAAAAAAATCTTAAATGGTTTCAATATTTCTGTAATGAGTAGAATGGGCAACAAACTTGTTGTTTCCTGTATATTGTCCATTCTTGTCTCAATTGTGAATATTTAATTTTACTGCATTATTTAAAGTGGTTTTTTAACAGTGGAGAAATTTGAAATTTACAAAATTTGCTCACATTTTCTGTTGCATGAATTTCTGCCGATAAAGAATGCTACAATGAAATGAAATAAAATTCTAATACATGTACTTCCACATGCTAAATTTCTGAAAAATTCAAATTTGCTTACTCTTCAAATTACAGAAATATCCACTTCTACTATAAACCAAGTCCTTAGTCCAGAGGAGAGTCATGATTTCTTTCTTTGACCTAATATTGAGTCTACTCATTCAGCAGTTAGATTGTTTTTTTATCTTTTTGACCTTCAACTAGTTCCTTTAGATCTGAAGTATTGTGACTTCCTTATAGTCTAAGACAGTAATGTATGTTCAAGTAAAAAGGAACGTTTAAACTTGAAAGTGTTATACCTTGTATTCACTCATGCATTCCATACAGCTGCCTGCTGGATGCAGAAAAAAAACTTAAAAAAGAGAGCTGATCAAAAGAAAATAATAGAACTTTTGTAAAGTGTAAAGGACACATGAGTTTTGGGGCCTTATTCACCAACATCGTAAGACTCAGACTTAGAATTGGCAACATTTATAGTCACTGCCATTTCTTTTCATTTTGATATAACCATGCGAAATTTCATCTGATTACAGTGCTGTCGGGTAATTCTGCGCACCTAACGGTTATTGGCTTTCTACATTTGAGATTATTTTATTTTTAGAATAAATTATGGTGCTGTTTAGATAGACTGAACCTTCATTGACAAATGTTAACAATTCAAAACATCGTACCTGCGCTAAACTAGGTCAAATGTTGTCACAAAACAAGATGACTTCCGGTTTTCATGACGTAAATTTTTTCGGCTAATTCTGCGCAGGTGGAATTGTTTTTTGTATAGTCTGTTGTAAAGATTTGTTTCACAAAAAATTTATCACAGTATCGAAAAAATATGTCATTAAGACAATATTGACAAAAAAAGAAAAGTCATCATCCATTACAAAAGCGTGTTTATTCAATTTATGTGTCACGTGGTATGCCAAATTAACAAAAATCGCCGTTGGCACTCAATTTGGTCAATTTTTCGTAGAAATACTTGTCTTATTTCGTTGATTTGATTATAAAACTTTACATATACAACACACATCTTCAAAAACACTGGAGGACCGAAGAAAAATGACCCAGCAATGTCTGTAAGAAATAGAAGGTTAAGGTGCCCAGAATTACCCGATGCGCAGAATTACCCGAAACGACTGTACATGTTGGTACCCACTGAACATGTATATCTATTCATATCAAAATTGGTATATTTATAACTACATGAGAACAAATAGAACATGTGACAATATTAAGTCTGAGTTTTAGACTTACGACATTGGTGAATCAAGCCCCAGGCTTTGGTACTGGTTTGATAAATGTTTTGGTGGTACTTGAGTGAATACGGTAGTTTGCTGTGACATACTTTACTGGTTTTATACTAAAGTTTGTTTTCACCTGATCAAAACTTGACTCTCGTTATTATTCAAAACATAAAACGTTTGTGGTAATGTGTGGTTAATTCTCTGTGTGTTTTTAATTTCTAATGTGTGAATGAGTAACCACAGGTAACAGTATCGTTGAAAACGAAAAAGGTTGTGTTTTTTTCGTTTTCAACGATACTGTTACCTGAATGAGTAACTAGCATGCTTTTTCACCTTTATACCTTTATATAATTCAGTCATTCTTTGAATCCATACATTATAAACTATATACAGTGAAACCTGTATTACTAGTCACCTGTATATAGTTACCACCTTTCTTAATCAACCAAATGTTATAAACATCACAAACCAACTAGTTTGCTCACCTTTGCACAAAGTGCTCATAGTGAATTATTGTGTCACACCTTGCCCCTCTTCTATCCATTGTCTGTCGGTCATCAACAATTTGTTCAAACAATTTTTACTGCTTAACTGCGTAGCCAATTTTGATGAAACTTTACTAGAATGATGCTTGGATGTTCGTCTAAATAATTTGACTGCCGGGGGCAATCACTGTGACGATTTGAACATAATTTCATATGAATGGTCCTTGGATGATGCTCTTCCAAGTGCCAAAAAGTGATGTAGATTGGTTAAAATAACATACCTGGTCGGGGGGTAAGGGTAAGGGATGAGGTAATGAAGGTGAGCGATATAAGGTTGTCATGGCAACGTTTGGGTGGCTGTTTAAGGTGTGACTGTATTTTACCTATTTTATTAGCTCACCCGTCACATAGTGACAAGGTGAGCTTTTGTGATCACTCTTCGTCCGTCGTCCGTCCGTTGTCGTCGTCGTCCGTCGTCCGTCAACAATTGGCTTGTGTACACTCTAGAGGCAACAGTTTTGATCCAATCTTCATGAAACTTGATCTAGTGTTCAAACCAGAGGTCACAATTTTGATCGTATATTCTTGGAACTTAGTCAGAATGTTGTTCTCTATGGAATCTAGACCAAAATTGAAACTGGGTCATGTGGGGTCAAAAAATAGGTCACTAGATCAATTCTTAGAAAAACCTTGTGTTCACTCAAGAGGTCGTGGTTTTGATCCAATCATCATGAAATTTAATCAGAATGTTGTTCTTAATGAAATCTAGGCCAAGTTTGAAACTGGGTCATGTTGGGTCAAAAATTAGGTCACTAGGTCAAATCTTAGAAAAATATTGTGTTCACTATAGGGGGTCACCATTTTGATCAAATCTTCATGAAATTTATATGATCAGAATGTAGGTTGTACTGATACCTAGACCAATGTGCAACAGGTGAGCGCCCTAGGGCGTTTCAGGCCCTCTTGTCTATGTATGTGGTGAAGGGACCTCAGAATGTTTTGCCAATATTTTGTGATGTTACATTTTTTTAACTCCCTGTATTTTTGGGGTCCTGCAGGAAGTTGGTTTTCTGACCCCGAGATGGAGATATATGGTAAGATAAGACTATTAATAACTACATATGCCTAGGTCCCTCCAAGCATTTTAGCCTCTGAAATGTACTCCCGATTAAATAAATTGGCATTGGAAGGCATCGGGAAAAAGGACCTTGTGGTCTAGGGAAAGCTCCAGGGAAGTCATTAGAACTTATGTGAAATCTCGGTCCTGATGCCTTCTAAAATTGATTTATTTAAATCCAGAGTATATCGCCGAGGCAAAAAATGGTCAGTGGGACCTAGACTTTAGGGGTTACATACCTGCCAAAGAAGGGTCTATGAGTTATAATAAACCTGTTAGTGTGACAATTGTACCGAGGGAGCAGTTGAACAGTAGCCGGGCCTTTATGATTCTTACACACTTCTTTGCCATGTGCTGTACCTGATTAATACATATGTTTGTTTTCTAAGTTTATTGGTATATACTATTTGTTTCTCTGAGTTTTGCACAATGATATTTTATTTTGCACCATTGACGACTGAAAATTTAACTGATATTTAAAATGTCCTTATCTCTTGTGCTATATTAACAGGTTAAATGAACATTTGCCTTTTGCCTAAAGAAGGACTTTTTTCTTTTCACTGATTGTCCTGTTACAGCAGAAATAATGATGTCATAGAAACTTCTATATGACAGGGCTATATAATATTTATTATCATCAAGGTTGTTCAAATTTTCAAAAATCTGTAACAAGTTTGTTACTATAAATAGGAACATATGTATTAATGTCGGCATCATGACTGCATCCGAAATAAATAAACAAAAATAAGAGATAAACATGTCACTATAATATGACTATTGTTATTTCTGGTATTAAGTATGTAGTATGGTATTTATTATATAGTTTGTTAAATAATAAGCTGACAGAAAAATATGTGTTACAAAGAATTTATGTTCACTAACTTAAAGTGGCAGATTCACTGTGTGTAGTTGTTGCTTGTGTTTTATGTTGTTGGTCACCCTTTTCAGTTTGCACTGTTTTATGTTGTGTATTTTCATCATTGATCTGTTATTTGTGTGTGATGGTTGCCTCCCTTGAATGTTGTTCTGTTCTGTACCATGATTGTAGTCGACCGTAACTGACTTTTTGAAAAGTTTTGGCTTGTCAAGATTTTCGTACAGAAAAAGACTGTAAATTTGTCAGACCATAACAGTGAAACACATGCAAAACATTTGGACTTATTCAGAAAAGAATTGTCAGTCCAATATCGTGTTTTAAGAGACTTACATAGACTGATAGGTTTTGGGCATACACCAACATATATTTTTTGAATGTTCTACCCGATTTTGGGAAGGGCAGAATGATTTTAGGATTATATTTGGAAAAACAGATTTTAAGAACGGACTATAGAATTCGGGGTATGAACAAATTTCAGGAATGGATTAGTCTAATGTAATTCAAGAATGGACTTACAGACTTTGAGCGTATACTGACATACTTTATGAATGGACTCTCAGATTTTGGGAAGGACAGAACGATTTTGGGAAAAAACTGACATATTTTAGGAATAGACTGACTGATGTTGGGAATGGACTGGTAGATGGTTTTGATGCGATGCATGAATTTTGTATTTTTTTGCACTGTGTGCTTTATCTAGAATTGTTTTTTCTTTCATTTTCTAATTTGTTCAAAAAAATCATGAAGCAGTTATTGTGTTTCACTGATAGAATATTTACGTATTGTCCATTTTGCCAGAAATGATATTATGTCATGTTATAGTTGCATGTTTCTCTCCACTGCATGCTACACTTGCTATAGTTCTCCTCCATTATCAGGGTCCTTATTCACCAGCATTGTAAGACTGAAATTCAGACTAGACTTAGAGTTGACAAAATTTCTAATCATTGCCATATCTTTGCAATTAGATTTAACCATGTGAAATTTTAGCTTATTATTTCTTGTTACCATCTAAACATGTAAACCCATTTATATCAAAATTGGTACATTTATAACAACATGAGGGCAATTAGAACATTTGACGATGTAAAGTCCTAAGTTTGAGTTTTAGATTTACTATACATTTGTGAATAAGGTCCCCTGGTCTTAGTTTAAGTCTTAGTTCTGGTCTTAGGTCTCATGTATTATATCCTTGTTCCACATGAGATCTGCCATCCATGAAAGCCTCAATTTGCCAAACCAGGATGGTGCGACATATCTTTGCAAAGGTTCTTGAACTGCTCTGCATCATTCCTACAGTCTACTGGAAGCATGTAGAGCTATAATGCTTGGTTCTGGTACAGGGTAGCATAGTGTGGGTTGTGTATAAGGATATGTTGAGGGCACAGTACAAAACTATGGAAACTACATCAATTTATGGAGGTATATACTATAGTCTTGCACCGAGCCCTTGATGTGGAATCTTGGGGATACAATATGCCCCCACATGATGCTAACAGTTAGAGCATGATGCTGAAATTTTTTTAAGAATCCTGCAGGGTTGTTAGTTATGACCCTAAGTTATGCTGTACTTTCAGAATATCCTAGTACTTAAATTGGTTGGTAAAATATGTGTTGCATGCATGGTAGTTATTTCAGCATGTGGTTAAGTTGTAAAACATGGGTTGGCCACAATTGACATTACGCCAGAGCAGATATCGCTCCTCCTGGTTGTTTTTCGAAGGTTGCTTGACAAAGGTTTTCAAGTTAATCCATTGGACATGTGATTATAACTTACCATTAAAATTAATTTAAAGGGTATTGATTAACAACTGGCGTAATGTCTATTAAAAGGATGATTACAAATTATGTTTAAGGCTTCATGTACAGCATCATTATAATTTGTTTCCCCGGCTTAGTACATATTTGTTTGCAGATTTAAGTTCTGAATTGTGTTATCGTGGAAGTAATCCCGATTGACCCCATCTGGCTCTGATGTAACAGATAACTGATGTGATGCTCTAATGGAGTTCCTTCTAGCATTACATTGATTTTCATTTCCATGAGCCATTTGAAAAAGGTGTATCGGGATTGCAACCTTGGTAATTGTTGAATGATGGTCATGGAATGCTACTTAACCTTAATATTATAAATATATTATCTGTTTATTGGAAAATCATTTAATTTCAATGGGATGAAATTTTGTGGTTTTGGTAAAAATATCCATTTCAATGGGATGCTAATCGTTGATTTTGCATTTCAGGTAATGAATGCAATGGTCACAATTATTGTTCAGTGGGATTTGATTTTGTGGTTGAGGTGAATTGCGAAATCCATGAAATTTAATCCCCTACGAAAATTAATGATTTTACAGTATTAACTGAAGCAAGTTATGTGCATGCTATCATATGTTACAGTCTAAACAGATACATAGTATTGCTAGTTGTGTTCAGGGTTATTTGAATGAGGCAAAAAAAATGATGTTGTGGTTCTGGTGATCTTACCTAGCCTAATTTCGTCCCTACCCTGAAGATATTATGGCATTTTGCTTGAAGTCACCGAAATCTTGATTTACGATTGCTTAAAATCAATAAAATCTTTAAAAAATGTCCTACCTACCTAGTACCCTATTCTTCATCAGCATGTTACCATAGCCACAATATCAATTTGTTTATGCCTAATATCTACTACCTATATGCATGACAATACATATACCTGGTATGTGACCCCCACCCTGCCTTCTTCAACATGCTTATTTTCAGGGAAATTCACTGACTTAGAATGAGAGTGTTGTAAGTTCAAAATCGATATTTCAAGAAAACAAGAAAATACTGTCCGAAAGTTTATCTTGACTTGTGGTAAAACAAGTTGCATCAACTTCAGTTAGGTCAACATGACAAGTTCTGATTTTCTTGAAAATAGGCTCATAAGAAGCGCCTTATGATGCTGACTTTGAATATGTATCAGTCTTATAAGGTCGTAAGTAGTAGTTAGGACTTTCTCATTCTAAGCCAGTGAATTGTAGCAAATTACTGATACTGTTTTCAAATTATAGTCAATGTTTCTATACTCCCAGAAATAAAATTAGAAACTGATGCAGTTTGTAGCTTTTTCTTGTGAATGGGAGTTCTCAGCCAGTACTTTTTAGACTTTATGGCAATTTACAGGAACTTTATTATTATGTCAATGAGGGCATGTGCATATTGCTTTGGTATTCTGGGGTGGTATTCATTGTTAATCTTATGTAATTGGAGAATAAGGATAGCCAATCATATCGCCTGTTACTTACCAAGAGTTCACTTTAGTGTGATCTGATTGGTTGTCCTTATACTTAAGTCAAGTAAGATCATTATTGAATATTATCCCTGATCAGATTATTTTCACAAATATGCTATCCATTCATTACCAATCTTTGGTTAATCTTGATCTTTTTTTTAGATGGTTGGAGTTCTAAGCATCTTTTACATAGAGTTTTAAGAAACACTTCTGAAAACTTCATCTACTTAATTATAGGTTTATAAACTCTTCATTTGTCCTGTCATCTCTTAAAAATACTTGTTGATAACATGATAATGGTTATAATATTGATTTTGCTGGTTCCCTGTTTCAGCAGAGGTATGGACTTCATTTAAGATAGCTGGTACCCAGTTCTAGCCGAGTTATGACTGTGGTCTAACATTCTGCAGAATTTGCATGTTTGTATATTTTATGTTATAGGTTCGAGACAGACATTCTTTGCCTCGCAGGTGATGAGATACGCTGATCTGTATGCTGCCTCCTTCCTCAATCTACTACATTATCCTTTCTCTTACGTGTTCCGGGCACCCGCAATGCTGGTAAGTCTATAAATAGATCAGGGCTGTTGTCTTTAGGGTACCGTGGATAATGTATTACTTACAGGAATATGTTGTATGTTTTAGTAAGGTTTACTAGTTTCTAAAATCAGAGTTCTAAAAAAATATGTTCATCAGGAAATTTTTGTTTGCTTACTTCTTCCTTGAACAGTTGGTGATGGAATCTTAAATTTATTCAAATATAAGAAAAGCCGATTGTTCACATCAAAGCTGGTCTTCTATAGTTAGAATTTAAAGTAAAAATATGTTATGTCATGATAAATAGTGTACATACCATGTGTACCCATGTTTTGGTTGTAACAAAGACGTCTCCAGTTACTGAAGTTTACGAAATACTTTCGGCATTAAAGCTGGTTCAAGTACCCACAAAGTGCTTAACAGTTAACAATTGTGTCTGTAAGTTTTCGTATCCAAAAACGTATGAGGTCAGTCTCAGATAAACAATTGCCACTTAAGACAAATATTAAAAATATTAATGATACTATTGAATACTATATCTACAGATGCCTCATGAGTCTACAGTAGGTCATGAAGACGTTCTACAGCATCAGGACATTATAGCATCTAGATCACGACATAGCACAGATGCTTCTCCCATAATGTCACCTGTAACTGTCACCAAAAAACACCCGCTCGAACGCTCCGAGACATTAAACACTCGAAGATTTGCCGACACCCCTCGACAGTTTACACAAATTCAGGATGACGATAGCGACGGTTCTAAAGACGGTGATAAGGACAAGGAATTAACTCCACCTAAAGAAGTTGATGAATCGTAGACTGTGTTTACTTAGACCTTGGCGAGAATATAATTGTACTTATTTTCAAATTTTACTTAGAAACCAAAACAAACAAATACTGTTGATATTTAGTCATTATGCCATTATATATAAGTTGCTAGACTATTTTTCTGAATGAAAAGGAAATGAGGTTTTGACTAAAATTTGTTCTGACACTATTGAAATTATTTTGTTATGTAAAAGAAATGAAATGGTCATAGCAAAATGGCCAGATGAAACGTTGAACAAGGGAGCACATTAATAGGGTATATATAAAGGTGACGAGAATTATCTAGGGAACCATTTATACCTGGGGTGGTATTTAATATTGATCTTACTTGACTTAAGGATAAAGACAACCAATCAGGTCACACCATATCAAAGTAACAGGTGATCTGATTGGCTATCCATATTCTTCGGTTTACTAAGATCAATTTTGAATACTATCCCTTGACTTAAATACTTTTTAAAAGCTGAATGAGAAAGTTTTTCATACGATATGATAATTGATTCAGATTACTGCCATCTATAATTTGTTGCTAAGTTTTAGTAGAAAGTTCTTGTCTGAGCGTATGGTTTGGTGTTCGAAAACTTGTCTTAAACTTTGTTGCCTTTCTAAAGGAGAGTTAGCATTATTGAAATAGTCTTCAAATTATCTAGTTCACAATACTGGGCTTAGACTAAGTTACTGTATGATTATTTGTATTGAGTTTGTTATGCCTTAGTCTTTGACATTGTTGTTTATGTATATGGTTAAAGCTTGTTACAGTATCGTTGCTGTTAGGCTAGTGATCTAGTGATACTTGTTATGGTTAAATGGTTGTGAATTTGATGGTTTTATGAGAAAGGTAGACCATACATTACGTTGATGTGTATTTGTTTGCAATATTCATCATAACCCACCCAACACTGAATGTCTCAAATAAACATTACCAGTGATTGCATAGTCATATTACCAGTGATTGCATAGTCATATTCATCTAGACTCTTGTTGAACAATTGGGGACTAGGATTGTAACCTCTGTCAGTGTGGGTTTCTGGGCGCTTGAACCGTTTCCCAGAGCTGTATCCAGTGACGAAAAAAGTTGGATTGATCTTTTTTTTTCACTAAGGCAAATGATTTGGTGTGCCTCAAAGTGGTAACAAGCCTATTTTCAACAACATCTCTAAAAAGTATGATGACTTGTTAAAGATATTATTTTAAGTTGTGAGCTTGAGTTCATTATTAGCTGTTACATTTCATAGGTTATTCATTAGCAAATTTTGTTTATGCATCATGTAACTCACATATTTTTTAAGCTTTAATCAGAATTTTGTGCAATTATGTATTCAGATATACATTTATTCATTCCATTTGTTTCCAGACATTACTACCTAGTCAATAAATGGGCAAATTCTGCAGGTAGGGTCACATTCTGCAGATTTGGGGTCGACATTCTGCTGGCTGGGGTCGACATAATGACTTTACCAGAATTTTTGTTGCCATTTGCAGTTTGCTGATGCTAAGCATAGCCTTTATGAGCCAGTCAGCATTCTGCTGAAATATGACAGGTATATGAGTGTCACCACTAGGATTTTAACAGGTGGCAAACACGCTAACCACTAAACTACATTTGTTTTTGCCGAGTTTGAAATCCTGAATGTTCTGGACATTTGATATTAAATAACAACGAGAATCAACTGCCTTCCTACATCTCTTTGTGGCATAGTCTGCAATATATCCTTCTTTCCTATAATTTCGTGAATTCCTATGGTTTCGTGAACCCTGTTTGACACATTTCTGCTAAACGTGCAGGTCCAAAATTATTGACAAATGATTGAAGAAGTTAAAAAATTGAGTTTTCCTAAATATTTTGAACATACGTCTCTTAAAACAAATTTTAATGGAAAAATTATAAAATACCCCTAAATTTCAGTTAGACAGAGAAGCAGATGACCCCATGTCTATAATTTCATCATTTATGTGTGTTAGAATCATCACACAGCCACCATTTTGTGAATACACATGCTAGAAGAACCCCCAATGGAATTCCGCTGTGAACCAATAAAAACAGAGTTGCAGAATGATTTTTACTGACCAGCCAATCAGAATTCACGAATCTTTAGGAAACTTGTCTTCTGATTGAAGAGTTGGAGTCTACTCTGTAAGATGGCTGCTACTTCGAAAATACGATGATTTTTCATCATGTTTTGTATTTAACTTGTAGAGAGGGGTTCAGGCATTAGTTTCATCGTAGAAAAATGTTTATAAATCAACAAACAGTTGAGCATTCTCCAAAAACAAGTCTTATGTTCACGAAAACACAGGAAAGCAGGCTACATTCATTATGTTCAAGTTTTTACTGAATTTGTTTTTAACATCATTGTATTTTGAATTTCACTTGATATTTTAAAACCATTCCTCATTTTAAATTTCATGTGATTTTAATTATGTTGAAGACTACTTTTATTTCTCATTTCAAATATTTTAAAGTTCAACTTTTAAACTGATTTTTCTGTTTAAATAAGTCTGTGTTTAAAATTTAGTTTTTTTTAAAAGAAGATTTACGAAGTCAAATGTATATAATTTTTTTATATTTAAGTATAAATGTACCATTAACTAGACCACATATCAATATTTAAGAACTGTTGATTATATTTATTTTTCCATATTCATGGTTTTATAACATTTTAAAATCTATCAGGTTGTTTTTTTCAATTCTTGAAGTCAGATCCTTCGTCGTTTTAGCACAAGCACCAATTATTCTTCAAATATTTTATAAAATGATCAAAATGACCTGTTTTGATTCATCTCCTTAGTGAAATGCCTGTTGTTTTGTTTTATAGGGGATTTTCATGAATTGCTTTCATTAACCTTGTAAAATTGGTCTCTATGTGTTCAAGTATTTGTCATTGCAGTTTTCAACATTATATTCCGGTGAACTAAGTCAATGTCTCAATCAGTCAATCATTGTATTCATGCTACTAGGTATATTACCCCTGTATTCATTCATACCAGTCGAGCAGCTGCACGCAAAACGTTAGACCATCTTGCACATTTTTCATTTACACTATCCATGAAATATAGTGCTTACCAAATCATGAAAGCCATTCACCTGTTATAATAAAACAATTGTAAAAACTGTATGCAGTTGAAGTTAGTGAAGTACTGTTTAATGTCTGTTGAAATTTAATGTTTTGCCAGGTTAATTATTATTAGTACTAGTTACTATGTGTATTAATATACTGTATAACCATACATAGAACACTTGTATGGTAATATACATTAATATAATTTGTCTTTATCATCAAATTGCACAGTTTTATCCCCGCATTTACCAAGCCAGATACACATGACTTTTTACATTGTATGTACAGTCGTTTCGGCTAATTCTGCGCATCGGGTAATTCTGCGCACCTTAACTTTCTATTTCTTACAGACTTTACTGGGTCATTTTTCTTCGGTCCTCAATTGTTTTTTTAGGTGTGTGTTACTTATGTAAAGTTTTATAATCATTTTAACAAAATCGGAAAAGTATTTCTACGAAAATTTGACCAAAATGAGTGTCAATGGCGATTTTCGTTAATTTGACATACCACGTGACACATAATTTGAAAAAAATCACTTTTGTAATGGATGATGACTTTTCCTTTTTTGTCAACATTGCCTTAATGACTTATTCTTTCGATACTGGGATTAATTTCTTGTGAAACAAATCTTTGAAACAGACTATACAAAAAAACAACACCACCTGCGCAGAATTAGCCGAAAAAATTTACGTCATGAAAACCGGAAGTCATCTTGTTTTGTGACGACATTTGACCTAGTTTAGCGAAGGTATGATGTTTTGAATTGTTTACATTTGTCAATGAAGGTTGTTTTTATCCAAACAGCACCATAATTTATTCTAAAAATAAAAGAACATAAAATGTAGAAAGCTAATACCCGTTAGGTGCGCAGAATTACCCGACAGCACTGTATGTAAGACTGTTAGTACTACATGTATGTCACAAAGGTTAACTGTGCAATACTATTAGTTATTGTATCTTGAATATTGTTATACTATAAGTAAAAATTATCTAGGTTAAATAGGTTTTGATAAATTACAATATTTGCTATAAAATAAAATAGAAGTCCATAGCCGCGCCATGGTCCATTGGTAAATACATTGTATTGGTAACATCCTTCTTTGACGCCCGGGAATATCAATCATGTCAAACAGCCTTCAGTACCAATTTACACTGGTCAAGTGGAGCATGTGGGTTATTCTTGTTCAAAGAAATTAACCTGTGGTTCAGACGGGGGTTGAAACCTTGACCTCTCAATCCCAGTGTCCGTTCTATCTCAAGGCCACCGCTCTCCTTGTAGCTTATAAGTAAAATATCCTTGAAACAAACTAACCTAGATAATGATTTACTTATAAGCCTAGATATGTGTGTTTGCTTTATTATGGACATGTTTGTAGATAAAGTTATATATATTTTTAATACATTATATATTATAATCATAACAAATAGTCATTGTTCATTACTTAAATAATGCCATATATTTGTTGTGTGAAAGTTCTTGTTTAGTATTTCATCTATTTAAGTTCCACCTCGATGTTCTATCCCTGCCAGTTCAAAATCTTTACTTACACCTTTATTATCCCCGGTATATTCTCACTATGAAATCCATCTCATGAAGTATCTTTGTATACCTTTATCAGTTGTTCAATGGATTTTTTGTTCTTATATTGGCTGTTATAGGTCATACATTCATTTATAACTGGCCCCGATCTCCAGAGACATCTCAATCTGAGCTAAATCTCATCTCAAATACTGCCATGTGTTGTTGAGATAATTTCCATGTGAGGATGGACTAAAAGTTGGCATCAAAACCAGCAAACACTATTATATTCCTAGTCTATTTCAGTAAATTCTTAAAGAGTTCTAACTTTAGATTGATCTCAGATTCTCAATTTGAGATGAGATTTCTATTTGAGGTGCTTCGGGAGATCGGGCCTGTTCATACCTGCCAAATGTGTTGATTGGTTATAAAACAAGTTCTCTAAAAACAAATTTTCTTATCTGAATTGTTTTTGAGACCAGTCAGCACATTTTGTAAAATACCCCCATGTTCAGAGGTGACCTTGCTGATGGTGACTTTACAAAGACAAAAATGTAGTTCACTTTCACCAGGGGCGGCATTCAATATTGATGATTATTGGGGGTTAACAAGAACAAAGTATCTAAGCAATATTTTACCTTTTAAACCAGTTATCAAACATGTACATGTACAGGCCTGGTATTTTTAGGCTTGTGCCTGATTTCAGGTTTTTAAATCCTGAAATTTCCTTCTTTGTCTATATTGAAAAGTTTCAGGCTTTAAAACCAGGTTGTTCATGCTTGGGATTGACCACCATGCCTGAATTATGAACAAACTGTCTTAGTCATGAACAAAAAATTTAACTTCCTTCCTATGGGAAATGATGTTTCTATATACTTCGTTGTAAATCCAAATGGAAATAATATCAAATCTTCAGTGTTTTAACATGTGAAAAAGCTGAAGATTTTATGTTTCTATAGTAACTGTTATTTTTGTACATATTTGAAATGTCTTGTTTGTTTTTAGTAGCTAGGGAACAATTTTTTATTAATAAACAGCATTTTGTTATTGTTCTTGTACACATTTAAAGAGGATATCTCGGCATCTTTGCAAACTTACTTAATTTTCTTAAAATGTGTGGCTTATTTGTTTATTCATTACTTACCTGTATGAAAACATGCAGAAAAACTTGGCTTAAAATATTTATAAAATATTATATTATTATTAGTGCTTCGATTACTTGTTCAGGGACACAGAGTTTTAAAGTTGCAGCAAGTAATTTAGTATATGTGACCATTTAATTTTGAAAAGCATGTGCGATTTAAGATCCAACCGTTTGTATCAATAGGTTTTTCTTACTTCGTAAGATTATACATTAATATTAACTATCATAACAATTAAATGACAGTTTTAAGAAAATCGTAAGTTTGAAAGATGCGAGGTATATCCTCTATAAGTAGTTATTGTTGTTGTTGTTTTAAATGTACTTTTTATACTGGTCTTATTCAGTAAATGGTGTTGGTGGGTATATATTATGTGTATAATTTCTATAGGTATTCTGACTTATTATTTTTATCATTCTTTTTATCTTGTTAGCTTATTTGAGCTTTAAGCTTAATTGAGCTTAAACGTTCTCAATAGTGAGCTGCTGTGATCACTCATAGTCAAGTCATTTGTCAGTATGTTGGTCAGTCCTTCGGCTTTGTTCAATCTCAATAACAGTCCAGCAAGGTTGGTATGATTCAGGGCTCCTACAATTCTGGAATAATCTAGATATCTACATTTGCTGCATAAGAGTGATTTATTGACAAAGTTACGATCATTTGAAATTTCATAAGCTGAATTTCTACAATAGACAAAACAATGTTTGAAACTGACTGACTTTCAACTGGGTTTCATTCTATTGGTACCAGAAACTGACTTATGCCTTATTTTCTGGATTTGGCATTATGCATTCATGGTACCCGGTTGATAACAGAAGTATATGTATTGGTTCACAAACAGGATTTATTTCCTTTGGTTTTGTTACAATAGTTTTGATGCTTAATTTAATAACATTGAGTTATTGCCCTTGATTCATCTGAGTTATAGTCTAACACAAGTTATGTTGGTGCATTTGTACCAGAGTTATAGCACTTTAGTGAATATATCAAATCTTAAGAACTTTCACTTACATTTTTTGAACACATGTTACACCTTGTGTCAGGACAATCTTCACTAAACAATTAACATAGTAAAATATAGTCATCAATTGACCTTGAAACAAGGTTCTCATGTGAGCAGAACCTCGGCCATCCGTCATGATGACACAACTTATTCATCTTTGTCTACCATTACTGAATGCTTATTTTGACCTATGTTCTGTTATTCTTTAACCAAAATGTTCACTCTGTCCTCGGCCTCATGTTCACAAAGTATTGTAGTTTTGTTGTTGACCTGTCATAAAAAAAGCTTAGTAAGTAAGTAACACCTTTATTTAATGAGGCTGATACATTCGGTTTCCTGATCTTCCATGTGGGCCTCAAAGCTAATTTCGTAGCTAATGTGCATATGCGTAATTATTTGCTTTATTGAAACAAGTCAAACTCATATGAGTAATTTTATGTTCCCAATCAAACATTGTTTAAGAATCAACATATTCCCCAATCTATAATGTACCAATGATAATTTGGTGTTTACTGACACAAATCAGTTTGGTCAACTAGATGCAAAATTAGTTTTACTTATTACTAAAGTAAACAGTTATGGTCAGTTTTGTACTAAAATCATCAACGCTTAATTGTATACATCAGATTTTGATCCACATATACCAAATGTTCCCGCCTTTCTCATTACCATGGGTACACCATATTTACACGATACTCTGTGAACATGGGGGCTAGGGTTTCTATTGTTTATATTCTGTCAGTTTACATGTAATTATGTTCCTCAGTCTCTCTATTTATACACAACAGTTATACAAATAAAATTTTATTAATATTACCTCTGAAGTTTGTTAACTTTTCCTTACCAAGGAAGTAAGTAATGCCTTCATTTAACGAGTCTGGCACAATCCGGTTTCCCGATTCCATGTGGGCTTCAACAATTCTGATTGGCTGCCTATTCGGTTTCATACTTTTCATCCAACACAATTCCATGACCAGAAGTTGAGCACTTCCAAAGGGTACTGGATAGTATTTCTCTATGGCTGTTCTGTTAATTAATTAGTTTAAACATATTTTATTACCCAAATGATATATAAATTTATATCATACAAATATGCACAGGCAGAGATTTAAGCCGCAAGTTCCAAAACTTAGTAAAGGCTCTCTCTACACTTTACTGGCAAGCAGTGCTTTTATGTAGCATACTTTTATGTGCTTAATTTCAAAACAATTTCTTGTGAAACTGTCAATATGCTGTCACCATGCGCTAGCCATTACTTCTAGCCAAGCAGAATCAAGCGTTTGGTAGCATTATGTGTGCGACAGACTCAATATCAAACAGGGCTGTTAACTCATTAGCATTGGACCAACCAAGAGGAATCCAGTGGACGCTGACGCAAGAATTAGAAGATCTAGGTTTCGCTGAAGACCCACACACGTGACTACAAACTATTGCAAAGACAATAGGATTAGAGATTAATATCAAGAAGACAAAGAGTTTGTGGATCAATGATCAATGCAGCCCATGATAGACCTATAAGGCATGGAGAAGAAAAAACTGGAAGATTTCCAAAAATTCACCTATCTCGGAAGTATCGTAAGCAAGACAGGAGGCACTGATGAGGATGTCAACACTAGAATTGGCAAAGCCAGACAAGCTTTTGTTACTTTGAAGCCTATTTGGAGTACTGTTCTTCTTTACAGATCCAAGGCCGGGCGACATAAAAAGACGATAGACAACTGGCTCAGACAGATTAAAAGCATCAGATGGCCAGAAAGAATATCAAACCAAGAGCTATGGCGAAGAACAAACCAGATACCTATCACAGACACAATCAGGTTGAGGAAATGGAACGGATTGGGTGCACTCTCAGAGGAGACAACAATAACATCCCCAAGCACGCTTAAGACTTGAATCCACAAGGCAGCAGAAGAGGCAGACCAAACATCATCGTCATGACATGGAGTAGAACCCTCAACACAGAGCTCAAAGATCCAGGATGCCATGGAGAGAGGCCAAGCAGACGACACAAAATTGTGACCAATGGACATCTGCGGTGACGGCCCTATGTTCCAGCTGGGATGAAGAGGACTAAGTAAAGTAAGTCAAGATTCTCTTCTTTCACCTTTTAGTGAAACTTTTATGACAAGAGTTTGGAGTTTGTTCAAACCTCTATTCCTAAGGACATGACAAAGACCCTTGTTTTGTGGAATATTTATTTATTGTATGCAATAACGTGAAAATAAACATTTACAGAAGGTAAGTAATAACATATAAAACAAACAAATTCTGCAACACCATAAAATTTACAAATTACAAATAAAAAAACTTCTATAATTTGCCACCAGGGCAAGTTAGATATTAACACATATACTAACTAGGAACATTATATTAAAGAAGTTTCAGTCTTAAAATTTATAGGAATATTTTGTACATAAATGAGGGCATTGAAGTAACCATCCCTCTTAAAAGGTAAACTTTGTCATAAAATCATTATAACCCTTAAGAACCATAACGAGGGCTAAGTGCAAAACTATGGTAAAGTCCGCCGGTAATAACGCAAGCCTTTCTTTACAATAGAAAATGGAAATAAAATGCATTTTTGGTGAACTATTTGCTCAATTACTTTAAATGCATATACTCTTTCAATTTACACTAAAAACAAGTGGCAATTCGACCTTACAGTGTTGTTTTTAGACATTATTTGTTTGTATACAAAGCTAGAGTTATTGCCGGCGACCTATACCTACTTCAATTAATAGAGACATGTACGGTAGTTTTGCACTGAGCCCTCAAATTAAGCATTCATCAGCTTTCTTATTTCACTGATAAGCCTGTATGACCACAGGTGGCAGTTTCAGTCATAGACTAAAAGAAGTAGACTTAAAATGTCTTACTGTATAATCCATAGAATGTGTAAAATATGTAGTAAATAGTGAAAACTTTTTCTTATCTTTTTTTAAGTCTATTTTATAAGTCTATGACTGATACTGCCACCTGTGCTTATGACTCTCAAGGAGTGAAATATATGTCAAACAGGGCAGTAGACCCTACATACACGATAAGAACAAGAAATAACATTCATATAACTTTGTATAGTGTAAAATTATTGTAAGCATATTTACAGCTAGCAGTGACACATCAGTAGGTTTGAATATATTGCTTCAAATGTTTTATGACACAAAACCATGAGTCTCCCACAAGGAATGAAGGATGTTACATAGAAGAATTTTTGACAAAAAAAGCGCGATTAAGATTGCTTTAATTTAATTGCATCACCTACAATGGCTTTTTTTAAAATCTAGCCAGTCAAATTATTTCAATTCAATTTCAGCCAATCAGATTTATTGATTGTTTTGATTCAATTTAGCCAATCAGATTGCATGTTTTTCTATATCAGCCAATCAGAATGCTATGATTCAATTCAATTTCAGCCAATCAAATTCAAGATGATTTTTTTAAATTTAAATAAAAGCTAAAATCAAAAGTACATCACTTGCATTAATTATACATGCCCGAGCTCCTGCATCATGCACTAGTTTCACGCATTTGAGACTCTCTTCTCCTGCATGATATGAGGCAAATTGAACTAATCTCACACATTATTATAATATTATGAAACATGACACTACTTTTCTTAAATGTTCGACATAGAATTGATTAAAACTACATTAAAACTACACAGAATAAGAACAAAGATATCATGTGCTGTGCATGTAAAAAGAAAAATTCTATACAATAAACATAAAAATATAAAACCATTGAATTAGACAGTGTGAAAGGGATAGGATGGAACCAGTCTATCAGGCCTCTTATTTTACAAACATCGTAAAACTAGAACTTAGACTGGAAAATAAGACAAGTTTTGTGATATAATGATGAATAATTGTTACAATATGCTTTATTAATACATAATTAGTGTTTAAACTGCAGGCATCGGCGCTGGGTATACATGTAACTGATAGCCTTTAACCATGAAATAAAATCCCATCAAACAATAACTTTGGCCTTTGTACCTGAAATGCAAAATCTACAAATTAACGTCCCATCGAAATGGTATTTTTTACCAAAACCACGAAATTTTGCCCCCATCAAAATTAAATGATTTTACAGCATATGCCCCCATGGAAGCCAAACAGTCACACAACTAAGTATGGACACTTCAGCATGCATGGACACTTCAGCATGCATGGACACTTCATCGGGCTCCCAATCTTCCATAACTTTAACCTAGACTTAACATCTATTCTGAAATTTTGTCAACTTTTAGACAAGTATATATATACAGTAGATAGACAGGTTCCACACCATCCCTCACAAACAGCACATTTACAACACAATTATCACATGTACACAATATTTAAATGAGCTAAAAACTTACAAATGCAACAATTAAAAGATTACTGAAGCGGAAAATTGCAATTAAATTTTCAATAAAAAAAACTCTATTTGTGTCTTAAATTCACAATTACAATTGACATGCAATGCCATACATGACTGGTTCTAGTCACAGAACAACACGGTGTGAACATACTGTCCAGCAATATGCCACGCAAGGTCATCATTTACTTATAAACATTTCAAGATAAAAATTCAAAAAGTTTTCACAAGTAATTACAACAACAGAATCTATGGTCGACTTCGATCACTTACCATGGTAAACTAAACATTGATCAAGTTCTTTAGGACTGAAGGAAGTAAATCACAGTTTGTCTCCTAATTGACATTATGCCAGAGTAGAGATCGCTCCACCTGCTTGTGTGTCAAAGGCTGCTTGGCGAAGGTTTTCAAGTTCATCCATTGGACCATGTGATTATAATTTACCGTTTAAACTGATTTAAAGGGTATTGATTGACAACTGGTGTAATGTCAATTACTGGAGGCCATTAAAGTTTTCCAGGATTTTGATCGGGCGATACTGTGTTAGGTAGGACCGATGCTGAATGTTTCAGCAACAAGACTTACCACGGTAAATGATCGAAGCCACTCTATAATTACATTGTTAAGGTTTTACCAAAAGCATCTATGTCTAGAAATTCAACAAAAAGTTCCAATTTTTCGTTACATTAATTTTCGAATTTTCTAGTCTTGCAAGTCAATTTCAAAAAATTATTTGAATATTAAACGTTAATAACAGACTGACTTCACACAGCATGGAGGCCAAAATATGACCTCGTCTTACACGAGAATCTATGCAAAAATTCCTAGTCCTTTGTTGGGTGGGTGGTTTGTAAGGTGTGGGGTATAAAAACGAATCTTAATGGTAGATACCATTTGGTATGACCTGATGTATATTCATTAGAGTGAACAGAATTGAATCATATGGAAAGTTAACAAGTTTCTTAAAACCCTTGTATAATAAACTACATGTCTGTACAAAAGATTATTTTTTATCAGAAACAGTAAAAACTGGTTTTAAACATCAATAATGAAATTTTTAGCATTCTCAAAATGGTGCCTCAACATTATGAAATGAAGAATATCATTAATACATGTGAACATACTCAACATAGATTTCAGAATGTGTGAAATACTAATACAAGTACACAAAGAGCAAGACAAGATTTTGCAAAATGAAGTACATGTACTTCCATATAAAATGTCTACATGATTACTTTTCATACAGTTCTTCAACCACATAAAAAATTATTGACCTGCATAAGTTTGCAATCGTATAAACACTGACTTGGACATAATAACTCAACATTTAAAATTGATCAAAATGAAAAGCTAAGTATATTAAGATTAAGCATTGAACACTTATTAGGTTGCTGAGTTTTGGTGAAAGACTAAGTGCCCGACAGTGCTAGACACAAACTATTTTGGTCACTGGTCTGACAGAAAGAATTGTTGAATTTGTTAACTGAACAAGACTTTCACTGAACCTTTTTTATTTTCAGTGGCCTCGGGCCAGCAGACCAGTGTTAGTGTCGAGCCCTGCCCGATTCTTGTATTAACGAAACCCAATCTGTAAGTCTTAAGGTTTACATATAAACATCAGTCCAGCTGAAGTATCAACAATCAATATTACCCTACAATGAAATGAGAGCGTCTCAAAGGACTTTAAACGCTCACCTGATCCTGGGATTTACAAATAACTGGAGTTTGATAATAATCTCAAACTCAATTGTTCCGCTCAGTTTAAATTAAAAGTTGACTAAAGTTGAGTTGGATTCAGTGAGTTTGAGACAAGTATCAGACTCTAATTGTTTGTTGATCCAAGAGGTAAGTGCCCCCTGGTTGCCTAAAATATACTGCCTGGTGTCCTAGTCCAGAGTGCCCCCTGGTGGCCTAAAATATACTGCCTGGTGTCCTAGTCCAGAGTGCCCCCTGGTGGCCTAAAATATACTGCCTGGTGTCCTAGTCCAGAGTGCCCACTGGTTGCCTAAAAATATAGTGCCTGGTGTCCTAGTCCAGAGTGCCCCCTGGTGGCCTAAAATATACTGCCTGGTGTCCTAGTCCAGAGTGCCCCCTGGTTGCCTAAAAATATAGTGCCTGGTGTCCTAGTCCAGAGTGCCCCCTGGTTGCCTAAAAATATAGTGCCTGGTGTCCTAGTCCAGAGTGCCCCCTGGTGGCCTAAAATATAGTGCCTGGTGTCCTAGTCCAGAGTGCCCCCTGGTTGCCTAAAAATATAGTGCCTGGTGTCCTAGTCCAGAGTGCCCCCTGGTTGCCTAAAAATATAGTGCCTGGTGTCCTAGTCCAGAGTGCCCCCTGGTGGCCTAAAATATAGTGCCTGATGTCCTAGTCCAGAGTGCCCCCTGGTGGCCTAAAATATAGTGCCTGATGTCCTAGTCCAGAGTGCCCCCTGGTGGCCTAAAATATAGTGCCTGGTGTCCTAGTCCAGAGTGCCCCCTGGTGGCCTAAAATATAGTGCCTGATGTCCTAGTCCAGAGTGCCCCCTGGTGGCCTAAAATATAGTGCCTGATGTCCTAGTCCAGAGTGCCCCCTGGTGGCCTAAAATATAGTGCCTGGTGTCCTAGTCCAGAGTGCCCCCTGGTGGCCTTTAAGTAAAATAGGAGGAAGTCAACACACAAGAAGAAGGATCACGCCCCTGATAGACAAGTATGTAAATGAGAAAGAGGGTATTCAATTTTTATTTTATACAATTAAGGAAAGTGATGTGTAGTTGTGCCATTTATTAATATATGAGATTGACTACAACTGAAAGCATTTACCTATGTGTCAACTATAATTATTGAAAATGCCTGGGAGGGGTAGAGGTCAGCGGAGAGGAAGGGCCGTTGAAGTTGTGGCTGAAGAGGTAGCACCTAGGGAGACACAGGCCGCCAAGAGAATACGGCAGTGTGAAGATAATGTGGAAGACAGGTGAGTTAATTAATAACAACGTTGTTGACTTTGAAGCTGCTATGCAAAATGCGAACATGGTTTTATTATTCATTTATTATTCAATTTATTATTATGTCTTATAGGAAGTTGTTCACTTGTCAAAGGAGTACAACAGAGAGCTCATTGCCCTGATGGGTTGAATTTGGGTTTAAAATACTGAGTGTGTATACTTTTATGGGAATAAGTAAGTGGCATGAGGGTTTACTTGTTTCAAAATACAGTAGATTATTTATTAGCATTCAATACACCTCCAATGTACTTGTTATTCATTGTGGTGGAAATGATTTGGGTTCGATTTCAACGTGGGAGCTGACTTGGCACATCAAACATAACGTTTTTATTACCAATATATTAGTGACTTAACTGACAGGTCTTATAGGCAGATGTCTCAGTGTATAGATTATTGGGGACTCACTCATCAGTGGAGTCCAACAAAGAGCCAATATGTACCCTAATTGGTTGAATTTAGGTTTGCATGTACACATTTTATGGGAATATGTTAGTGGAATAAGGATTTACTCGCTTCAAAACACAGTAAGATATTCACTGACATTCAACTCCCCTCCAGACAACTGTATTGGCAGATTAAACATATGCTGGTTGATTACCTAAAAGATCTAGAATATAAAGAAAAGTAACCAGAAGCAGAGCCTGAGTATAACACAAAGACAAATATGAAGAAAAGTATTAAGTTAGAGGAGGCAGTATGTAAGTCATACATGTCCTCTACCTGTAGTGATCATGTAGTAAAATAATGTCTGCAAACTGTTATTAGTCAATTTATTATTCTCACCGGTTATGATTGTTATTTATATTCTGCTATAATTGTTATTTACATAAGATTATATAATGACACTAAAAATAAAAGACTAAATCCAGCAAAGAATTGTGTGATTGGAAAATATTTTTAAATGATGTTCTGTGTTCATGGGAGGTCAGTGGGGCATCAGCAAATCCTTCGGGATTGATCATGCTTACCACAGGAATTCAGAAGAGGAGAGAATACTTAAGCTTCGCTTCAGGTGTTTACACAAGACTGGTGGATACTTACAATTTACAGCGGAGAAATGCTCTCTGATGTTCATTGTGTGTGCAAAACTACACAATTTATGCATTGACCAACAAGTTGAACTGGAGGATATTCTACCAAGTGATGGTGATGATGTTAACATGGTAGTTCAACCAGAACATCAAAATGTTCAGGGAGTTTGTACAACTACATTTTGTATTAGTATTTAATTATTTATCGGTATGTTTCTTTGTGTTGAGCAGGAGCTACAATTACTGACATAGCAGACTAACTACATAACTTGAATATTGAAGAAATATAAGAACACTATTATTTTTGTGGGAGAAAATGATGTCAGTAAAGGTGTCCCTCCCATTGAGTAAATTGTTGAGTTTGGAAAGTAACATGGAATTTACAATGTTAGGGGTGTAGAGTGGATCTGTACACTGTCTCCCTGCAAGACGGAAGAGATGTTTCAGAATACAACTACAGCATCCAGGAAATATGTGCCAAGACCGGAGCTAACCTTATTGACACATATAATTGACTTGTATAAGACTACAGGAATTAAATTTGAACTGTAGATGTTTCATTATACAATAACAACATCCGGGAAATTATAGGCTGAAAAAAGAGCTGATCTTATTGACAAATATCATTGACTTGTATAAGACAACAGGAATTAAATTTGAACACAACTGGCTCCTAATGAGATAATGCACAATGCGAGAATATTGGCATTGGAACAGATATTTACATTAGGGGTGTCAACAGAGCCAAATTTAAAATCAGGAAAATTATATGTCAACCAATTTTGACAAACAAGAGGCCTTCGACCACATTGTTTCCATATTTTAATCAGTTTATTAAGAAATTCCTTTAAAAAGATAAGAAGATAAAATAAAATAATTAAATTGATCATAACTTTGCTATTTCTCAAGATAATTTTATCAAATAACCTATATTTTGGTCAGAAACCACGGCTCTTTCAGGCAGAATTCCGGATTAATCAGGAAAATTGACACCCCTGATATTACACATTTTGAAGAAAAGTACTGAAAGTATGAAGAATGGAAAGACAGGTTAAGTTTGATCAGAAATTAACACACTATAATCATTCAAGAGGACATCAACTACACAATTTAACATTTCACTGATTATGTGATGGAAAAAAAAAGTATGTGAAGTATGAAAGTAATCTTTCTCAAGTGCTACAATAACTGACATAACAGACTATTATTTTTGTGGGAGAAAATGACGTCAGTAATGATAAGCCTCCCATTGTGTAAATTGTTGAGTTTAAAAAGTAACATGGAATTTACAATGTAAGGGGTGTAGAGTGTATCTGTACACTGTCTCCCTGCAAGACGGAGAAGATGTTTCATCATACAACAACAGCGTGCAGAAAATTTGTGCCAAGACAGGAGCTTACCTTATTGACACATTTAATTGACTTGTATAAGACTACAGGGATCAAATTTGAACAGTATGAAGGCTTACGCGGAATCTACAATGTCAGGGCTGTTGATGTTTCATTATACAATAACAACATCCGGGAAATATGTGCCAAAACAAGAGCCGATCTAATTGACACATATCATTGACTTGTATAAGACTACAGGGATCAAATTTGAACACAACTGGCTCCTAATGAGATAATGCACAATGCGAGAATATTGGCATTGGAACAGATATTTACATTAGGGG
Source organism: Spisula subtruncata (assembly GCA_963678985.1). Classification (NCBI taxonomy): domain Eukaryota; kingdom Metazoa; phylum Mollusca; class Bivalvia; order Venerida; family Mactridae; genus Spisula; species Spisula subtruncata. The sequence goes on from OY787666.1 coordinate 6,746,871, forward strand.
TGTCAACAGAGCCAAATTTAAAATCAGGAAAATTATATGTGGTCAACCACTTTTGACAAACAAGAGGCCTTCGACCACATTGTTTCCATATTTTAAACAGTTTTATTAAAATAAATTCCTTTAAAAAGAGAAGAAGATAAAATAAAATAATTAAATTGATCATAACTTCTTGAAAGTAACACGGAATTTACAATGTTATGGGTGTAGAGTGTATCTGTTAACTGTCTCCCTGCAAGACGGAGAAGATGTTTCAGCATACAATAACAGCACCCGGGAAATATGTGCCAAGAAAAGAGCCAACCTTATTGACACATATAATTGACTTGTATAAGACTACAGGAATTAAATTTGAACAGTATGAAAGTTTACGGAGAATTTACAACGTCAGGGCTGTAGATGTTTCATTATACAACAATAACAAAATCGGGAAATATGTGCGAAAACAAGAGCTGATCTGAAACATATCATTGACTTGTATAAGACAACAGGAATTAAATTTGAATGGTTTGAAAGTTAAGCGGAATCTACAACGTCAGGGCTGTAGATGTTTCATTATACAATAACAAAATCCGGGAAATATGTGCCAAAACAAGAGCTGATCTGATTGAAACATATCATCGGCTTGTATAAGACTACAGGAATCAAATTTGAATAGTATGAAAGTTTACGGAGAATCTACAACGTCAGGGCTGTAGATGTTTCATTATACAATAACAACATCTGCGAATTACGTGCCAAAACAAGAGCTGATCTGATTGAAACATATCATTGACTTGTATAAGACTACAGGGATCAAATTTGAACAGTATGAAAGTTTACGGAGAATCTACAATGTCAGGGCTGTAGATGTTTCATTAAACAACAACAACATCCGGGAATTACGTGCCAAAACAAGAGCTGATCTTATTGAAACATATCATTGACTTGTATAAGACTACAGGGATCAAATTTGAACAGTATGAAAGTTTACAGAGAATCTACAACGTCAGGGCTGTAGATGTTTCATTAAACAACAACAACAAATTCTAGGAAATATGTGCCAAAACAAGAGCTGATCTTATTGAAATATATCATTGACTTGTATAAGACTACAGGAATCAAATTTGAACAGTATGAAAGTTTACGGAGAATCTACAACGTCAGGGCTGTAGATGTTTTAGTATACAACAACAGCGTCTAGGAAATATGTGCCAAAACAAGAGCTGATCTTATTGACAAATATCATTGACTTGTACAAGACAACAGGAATTAAATTTGAACACAACTGGCTCCTAATGAGATAATGCACAATGCGAGAATATTGGCATTGGAACAGATATTTACATTAGGGGGGTCAACAGAGCCAAATTTAAAATCAGGAACATTATATGTGGTCAACCACTTTTGACAAACAAGAGGCCTTCGACCACATTGTTTCCATATTTTAATCAGTTTTATTAAGAAATTCCTTTAAAAAGATAAGAAGATGAAATAAAATAATTTAATTGATCATTACTTCGCTATTTCTCAAGATAATTTTATCAAATAACCTATATTTTGGTCAGAAATCATGGCTCTTTCCGGCAGAATTCCGGATTAATCAGGAAAATTGACACCCCTGATATTACACATTATGAAGAAAAGTACTGGAAATATGAAGAATGGAAAGACAGGTTTTGTTTTATCAGAAATTAATACATTATAATCATTCAAGAGGACATCGACTACACAATGTAACATTTCACTGATCATGTGATGGAAAAATAAAAAGTATGTGAAGTATGAAAGTAATCTAATATCAAACTTTACCTAGATTTTCAAATGATGATCATGGAGAAAAATAGTACATGAAAGATACTTAGAAATAGGACTTGCGTAAAAAGACGGCAACGCAAACTAGGACACCAGGGACAGAACAATAATGCATTATGTAAAAAAAATCGGCTAAAAATACATTTTTCGGTAAGATGACTGAACACCAGCCCTGGAAAATGTATATTATTAGAACACCAGCCCTAGAAAAGTATAATATAAACGGACAAGCACTGATCTTACTGACTCATCATGAGTACTTTGTACACAGATAAGTCCTAACATATGACATAAAATCTTCAACAAACATATCATATACAAATAACGATATTGTTTTATCAACATGCAGAAAAAAGATATTAAAAATGTTTTCAAAATTGATATATATAACAAAATGAATGGAATGTCACCGTCAATGTGACAAAGATTCATCACACAGATACATCATACCATTTGCTTGCTTAGAATGAGAAGGTTGTAAGTTCAAAATCAATATTTTGAGAAAGCAAGCAAAAACTGTCTGACATTTACTCTTTACTTATGGTAAAAAAATCTTTTAAAACTTCATTATGGTCAAGATGGCAATTTCCAATTTCCATGACAATAGGCTCATAAGAAGCGCCTTATGATGCAGATTCCAAATATGTATCAATCTTATAAGGTCGTAAGTAGTAGTTACAACCTTCTCATTCTAAGCCAGCGAATTTCTTAACATAACATCTTAAAAAGATATACTACAACTACACCCACCTTAACATCTTTTAAAATTTAATCCTTTTTTCTATCACATTGGCTTAAACTCACATAATTAGAATGATTGTGATGAAATAAAAGCTGAAAATATAAAAAATGTGACAAAACTAGCAAAATATTGTATTCCTAAAAAAACTGAAAGTTAATTTGTAATTTAAATGGAAGTTTGAACTCATAAATGTTTCGTCACATAGTATGATAGAAATTTTCAGTTGCATCTTCATTAAAATGACACATATAACTGAAGTTTTACTCTATGTGCATGATCACAAAAAGGGATTTAATAACTGAAATATAAAATGGTCAGAAAGGCATAGTATGAGAGGACACTGTCACATACCTCAGACACAGGACACGCCATTAATTGATTGTAAACAACGGCCATATAAACTCCTTAACAAATCGTCCCACAGTAATGCCACTGGTTTAGTGAAGCATTCTTTAGATCCAAACTAACAGTATCTTTAATAGTAAACAAAATATTGGACATTATAAGAATACTAAAAAAAATACTTTTAAAGAATAAAATCAGATCAAATAAGCTTCACTATGAAGAATATTATTCAAATAAGATTTATTATAAAATTCTGATAAAAAATAAAACAGGAGAAATCGAATGACCAGACTTCTTTAAAGTGTATAGAGCTATATCTGACAATATTTTTTTTTAAAAATAATCAAAAACTGAAAAACAATTATGCTTTCATATCCATTAGATTATTGTTCGCTTCAGCTTTAACAGAAACTATCTCTGTGATTTATTGGACATACGAATTGTCCGTTTTCATATGAAAGTGTTCTAGAACACCCTATGAACTTATAAGTATAATCTATTTTTTCAACATATTGAATCAAAGTACACTAACCCATCCGAAGTTTTAATTTGCTATTAAGGTAGTCTAGTATCATACTAACAAGAGCTGTCACTAGACAGCGCGCTCGACTATTCGCAGCCATTTGTCAGAAAAAATATAAGTTCAAAACAGGCCATTTAAAATTTCATTGATAGTAGGTGAGATATGGTTTGAATGTAACTTGCATGCAAAACTTTAACCAAGGAAAGTCTAAGTTAAAAGGGGCATAACTCAAATTAAACTTAAAATGGAGTTATTACAATTGACCAGTACCATTGACTAATGATGATAAACAAGTGTTATAAGTTTCAATGCAATATCATAAATAGTAACTAAGATATGGCGTGAATAGAACTTGCATGTAAAACTTGAACCAATAAACTCCTATGTTAAAAAGGGGCATAACTGAAATAAAAAAATAATAGAGTTATTGCCCTTGACTGATACCATTGACTGATGATGGTAAACAAGTGTTGTAAGTTTCAATGCAGTATCATGGATAGTAGCTGAGATATGGTCTGAATGAAACTTGCATGCAAAACTTTAAACAAGAAAATTCTATGTTAAAAAGGGGCATAACTCAAATAATAATCATAATAGAGCTATTACCCATGACCGGCACCATTGCCTTATGATGGTTAGTAAGTGTTGTTAGTTTCAATGCCATAGCACAGATACTATTTGAGATATGGCCTTATTAGTAACTTGCATGCAAAACTTTAACCAAATTTTCTAAGTAAAAAAGGGCCATAATTTGCATTAAATTCATGCAAGAGTTATCTAACATGGTTGATTACATGACAGGGAAAGCCAGTGCAAAGTTTCAATCCAATATATGCACTGGTTATTGAAATATAACCAAGGTTAAAGTTTTGCATGTAAAACTTTAACCATATGCAACGCCGACGCCGACGAACAAGTGACTGTAATAGCTCTCATATTCTTCAAATAGTCGAGCTAAAAACAATGCAAGTAATTATTTTGACATTAAATGAAAGTTAGATATAGCTCAATACACTTTAAATATATTATAGTGATCATAAACAAACAAATTCAAAATACAAATCAACAGTATCTTTCACTGAAAAGTTGCCATTGAACAAAAACAACTATACTGAGTAGATAAAGAAATGTTTTACACTTTCTCCCGAGGATTACATTACACTGGAGGACTGGTGGTCATACAGCATCATATAACCAGCACCTCATTGACTTTCAAATAAAAAAAGAAATATTTGTAAAACATATGGCCATGTGACAGGCAAATAAAACAACAAATTTTCTCGGTCCTCTCTTTCAAGAAAACAAAATGTGAAAACTATCATAACATGAACATTTACCAACAATTCAAGGAATGTTAAATCAACCCCAGCCAACATTTACCCTACCTTACACTCAACCTATACATTATTATGTTACAACATTGTGTTCCTTAAAACATCAGTGTAAAAAATTGTTTGTTTTCAGTATCCTGACCTTACCCAACATTGGCTAATATCCTAAAATGTTTAGTTTTTGTAGATAAGTGACTCTATTTCCCGAAATCTCAATTAATATGGTCTTAGGTCGAAAGAGTGAGAAAAAACTGATACACAATTTATTTAAATGTGATTTCCGGCTTTTTTTAATGGCGTTTGAAATATTTGAAACTAACACATTCTTTTGCTTTTCAAAGAGTTGTTGCTTTTTCTTGTTCTAAAAACAAATCTCCAAAAAACCTGCTGACCTACCTACCAAATATATTCTCAGAACTACCTATCTGGCTGGGCCTTTCACTTAAAACCTGGGTTTTTGTCAACCCTGCTACTTTTTCATGAATACGTTACAGGAAACAAACAATTGTTTAAGGTCTGAGGAACACAATAATTTGTTTATCTCAAATTTCATCTTGTAGTAATTTCGGGGTAATAAGAAACAGCTTATGAGACAGATAGACGTGCAGTTTGGCAGGAAGCGGTAAATAGGTGATCTTTTCCAAGAATCCGTCCCTCCAGTTATCCACAAGTCGTTTCTGTATCACTTTCCTACACAGGTTCTTCAACGAATGTGGAGAATTCAGACTATGTGTATACCAGTCGAAAAATGCTTCATCGTTAGCGAGTAACTCCGCCGGGATTCCGGGTCCTTTCCATTTCAACCAGTCTATTAAATTCAACATGTCACATTGTGCATGAAACAATACTTTAATACACGGTACTTGATACTTTAAGTCCTCCTTGTACAGTCCAGTACTTAATGAGCTTACACAAACATACAGTGGAGTACGACCCAAATTGTCAATTTTGTTGACTGATGAGGACGACACCAGAATCCGTAACATGTCCTTGATTTTCCAATGAGCCGCAACATGTATAGGTGCCTTCCCATTTCTATCACTCCTGAAAATAAATCAGTTTTATGAGTATTTACAGAAATTTGAGTCAAATAATGGAAAGGTCAGAATTCCATGCTCTCACAATTACAAAATAATCATATGTCCATTATAAGCGGCAACCACCAAGAACAAGCACGTTTATTCATCCACTTGTTTCACTCGTCTTTTAACTTCATAACAATAACAACCACTGAATTTACAGCGGTCAAAGATGTTTCCCTTTGCATGACTTGACCTCTGATGAACCAAGGGTGTTAGCCAGGTCTATAACAGCTTATTTACATTATGCATCAAACTTTGCTTCGGCAATGAGAGGATAATAGTGTTGACGACATTGGTGTAAAACAGTATCTTCCAACAAGTGATCGGCAAAAACAATACTTTTACCAACAAGAGGGTCCAAAGGGCCCTGGGTCGCTCACCTGTTTGGCCTAGTGACCTAGATTTTGGCCCAAATGACACAGTATCTAACTTGACCTAGATTTTATAGAGATAAACATTGTGACCAAGTTTCATAAAGATAGAGTCAAAATTGTGACCTCTAGTGTATTCACAAGATTTTTCAATGATTTGGCCTCGTGACCTAGTTTTTGACCCCAGATGACCCAATATCGAACTTGACCTAAATTTTATAATGATGATCATTGTGATCAAGTTTCATAAAGATAAGGTCAAAATTGTGACCTCTAGTGTGTTCACAAGCTTTTTCAATGATTTGGCCTCGTGACCTATTTTTTGACTCCGGATGACCCAATATCGAACTTGACCAAAAATTTTTAGTGATGATCAGTGTGATCAAGTTTCATAAAGATTAGGCTCAAATTGTGACCTCTAGTGTGTTCACAAGCATGGGTTTTTTTCCTTCTTTACCAGGCGCCGTTTAACGGCCCCTTCCCCTCAGAAAAAATTCCCCTTCCTCCGAAAATTCCCCTCGAAATTAAAATTCCCCACCAGTGGTATTCCAAAATGCCAGAGCTTAACCTACATTTACGTAAACTTTCGCTAAAGAATGGAATTCCAACAGTACAAAACGGATGTTGTTCGGTAGGTACTAAAGTCCAAATATGTTCGGAACGGGTGTTTATATAACGGCTACGTATGTTGCAATTTGCGGGTCTTAGCAACGGGCTCTTAAAAAGTAAAAAAAAAACGATTTGCGCGGAGCTGCGATTTTCCTTTCGAACTTGTTATACTAGTAGTTAAAGTAATTAACGCATTACATAAATAAAACTGGCATTGATATGGTCTCTAATTGTTTATTCGGAATGAGAATCGCCGATGTATTTAGCACCGCAGATTGTTTAAATGAAGACCGTTCAATAAACTTTAAAGGTCAAGGCTATATTCAGCGAAAACGAAACTTGACACAACAAAAACGGCCAATGTGGCATTTCTAACGTGTATAACCAGGGCCTTTTCTGTTCATTTTGGGAAGGGGTCTTAGCATCTAAATTTTGGGGAAATATCGGTGTACTTCAATTTTTGGGAAACAAAAAAGTAGGGCTAACTTGGGATTTTTGGAAAAACTGCATGCTTTTAAAGAAATTTCCAATTGGGAAGGGGCCTTTGGCCTCTGTTATATAAGGAGAAAAAACCCTAAATTAACATGGTGAAATTTATACCTATCACTTGTATTGTTCAGATTAGCCCTACAAGTTGGTCACTGGTCAGACTGACAGGGCTATGGCTGATCATTTCATCATGAAAATAATTGGTTGGTCATTGGTATGCCTCAGTTTTGAGTTAAATGTTCAACCGTTATAATGCCCCTACCAAATATGGGGGTGAGGGTTGGTGGATAGTTACATTTGTTGCTAATCATCCAATGAGCACTCATACTAATAAACTTGGTTGGACATTGGTATGCCTCAGATTTTAGTTAAATGTTCAACCATATTATTCCCTAGACAAGATTTCGTGTCTCCGGTGGCTTTCTTCCACGGAGACACGAACTATTGTGTCACTTTTCAATGCAGATTTTGCGACGAGAATCTGCGCGCAACTTTTGAAACTCAAAAAATTAACGAAAACTACCAACCTCCGTGAAATTTATAACATATCCCGGAAGAATGAACCTTTTGTTTGCTATATGAACCAAAAATATTCCTTAAACACACAGCGATTTGTTTATCCGACAAGTTTAACACGGCGATGTTGCAGTTTTGCTCTCGTTATGTTCTATTCTATTCAATGTTGTTGTTGTAAAAATCGGTGTTCCAGCTATTGACCAATCAGAATACGCAAATGAAAGGATTCTGGGAGGGGTTTCCCGAAAATTTGTTATTTTTGGCGCGCTTGATTTTCACTGAACTGGACCGTAGTACACGTGAAATAATACACTTCCGGCGCCCGCTTGAAACAAAAAAACTAAAAGTAAACGAACATTTGTTGATGAATAGAGATGATTTTTTATAAAAACAGTTAAATGTTGATAAACAAACAAAAACAAGAAGAGTTTGGACTTTTTATGCACTTTAACGACTCATATAATGTTAACCAATGAATTCCGGGAAAGTACGAAAAACAGTCTTTTAGACTCGGCACGTTGGCGCATGATTACACACAGTGGATTGTGTACATGAAGGTTTTTTTGCAAGGTGCGCGTGTGCCGATTTATTTATCGATTTACGGATAATAACGAACCATTTTACCAGGTATTCCATGGCATTCGTCTTTTTTATACATAGTATGTATGTGCATTGTCGAAAAACATCAAAATCGGGCTTAAAATTCAACTTTATCATCTGCGTGTTTTCTACCTGGTTTTTTGCACTTTGGGTCTTGACCTTTGTGACGCTTAGTCACTAGGTCGAGATTGTTTGACTAATTATTCCCCTACCAAATATTGGAGGGGGTGGTGGATAGTTAGATTTGTTGCTATACATCCAATGTGTAATAATTTTAGTAATCTTGCTAGAACTGTTGTGTTGGTCTTCTATCTGTGTTGGTCTTCTATCTGTGAATAAATTCAGCATCATTTCTGAGGAGTTGAATTATCTTCTCTTCCTTTTTACAGAAGGATATAGGTTGCATTGATGATTTGAAAATCTATATGACTGCTACACAGGGCTCGACACTAACCAATTTTTCATGGTGGCCCAAAGGACCACCAGCTTTTAAAATCTACTGGTCCTCCAGAATTTCAACTGGTCCTTCAACATGTCGTAAATTAATTTGACAGAGTTAAGAAATCTCTCACAAAACACTTTGGATTCACTTATGCGAATCAGCAGTTACAATTACAGCTTTAAAGAGGAAGACTACGAATGTCTGTTACAGATGTTCAGGGAAAGAAGAGAGAGAGAGAGCTGGATTTGTAAAAGACTCTGAATTTGTACCTTAAACACTGTACTGTCTGAAATGCCAACATTTTGGCAGAGTTTTGACCCTTTGAAAGTCTGTTTGAAGTAAAATTTATCATAGCTACAGATTTACAGTTATGACTAATTAAGTGTGATAGATTTGCCATACACTTATATTAAGTAGTAAAAGGTTTAAATATACCTAGTGTTAATCAATGTGTTTTTCCCCTAAAATGATAAAACGCCGCGAAAATTCCCCTTTCTGAAAGGCCCCAGGCCCCTTCCCCAAATCCAGAAAAAAAGCCCTGACAAGCTTTTTCAATGATTTGGCCTTCAAAGGCTTGTGACCTAGTTTTTGACCCCAGATGACCCAATATCGAACTTGACCTAGATTTTATGGAGATGATCATTGTGATCAAGTTTCATAAAGATTAGGCTCAAATTGTGACCTCTAATGTGTTCACAAGGTTTTTCAATGATTTGGCCTAGTGACCTAGTTTTTGACCCCAGATGACCCAATATCGAACTTGACCTAGATTTTACAGAGATGATCATTGTGATCAAGTTTCATAAAGATTAGGCTCAAATTGTGACCACTAATGTGTTCACAAGGTTTTCCTTTGATTTGACCTAGTGACCTAGTTTTTGACCCCAGATGACCCAATATCGAACTTGACCTAGATTTTATGGAGATGATCATTGTGATCAAGTTTCATAAAGATTAGGCTCAAATTGTGACCTCTAATGTGTTCACAAGGTTTTCCTTTGATTTGACCTAGTGACCTAGTTTTTGACCCCAGATGACCCAATATCGAACTTGACCTAGATTTTACAGAGATGATCATTGTGATCAAGTTTCATAAAGATTAGGCTCAAATTGTGACCTCTAATGTGTTCACAAGGTTTTCCTTTGATTTGACCTAGTGACCTAGTTTTTGACCCCAGATGACCCAATATCGAACTTGACCTAGATTTTGTTAAGATGATCATTGTGACCAAGTTTCATAAAGATTAGGCCAAAATTGTGACCGCTAGAGAGGACACAACCCAATTGTTGACGGACAGACGGACGGACGGACGACGGACGAAGAGTGATCACAAAAGCTCACTCTGTCACTTTGTGACAGGTGAGCTAATAAAACATGATCTTTTACTGTGAAAGTCCTGATGAAGTGACTCAACATTTTAAGCCCGACATCTTTCACATTATGTTTCTTATCCAGTGTCTTATCATAAAATATAATTTGAGTATTCAAACAGCAAATTATCAGTTTTGTTTTCACTACTATCAAAAAAGAAAAGAGAAAATCGGACAGGGAAGGCAGCACTCAAATTAACCAGCCGAGCACAGAAAACATCAAGCATATATTAAAGACCACCTACTTTTCTACATTAGCATGCGCTGCTAACAGCATTTCCACGGTTGCATAGCTGGAGTGTATAATGGCATTTTGTACACATATATACAGGGGTGTCTGACCCTCTTTATCTGGCTTATCTAACTCAGCTTCTGTAAAATAAAACATAGTCAGTAATTTTCCTGCCCTCCAGACTTAATACTCCAAGCACAAACATACGTATGAACTTCATTAATGTTAGTCAAAAGCAAGGAAAATCTCCCCATGTTATTGAAATATTCTGCATTTCCATCATTAATCTCACCCAAAGGGTTCTATGATACAGCATGTATACACCTTTGAAATACTTCCTGGTCAAAAGTCTTACCTGTAATGTATTAAATACACCCACATTAAACAAGCCTTTGTAAATATTTTATTAATATATACTCAACTGTTTGCATTCAAATTTATACATAAACAGGAAGAAAGGTTAGGTAGGTCTGAAACGAACATTTTTTCACACCTAATAATAAAACTTACTCTCTTGAATGAGAATGTTGACAAGTAGTGGACGACCATGATAGGCCGCTTTATATAACGGTGTACAACCATTCCTGTCTGTTAGATTGATATTGGCACCAGCTTTAATCAATATCTGAAAGAAAGAATACAAAAGAATACAAATTAATACAAAACAAATTTTTCACTAAACAATACAATCCAAAGTTTCTACCAACTTAGTTGCCAATATCTACATGTTGTTGCAAGATAATTGTAACACAAAAACATTTGTATCCCATAAAGGGCCATAGAAATCATTCGACTTAAGAATTCCTGAAAATATGCACAACTAGGAAAAGCTACTGGTATCAAATATAATTATATTCATATTAAGAAGTTGAATTGAAATCTGACCATAAGTTAAGGAGACCAAGCACTGACAAACTTTATGACAATCAGATACTGATAGAATGACATTTCAACATTGAGCACAAAATTAACATGAATTGATGAGGGAGACATATAATAACATGTTTAATTGTCAGCATAAAGTAACAAAAATATGTAAGTTCAAGCACCGGGATATTAGGCTTATTGAATCGAAAAAAATATAGAGTATAGAAACCTATATGGTATATAGACCGTATTTTTTAGACTTAATGAGTCCTATTTCTGTGTTGTTGTTGTAATTATTGAAACCTTTTGGTCAAGGATAACCCATAAAAGTGCAAGCACTTATTTTCAATGGATTCATGTGAATTCAAGAGGTATAAATACACATACCATTGCAATTTCTATATGATTAAGTGATACAGCAGCTAATAATGGTGTTGTACTATCTTTAACACTTGGTACAGCTGGGTTACTCCACGGATAGTTTATATCAGCCCCGGCACTGATCAATGCTCGTACACCATCTCTATCGTTAGCCATCACAGCAAGGTGAAGGTCACGTTCCTTCTGTGGCATGCTGAGTGACACATGCTCTACTTTGGTTGACTTGGAGTTTCCCATCACCCTTAAAGTACAGTACACAAGCTACACATGTATGTACAACAATAAAAAATAGTGAATAGAACAGGACTGTATTAGGAAAATTCTTCTCCCATGCCAACACATTCTATTGCAAAACAGCAGATAAAATTCAATGTTCTTTCACATATATATACAGTAAACCATGGCATGTGTCAAAGACTAAATTGAATATCACATGAATTAAACAGTTATTAATCCAAATACTCACATAAATACCCAAGAAATAATTTTAAAGTTAAAAACCCATGTCATGAAATATTAGCGGACCTTATTGAAAATTGATATTAACTGTCAAATATGTAATCCACAACAAATAAAGTTGTTAAATTATTATTATTGTTGTTAACCAGTCAACAAGGAGTTTAAGTCTCCATCTATAAATGAAGATAAATGTATAATTATATGATCTATATTATATTGGGACTATAATGACAGGTATAAACACAAATCGATGGCTTAGTATTAGAAGGTCGTAACTACCAAATCGATATTTTGAGAAAACACGGAAAAACTGTCTGACATTTACTCTTTACTTATGGTAAAACAAACTTTTACAACTTTATTTTGGTCGACATGACAAGTTCAGATTTTTATGAAAATGGGCTCATAAGAAGCACCTTGTGATGCTTATTCTAAATATGTATGAATCATAAAAGGTCGTAAGTGGCACTTACGACCTTCTTATTCTAAGCCATCGAAATATAAGTGAAAATTAGTCAAACACTAAAGAGCATAGAGAATGATAGAGAGTAAGCTATTAGTGGATTAGTACACATTTTTTTCAAAACATTATTTCTTCAAATAAATGGTTGAATACAGTAAGAATAGCATTATGAATAAATTAATCTTTTTAAGTTAATCTAAAAATGAAAATCAACAAAGCAAAGTTATTGAAGCATGACATCACTTTCATTGAGCTAAAAACTAGATATCATAGTGATATAAAAAAGACAAATAAAACTATAATGAAATCATGCAGATACCTTTTGCTAGTGAAGCTTCCCATTAAATTTCATTTGATTCTAGTTGATAGTTGGTGAGATACAGTGCTCAAACAAATTCATGACGGACAAGACTTCAGCGTTATATTCCTCCTTTGGAAGACAAAATTAAATTTCTATTTGAAGTCATGAAATTTAAAATTCTGCCATGGTGTCAAATAGCTAGCATTTGAAACAAACATGCTGAACCGTTAGTTGAATAAACAAGAGGGCCATGATGGCCCAATATCGCTCACCTGATTATAAACCCTGCACAATTTTCACCCAAAGGAATAATTTAAACATCTTGGTAGAAAACCACAAGATGATGCTACATACCAATTATCAAAGGCAGTGTAGTTTTAGGCAAGAAGATATTAATATGTTTTCCCTATATAAGTCTATGTAAAACGGTGACCCCCCCGAGTGGGGCCAATTTTGACCCCAGGGGCACAATTTGAAAAAAATCTTGGTAGAGGACCACTAGATGATGCTACATACCAACTATCAAAGCTCTATGCAGTGTAGTTTTAGACAAGAAGATTTTTATATCTTTTCCCTATATAAGTCTATGTAAAACGGTGACCCCGGGGCTGGGCCAATTTTGACACCAGGGGCATAATTTGCAAAAGGGGACCACTAGATGATGCTACATACCAAATATCAAAGCTCTTAGGCATTGTAGTTTTAGACAAGAAGATTTTTATATGTTTTCCCTTTATATATAAGTCTAAGTAAAATGGTGACCCCCAGGGTGGGGCCAATTTTGACCCGAGGGGAATAATTTGAACAATCTTTGTAGAGGACCTCTAGCTGAGTCTACACACCAAATATCAAAGCCCTGGAGCAAGCGGTTTCGGAGAAGAAGATTTTTAAAGGTTTCCCCTATATAACTCTATGTAAAACTAAGGGCCCCCGGGGCGGGGCCAATTTTGACCCCAGGGACATAATTTGAACAATCTTTGTAGAGGACCTCTAGCTGAGTCTAAATACCAAATATGAAAGCCCTGGGCAAAGCGGTTTCGGAGAAGAAGATTTTTTAAGGTTTCCCCTATATAACTCTATGTAAAACTAAGGGCCCCCGGGGCGGGGCCAATTTTGACCCCAGGGACATAATTTGAACAATCTTTGTAGAGGACCCCAAGGTGATGCTACATACCAAATATGAAAGCTCTAGGCCTTACGGTTTCAGAGAAGAAGATTTTTAAAGTTTCCTTTTTGAAAAAATCTATTTTTAGCCTGTGTGACCTAGTTATGAGACAGACCGGAAATTTTTTAACAACTTTAGTAGAGGTCCACCCAAAGAATATTCCTGTTAAGTTTTATCAAATTTGGCCAAGCGGTTTAGGAGGAGAAGTCGTTTGAAGAAATTGTTGACGGACGCACGACGCATGTTGGACGACGGACATCTCGGTATGACAAAACCTCACCATGACCACTTTGTGGTCAGGTGAGCTAATAAAATGCTATACAGTGAACAAAGTTCATTAGTGGAAGAAGACCACCGGAGACAGAAAGGGTGTCTTGCTGAACCATGTACACCCCTAATTATGTTTCATTAACCCAAAACAAGATTTGTTAGTCAGGACAGTCAGTTTTCGTCAAGTAAGAGTTAGACTAAGAGTTGTGAATGTAAAAACAGTGATCTAATAATTGTGTTAAAATAAGAAACTGCAAACAATTGAAGTGTGTATATACATGTATATGAGTGAAAACAAGGTTTATGTGCTGACTAATGTATAACCTTGGTCCAATACTCACCTACTGAGGAAAATGTTCCATATTGGACAGCACATTTTTTTCGATCAAGCATCATTTTTTCACTGATAATAAAGGAAGCATCAACAATACAAAATATGAATATTTAGCAGTATTTGTTAACTAATTTGGTCACTGGTTCAACAGAAAAGAAGCATAAAATTTGTAAACAAACAGTTCTGAGCCGTGGGGTTTTGGCACTTCATTTTCTTGGTCAACTTGTGTTTTTGGCTGTGTGAATGTGATTGATCGGCTAGTTCTATCTTCTGAGCTCGGCTGTTTCAGTCGAGTGATGTGATGTCTTCCCTGTCAGATGTTTATTTAATTATGTATTTTCAATTTTTTATAACCCCTTTGCTTCTTATAAATTATAATTCATCATGCCATACTACATGTAAGCATAGGTTGCTGCTAGCATATCATTGCATTAAGCGTAAAAAGGCTCTAGATCTATAAATAGTTAACATTAATGAGTTGATGAGCATGTTGCCCAACCAATCAAGTTGATAGCGCTATACTAGGAAATTGCTTGCCTAAAAGAACGGTAGCTAAAAAAACGGTAGCTACATATTAAACAGACAAAGCAAAAAACAATCTATGCTACTAGCGAACGCTCGCGGCTAGCAGACCACAACCAAATATACCAAACACTACCACAGTTATTTGAGTAAAGTATGCATTGAGGATGTGATAGCTAGGCTGCAGGCAGCGCTGGTCTAGCAAAGTTCTGAGAAGGAGCATGCTCGCTGAACAGTATTAAGTAAGTAATTATTTAAACCTCTCAGGCAAGCTTAGGATATCTGCATAACCGATAAAAGTGCAAGCACTTATTTCCAATTGGGTCCAGTGTTTCGCTGAAGGGACAGCAGAAGAGACCGTGGTGTGAATGTTGATACAAAAATCCGGGCACGCTGCCCTAGCTCTTTCCCTAACACACTCCTTGGTTCTTAAAAGAGACCGATGTACAGCACCGATACACCCAAGACAAACTCTGGGTTGCCAACCAGTTCATCCCTACTCTAGTTGGTCGGGAAACACTGAAAAGCATTTCAGAAAGGCAGTGGCTAGGATTACGGTACCGTAATCCTAGACCCACAGGCTAGGATTACGGAAGTTCCGTAATCCTAGCGAGTCCTAGCTAGGCCTGTCTAGAATTACGGAAGTTTTTTATATCGAGTGCAATTAAGTTTTTAATTATACAAATATTGATATATTTATTGACAAATTAATAAAAATTATCAGAATATCATGTTCGAATTTTACTTCGATAATATTTTGTCTTTGCATGGGAAGAAAATAGAGGCAGTCCGAATGTTTATAAATTAATTTATGTACGTGGTCGAATACACAAATGTAGTTCCATTGAAATTGATTGTCATGATCGAAACAAATTGTGTTGCTAATTTTGGTAGTAGATCGGATATGTTTGTTCGTCATTCGGTCCTCGAAATAAACATTAAGTAGTTAAATCGTTTGTTCATTCACAATTTACTTAGCCTACCACTGGATCTACGTTGTGACAGCGCGTAGTGATACGAATTCCAAATATGGTCATATTTAGTTTCTTAATTATTTATTTGTACATATTTGTAACTGATTACGCTTTGCATGTCATTAGGAATCTTATAAAATTAGAATTATGTAAACAATCGAGCCTGCCTGCGTTTTTAAAATATAATTAAAAGATCATGCAAGGTTTTTTTGCTCCACGAACGTACGTACATACCTTCGTGTATATACTTTCGTGTCTGCTCTGATCACACGAGCGGCATTCGTGATAAATGTTGAAGTATTCTTGTTCAACCCTGCTATTATCTGTTATCTCAATATATTTTTCGTATTTTAATAACTTTATAAATTTATGCGTAGATAAAAGTACTTTATAATACAGTATCAAATGTATTTGCATTTAGATATTTTCCGCCGTTTAATATCTTTACCATACTCTATATCTTTATCATAACCGAAACTGATTACTCGACGGTCAATATACCAATACTTGTATAAATTCATCTAATATAAATGTCAACATGCAATATAAGGCGACCAGCACGCTTAATTGCACTCGATATAAAAACTTCCGTAATTCTAGACAGCCCTAGCTAGGACTCGTTAGGATTACGGAACTTCCGTAATCCTAGCCTGTGGGTCTAGGATTACGGTACCGTAATCCTAGCCACTGCCTTTCAGAAATGACAAACTTACAAATGTCCTGGCTGATGATTGAACCAGTGACCTATCAATTAGTAGTCAAGTGGGCCAACCACTCGACCACCATGTCACCTGCCATTGCGTTTCTCAAAGCACTCAATAGCGCTAGTTGGCCGCATTTTTGTGAGGCATTGGACTCCAAGCAAACACTTTTTTATTCCACAATGACCCTGGGCCCATTGGCAGAGGAATCATCTTATTTATGAATCATGACTCACCGAAATTGAACCTGAATCCTGAAGAACCTGCATGACATGTGATTTCATTTGCAACCAAGCTAAATATTGCATCCCTTAAAAATGTGTCAGACGACCAAAAAACCCAAATGTGTTTTGTGAACAGAATCGCAGTTGCCTCGCAGACGATCGTTCAAGCTGAAGTTTTCGGCTTATAGGAAATATATTAGGAGAAAATTAAAGATAATTTAGTAATTTGTCGATTTACTGACATTATACATCAGTATGATCCGTATACTTACACGATGTTTGCTATATTTCGTGCACATCACCCATCTGTTGACATTTTCACGACAGGCTGCGTTCGATTTTAACTCGTTTATTGTCATCACTATTGGTCGGCTCATATATTTCCAATATGCGGTCCCATTGTAGAAATGAAATTAAGTATGTCAAGCCAATAATACTCAAAAGACTTGAACATTATGCAGTATCTAGAGATAGATAGAACTTCTATTGATCTTTATTTTTATTTTGATAAAATATCCACCAAATATAATCGACAATACAATACAATACAATACGAAGCGAAACAATTCAATGCAATACAATACAATAAATACAATAAATACAATTCAATTCAATTCAATTCAATTCAATACAGAACAACACTATACAACCGATACCTTACAATGCAACATACGGTAACACAACACAATACATTACAACACGATAACAATACAATAACATTACAATAAATACAATACAGTAAAAATGCAATACACAAATAATATTATAACAATACAATACAGTTATATTACAATACTATACAGTGCCAATACATTAACAATACAATAACAATGTAATGCAGTAACAATACAATACAGAAACAATGCTATATACAATACTAATACAATACAATAAGTAAGTAACAATGCAATACTGTAACAATATAGTATTATAGTAACAATACAATATAATACATTATAATGCAATAAAATAATACAATAAATATACAGTGCATAAACAATACATAAACAAGATGAACAATACAATACAATACAATATAATGTAACGAATCTGGACTATATGGACTTATGGATTAATAGGAACAGTAGGATCGTTCTGCTTGACTTAAAAACTCCAAAAACAATTTTTGGCTTAGGGCCTTCCTTTCTGTAACTGTATTATTATTGCACATGTTCTACTGCAATTTCGCTGTCCAGCATAAGGCTGCCTTGTATCGTTCAATAGTCGTGTATATTGTGTCATTTAGATGTGTGTTGTCCCTTGTTCTAGTCTTGTCGCTTGGTTCTTGCCCCACGTAGTTTGAGTCGACTGACTGAGGCGGCAAACGCACGGGATGGGATTTCGGGTTTGTATAATTTTTATACCTGTTGTCTTCAAGTTGTACTCTTTTATAGCAGTGTCTATGGTCTCCTCCCTTTTACAGCACTGTACAGTGTCGGTGTATTTTTGTTTCAACTTGTCCTTGAAAGTTATTTCCTTGTCCTCCCTTTAAGGTCCATCGCCCATTTCGCTCTTTCTTCCTCAGTTGTAACTTGCGGAGATGCTGAATGAGATACTTTTTAATTAGGTCACTGTGCTGTTTGGTCACTATTTTTGTTTCAACTTGTCATTGGAAGAGTTAATTTCCTCTGCCATTTGTTTTTAAGTCCACCGCCCACAACACCCGCCTCTTTTCATCATTTTTATCTTGCGGAGATGCTGGATGAGATACTTTTTCATATTGGTTTCCACTGGTCCTTGGAAGTTAATTTCCTCAGTCTGTCATTTGTTTTTAAGTCCACCGCCCACAACATCCACCTCTTTTCATCATTTGTATCTTGTGGAGACGCTGGATGAGATACTTTTTCATTAGGTCACTGTGCTGTTTGGTCACTATAAGATACGTTTTTAGCATATATATTTTCGCCTTCTTTTTGCCCATTATTGTTAACTAGATCAAGTCCCTTAATGCCTCTTTAACATGTATTAACGTTATGTCACTGTCCTTGGCGGTTTTAACTAGGTCAGGGGTGGTTGTGCCTCATTTAGTCGCCGTTTTGGCATGGGTTTGTGTGGTTGGTTCGCCGTGCAGTGGGACCTTTTGGAACTTGGTCGAGTCTTGGCTTCGTTTCTTTCGTCAATAACCGCTATTATATAATTTCCTTGCGAATGTGGGTCATTCTGTATTCCATTGTCGGGGACTTGGATATTTGGTTGTTTCTTCGGCTTATGTGTGGGCATTGCTCATTGCAGTTGCTAGGAATATGTAATGTTATTTCCCACCCCATTTCTACCTTTCCCATATTTTAACTATGTCAAATCGTAGTTGTGCCTCTTTAGGTCGCTTAACGTTAGGTCACTGTCCTTAGTGTTTTAACCTAGCTGGGTCACACCGGGGTTTTTGTGCCTCGTTTGCTCACCGTTTTGGCCTTGGTTTCTGTGGGCACTGCTCAGGGTAGTTGTGTCTTGGTGTTTCTGATTTCTGTGTTCGGCTGGTTGGGTTGAGTGCAACCTTCCCTGTCGGATTTTCTCATACCTTTTTAGTAACTGACAGGAGTAGGAGTTACATTTTGTAATTAGTTTACCATCAGGACAGAGTTAACGTGTGTTGTATTACTTAAGGATCTAGCATTTAAAATACGTATTATTGGAGTATATGTCAGTGTGGTGTTGTATTGGGAGAATATATTTAATAGCACGTGCTTGGAGTTGTTGTAACTGTGTTTCAAACTAGTCCAAAGAATAAAAGCGTTACAACTTTACAATAAATACCGTGAATGCATTGCATTACATAGTACACTCAACCGCTTTAAAAACGCACCACATATTAACTATTGGTTTTAGTGATGAAAACGTCAATCTATGGTTATTTATTTTTGGATTAATAATCTTCAGTCTATACACAACGAGTTGTGTGGTTTCCATGCCATTATTACGAGTTTAAAATAATTTATGATATAGATAACACCGTGACCCATGAAAGTGAAAGTCACAATTTCAAAAGCAATTATAAGTTTATGCATGTATGTGGTTTCTGTTCCTAAAGAATGACATTAATTACGTAATAGGATAGAATTATGTTCGACGTGATGTTTCGAACCATCCAAACAAAGCTTAACTTGAATTATAAATGTTATGTGGCTTTGGCTGTCTGGCTAATACCATACGACCGAATGCGATCTAGATATGCGCATTTTGTGAACCTAAGATGGATTCAAGCCTTATTTAAACTTAAAATCCTGGTTATGAGCATCATACTGTCAGGACATTTCCCGTGGTGCTTATATTGCACCTCAAATCAATCATATGAAGGAGCTTGAAGACAAAAAGTTGGGCATTCGGCTTTAAACGGCAGAAAACTCGTTAAAAAGTGTACTAAAATGATTTTCCTTTTTATTGACAATTATGAAAAGAATAGTTATGAAATACAATAATATACTTTTGGATTGTTTATTGGCACCCGACATTGTTTTGACACTGGGTGCATCCATGCGGAACCAATTGCAGTGACACAACATGTGTCATGTTTCCTCTTAGCTCGGCTCAATAGCTTTAGCTTGTTTCATCCAGGTCGGTCTTTGACTGTGTCATTCGCTAGGAATCGATGTTCTTAGCCCACAATCGTTGTGTGGAGGCAGCTTAACCGCCATACTAAGGCACCGATGCTCTTTTCAGTTGGAAGCGAAGGCACAATCAACCGAACAAATATTCGAGATATTCGCAGCATAAAAATACCATTAGCAAATACTGTTTCTGTTGTTTTTTCAATGTGTAAACCAACAGCGTACATTTTAAAGTCAATATTGACCACATAGATCGACGCTATCGAGTTGCACGTGCAAAACATGCTAAATAAAGAAAGTTCTTTGGGCGGGATATTCCGAATTAAAACAAAATCGTTTTCTTTAATTATGTCAAGCTTATGAACTGAACAAATCCTGTAAACTATTAATTTTAGTAAAAAATGATTTTTGACAAATTTTGATTATTTCAATAGTGGTGCGTTTTTAAAGAGGTTGAGTGTATTGTGTGACATTTCAGTATAATTTCTATAAGGTTGGACAGAATTTCATGTATTCAAAAATATGATCCACATTGAACCAGAGTAATGGTTACACTAATCTAATTGACATTACGCCAGAGGACAGATCACTCCACCTGACTGTTTGTCGAAGGTTGCTTGACGAAGGTTTTCGAGTTAATCCATTGGGCCATGTGAATTTAATTAACCGTTCAAATTGATTCAAACGATATTGATTTACAACTGGTCTAATGTCATTTGCCATGACAACAAACATTGAAATATAAGTTCGTCAATCAGCAAGGAAAATAATGACAAATGACAAACACGTTTGATTATGTGTTACCATGGCGACAACATTAAAGCTTCAAAAATACTTTCAAACTAGGTACAAAATGAATACAGGTCAGCTGTTCATCTCTCACCAGGAACAGTATGTTCGTTTGCTGTTCCTGCTCACACGAAGACCAGTACATAGCATCAAAAGCAGATGTTTTGCAGGACTATAACTATGGTTGGAGAAAGGGTTAGATAACACAACGTGCATCGTCGCAGCTAACCATGCACTTATCAACAAATGCAACCCAATTACCGGTATTAGAGAGCTACCATTATTCACATGAGACGAAACCCTGTATTTATCATATTGAACTAGTATATCGGTTAAAGGTCAATCATGAACAAGCTTGTAACATCAAACACGACATCTGAACGTCCTATTGGCTCCTAGATTTCTTTCCATAAGTTCTTATACCATTTCATTGTTCTTTAAATTGTCCAAAGCGTCTTTAATTTGTTATTGACCAAACTTCTAATTGTGACAGCGTTTGGTCAGGCCTGCGTTTGGTATAAAAACACTTGTAGTTAAGTTGAGTGGTTGGGTATGTTGCGTCAGTTTCTATTGCATGTGGGTTATTGGTGTCATTATTGGTCTGGCTGATGTTACATCCGAACATTTTTAGTAGATGGATCAAGGTATAGTACTGTGTTTCCATCTTAATCCCCTTTGGTTATCATCGGTTGTTTTTCTTATCACTCAGTTTATGACCAAGTTGAAGATGACAGAAGACATCATTTCTGTCTTTCACACGTATTTACATTCAAGTAGAATATTACTGTCATGGAGAGATAAGTGAAAGTGTTGATTCTTTATGATTTTTTTTAAACTTTATGTCATTCCGCTTTTGACTTCAGGTATTCTGCGACTTGAGCATTTAATTTTCTCGTTCGGTTGTCGTGGAATTGCGCCGTGTATTTGTATAAAGTGACATTTTTATGTTTGCTGTGATCGGCTGTGTAAGTTGACTGCTTCCTTACCAGTCCGATTTTTTCATATTTTCTAAATCGTTTATTTTATAGGCATACCATAAACTCTTAAGATCCTTGTATAATTTCTCTTTGTATGCTGTCGGATGCTTTTTTGATAATCTACAGAGTTTATTTAAACTTAAGTTATTTGTGTCGCTCAGTATACATACTGTTCAATTATTTTACTTAGAATACACAGTAAGTGTTTTGTCAGTACATGTTCATAAGTTGCCTCTTAAGTCTAACATCTGACTATTCAACGCTTTATATTCTCTCAATGCTTCGATTGCGGTGTATCTTTGCTTGTCGTAGACAATTGTATATATAGTCCGCCAGTTGTTGCAGCTATTATTGTGTATATTTTTACCAATTCTATGATGGTATCGTTTCGAATTGCTTTGCCAGTTCATACTGCTATTGAAAGTGGTTGAAGAACGTAGCAGTTTCAACAAATACTGGGAGCAATTCGGACTGACCATATCGTCTAACCAAAAGCTCATCAATGACACAGAGTGACATATTATGTAAACCACATGTCGGGTATGTATACACATTATGGAATCCACTAACACATGCCAACACCAAGTGAGAAGAAGCGGTACAACGAAGAACAAGCACAATGTATGACTTATCGCTTATTCAAATCTCTAATCCAATATTTGAAGGTTAATATACCTAAGTATGTCGCTATAATCGTGGCTATTAAGGATGTACAATGTGTTGCTAGCTCTTCTTTTATCATTTTCTGTAGTAATATAATCATGTTTGTGCTATGGTGTCCATATTTCTGAGGCCTATTGTAGATGTGATCTAACCAAAAACATGACAACATTCGGGGATGTGAAATTCTTGGCCATTTACCAAAGATTTTTCTGCAATATTAAGTTTGGAATTATGCATTCGCCAAAAGTGATCATGTTTTCGAAGGTAAAGCATGTGTATACATAACAGTTTCTTGCTTTACTTGTGGTCTGTGTTGTTTCTTTTTCGAAGGTTCATCTTTTTTATCGTTCATGCTCGGCTACAATATGCCTATTTTTTTAGTGCTGCCTTTCCCCACTGATAGATTTTACACAATCTAATGTTGTTTTTTAAATATTTTGTTTTCAGCATCTTCAAGAATGTGCTTATTGACTTTTTATTATAAATGTTTTCCTCGATGTCAATTGTTTTGTAATTTTTTCAAACTGACTGTGTTTTTCAATTTGTTGTCCTGCAAATTTTAGTTCTCCTTATCTTCGTGAGGTTTGATAACGTGTGTATTTGAATTTCCGATACAGTCCTGAATATCAGGGAAGTCAGTTTTTATTATAATATAATCACGGGGCCTGCTGGGAATAATCATATAAGGGAGACAATCACTGCATTCAATAACGGGGCGAAACGGACTTTTTCCGAATCTCGTAAAGCGTCTGAGCGTCTGTCGACTTTATTAGAGAAGAAAAATGCAGCTCAATTCATCAGGGTTTATCCTTGGGATAATCTTCATTGTTAAACTTTCATACATATCACTAGGTAAATATGAATAAATCAACAAGAGTTTAGCGTGGTTCTGGTATTTCAGTGTTCTTTTTATTAGATATAAATCAGGTTTCCGTATAACGTGCTGTCCGAATATATGTCCACTTTCCTGTTTTCTTCACACGTAATCTTGTTTTTCAAGTTACTTTTGATCACATACTCAATTAAAAGTCTCTTGACAATACATCTGGTATTTAATCTCGATGATATACATTATTTGAGGTTGTAGAATGTTCAATCAAAGATACCCCAATTTGGACCAGATTTTTTAGCTGCAGGCGACCAGGTAGAATTAGACATTTTCATTTTTTTATGTCTAAATCCCCACCCTAGTGACAATGCTTACTGTCTAAATCCCAGTGGTCGGGACACGTAATCACATAATAATTCCTGGGTCATGGAACCAACCATAGTCTATTCCCCGGGACTAGGAGTAAGAGTCCATAAGGTTTCAAATTCCTGCCGGTCAAAAAGATTCGTCTATCTAATTCCCCATGATCCTGCCGCTGCCTCTTTAATGTAAACTAGGTACTTAATTTACTTAGTGAAAAGACGACCATTAAACTGTTACAAAAAAAACATTTAAACAACATTTTTGATAAAATATTATTTCAATTTGGCCAATAAATTATTTTGGGTAGGGCCATTTTTTCAGTAGGTAGGGGATGGGGAAACAAACAATATGTTATTTTAGGGAGCCTACCAGCCTATCTGGATTTCTTGTATCACACAAGCGTTCACACAACCGTTTCATCCATATCTTTTTTTATTCATTTCAGCTTATGGAGAAAAAGTTCTTGCCACAGTGCCAAACCTAGATATCAATGTGCTCAGGGATATTCTCTTCATGGAAATAGTCCGGCCAACAACCATCAGTTTCACATACAAAATTAGACCAGCCAAAAACTTTGGAACCAGTTTTGTAAGTTTGACATTGTTTAAAATTTAATTTAACTTCTATTATTATATTTTTAAAAGAAAATTTAATACAATTTATTTATAAGTACATTTTGTACCTTCATGATTGTATGTGATTATGTGGAACTTTTAAAACAACTATTTGAAGAAAAGTAAATCTATAGTCTAACTTTGATACATATACTAGCAACCTCAGCTGATTATTCAAGTATGTTGTATTGTTGATTGTTCAGTTGCATCTGCAAGCCACATACCATACTATTATGGAACTGTTTGGTTTTTAAAATATCTTGAAAATTAAAAAAATTATGACAATTTTAAGTTCGTGAAATTGGGTGTTTTCTAGAATTTTTGGGATATATATAAAGAGGAGAATGTTCGCGCGATCGCGGACCCGACAAAAGTCAAATTTTCACTCAAATGATATACTCTAAAATCATTTAATTTCGATGGGACGAAATTTCGTGCTTTTGGTAAAATGACAATTTCGATGGGACGTTAATTCGTGCATTTTGCGTTCAGGTAATAAAAACAATGGTCAAAATTTCGATGGGATTCAATTTCATGGTTAAAGACGAACTACAAAATCCATGAAATTTAATCCCCCACAAAAATTAATGATTTAACAGTATTGTATATGTCAATTTTGATAATATATTTTACTCATTAACCAAACTCTTGCTTGTTGAACAACAGATTCAAAGTCCTTCTGATCCTTTCTTGAATCTGTTTGAGTGACCTGTTGTGATTATTATGTTTAACTTTTGATATAATATCAAAATATATGTTTCATTTGCATGTTTACAGTCGAGACGTATAGATGGCATGGAGCTTGTGTTAGCACAACCTTACTATGGATGTTCATCTCTATCAAATACTCGTATGATAAACAACAGAGTTGTGATGATGCAACGAGGGTACAAGGATTTGTTTTTTACTTAACACTTTAAATTCCAATTAACCAAATTTTAATCATAAGGAGATTACCCAGTGTCTTTATCCTGGTACTACGTCTACCCCTGTTCACTGAATACCTTTAGTCCTTTTATACAAATTTATTTAACATATCACAGTCTGGGATTGAACCCAAAGTATATAATTCCAAAGGAAGACTACACCTCTTGGGTAGGCAGTGATTTTATTTAAAACATTATTATAAATACTTGCAAAACCTGTCTGTAACAGGGTCGGCGGGGAGGGGGATGAAAAAGAAAATGTTTTCAAATGTAAAAGGGCCAACTTAGAGTCAAATGAAACCTAAAGTTAGTCCATTCAATGTTTATTTCAGGGAATGCTCATTTGTGACCAAATCTATACATGCCCAGGAGGCTGGAGCTCTAGCTGTGATAATTACCGACAGTGATGTTAGAAATGATAAAATGTTTCTTGATATGGTGGACGATGAAACCAAGAGAGAAGTTTATATTCCTGCATTCTTCCTCTTAGGCAAAGACGGGTATGTATAATCTCAATCTCATTAAAATCAGATCCTAACATTTGCTTCATTCCGTAACGCTGTTAGTTAGATCTGACTACACTACATAAGAGTTCACATTCAAAGGACCTCTTTAGTGTATGTTGTAAGGATGGCAACGAATACCAAAATTGGTATCCGGATATCCGGAACGGTATCCGAACGGATATCCGGATGTCCGTATCAAATTGAATGTTGTTAAAATCGTGTTGGAATAAAGCTAATGCTTTGCGACAATGTAACATAATTTCGCGACCACCATCGTCTTTGTGTACCAGACAGACTTACATTAAATGCCTCAATGCGGATATTCTGCTATTGTTACATCCATACCTACGAGTCCAAATATTTAATCTGACCACTAAGCTTTAATCTTAAGAAACCTGCCAGTTGTTAACATTTTGTGTTTACAGACTTATTTTAAATTACAGTGAGTGTAACTGTTTGATATAAGGGTAAGTAACTCCATCTGAATTATTTCTACTTTCGTTTTGACAAGCTGCTACACAGTGATCTCCCTTGACGATATACACGTGGAACTTATTGGGTTCCTGATGCATTTTTTTATGTTCGTCCTGAGGTTGGAAGTTCCTCCAGAATAGGCAAGTGTTATCTCACACAAATTACATTTAGCTGACTTACGATCATCCGCTCGCGTAAAGTATTTCCAAAAATTAGACTGCAGACTCGGAGGCATGATTGCATATACTAATATTGTAGCTGTATATAAGAATCTTGTTTTAAGCAGAAAGTTAATAAATAACTGATAACATAATTGTGCATTTTTAGTTTTTCCAATCATAACCAATCGATAGTCTTGATACACTTTGAGTAATATTTAATTAGAAATGGGCGTTGCAGGGTCAAAGCCAATGATAAACGTCGACGCATATTAATTGTAAGTTATTTGCCGACAGTTATGTTCAGATTAACAAAAACTTCAAAGCTTAGCTTGATTTTAATTAGCTGCTGATGAGAAAAGAATGGTTGTAACATACGGCTACATAAGACAAATACCAAATTCGTAACCCCTTTAATCACTATTAGCACCTTTCGTGGACCCGCGCAATTAATCGAAACTGGTCTTATTTAATTTCTAATTGAGTAGACAACTTGTTAAAATCGGGATAATTACTAACAAACACCTATAATCTGATAGTTGTCCGGCAAAAGCAGATTTTAAGATACACCGCAGTGATTATCACGCAAAAGCAAATCTAACGGAGACCCCGTGTCAAAGAAATAAACAGACCCCCAATAAACAATGTGTCACCGACATCAAATATATTCTATTGTTCTAGGTGTCAATCGATGTTTTCGTCGTAAAGTTATGAGAAAACATTTTTATTGAATTTTATAACGGATATTCGGATCCCAATTTACTATTCGGATACTCGAAACGCAATACGAATATCCGGATATCCGTTGCCATCCTTAGTATGTTGTAATATGGCTATTCACCTGTGTACTAAAGTCAGTTTAGTATAAACTCTATTTATAAACCATCTTTCTCACTGTAAACTAGTTAGTACAGCAGAGAGATTCTCTGCACTTTCAGATTTGTTAAAGTAACGATTTGATTTGTTGATGTAAAGTTCACATTAACATGACCCAATATGGAGTGTCATCAGATTCTATATCAGTGTGAAGTAGTCACTAGTGAAGCATAACATGAGTCTGATTTTAATTGTATAATCTGTACATAATAGTCAGTCATCTCTGATCAGTTTACATTTTGTAAATAAACATTGCAGTAACTGTTAGTCTTATTAATTTATAAACAGATACTGTGTTATTTGAGTTTATGGCTAGGTGCATAAGGTATTGGCAATTATTGTCATTTTATCAGAATAAAGTGTTATGTTTCAATATTACATTGTTGTGCCCACCCCCCCTCACTTATTTACAAATGGGGCGCATATAGCATTGATGCTCACCGTCTGACTGTAACACAAATCTTGTGTGTTGAACTCCTCACATACTGTTGGGCGGAATTCTTCAAACCTTTACAGACTAACAACCTTAATGTGTAGTTGACCCTAAAGGGTCAATATTTACTTGAGTTATGGCCCTTGGTTACTTTTTACTCTATGGTTGATTGATATCTTAAAAAGATACTTCTACATGTCCCACCAAAGCAAAGAGACGGTCACAATTTAAGATTTACATTTATTTTTCAGATATGTGATTAAGAACACATTGGAAGGATTCAATCTTGATTCTGCTATTATAAACATTCCGATAAATGTAACCAATGCCAATGTGTACAGTGTGAATCAGCCACCATGGACGCTATGGTAACATCATGATATTGCTATGGTTACCACGTATCTAGAAAGAAACATGAAGATTATATGAAGATTATATCCCCTTGTCAAAATCTTAAACAAACTGTCATTTATTTCATTCTTGATATTAAATTACAGCTTAATTGGATATATGTATCAATTTTGTTACAAGATACAGTATTGGTCTATAAAATAGTAGATATTTGATGCTATTTTGGTTAAATTCCCAAAATACACGAATCTTGGTAATTTTACAAAAATCCTGGAAACCTGATTACTTTACTGAAATCCATGAAATTTTCTTTTTATAAATATGTACAAAATGTTTTGGAAATAGTGATTTTACACCATATGATTTATTGCTTGGTACAATGACATGTATACTATCTTGTAGTGAGTTGAAGGTTTAAGGTTTAGTCTCTGTGCTATAATTGTGATCATGATTCATGTTAGAGGTTGGTTGATTGGTACCAAAAACCAAACTTTAAAAAATGAAAAAAACTAATTAACTAAGAATAGTTAAAAATATATAATTGAATGTTAAGACCATTCAATTCACCTGTGTTGTACATTGTATTTCACTGATTTCACTGTGCTGAAAGTGCCATTCTACATCTATAGTGTGGCGAATTTGACCTGATCCTAACCATTATGCATGAATATACGGTTCAATTACAAGGTTCTTGCTTTGAAGATTTCACTTTCTTTAGCAAATCGTGCAATATCGAAATTTCATATTTGCGTTTGTATTACAACATGAGCGCCTTCATGATACTACTGATTATGAAAACATCATATTATTATAAATATACACAATATATCAACTGTTAAAGTATACTAAAAGATCAGGATCGTGTCAAATTCACCGAGCTATAACATTACCATTCTTATGTTGTTTTTTTCCATATTTGAATTATATATGTGCACATATCAAATTATTTTAGATATAAACTGTACATAACTTCTTCAAGCGATATTTTTAAACAAGTGGTTTGTGTAATTGAATAATGCAGCTTTTTGTCTGAAAAGAAATGTCCCAAAAATGGTGTATATGATTTGGGGGGGGGGGGGGTGAAAATATGTACTAAAACGTGATAATCTTTCACAAATGTATGCAATTTATTTGGTATTGTTTAGTATATTTTAGCCATACATGATTGTACTTGTGTTGAATATTGCTATTTTTATGTTGTTCATTTCATGATTATTGGGAGTCACTCAAATGTGAATGTATTTTTAGAATTAAGAGATTATGTATGTTGTCACATTGTTGCTTTTAATTTTTGCATCAAGTTTGATGTCACAAAATGCTCAAACAGCACATTTCATGCTGTCTTTTTTATAAAGGGTGAATTGGAATGTTTGATAAATACAATACAACTTCTTTAGAGCAATACATAGAGCACAAAGATTGGTTGTCATGTAGAGGTTGTTGCTCTAAAGAGGTAAACTTAATTACTAATTACTTAGTTGTTATTTTGGAACAAAATGATTATGTTGCTTTAATGTAGAGCTTGTTGCTCTACAGAGGGTTGCTTGGGAGAGGGTGCACAGAAAATTTAATTTTAAATTTCTTACTTTCCAGAACCTTCTACGCCCTAAACTTACAAAAAATTGGGTGTTTCTTTTCTTGTCACCTGTTTAGTTAACCTTGTTTAGTATTTTTTGTTACCTTTCTGGTGCAGTAGGACAAACTTGAATATGAAAGAGTTAATTTATTGAAGTCATCCTCGAGGCTACGCTCCGCTCCTGCACTTGCTACATTGATGTAGCGAGTTTTGGGAGTCGAGTCACTGCTGGGTTTTCGAGTATGCATTGTAGTATTCTATGAAGACAATCATGTGCTTTCAAACTTTATATTTGCTAAACATATGAAATGTTTCCCTCAAATCTCTTTAGCCATGTTGATTATAGATATATTTTATGTATATGCATTTGTTTGTTACGCTTATATCCGAAATTCCTTGTTAATTTATTTCACTTGATTATTCATAATGTATATATTGCCAAAATTATTGTTTCACATTGTGTGATATTTGTTAAGACATTGTTTTATTCTAGTGTTGCCATTGTCGTTTTACATTTAGTTGTTTTTGAAAGTATCGGTTTTAGTTAAGAAGTAGAAACACTTAAGTTGAGGGCCTTATGCACAAATGGTTGTAGACTGACATAAGTACTTGGACTTCAAAGTGTTAAATATTCATTTTGCTCCCAGTAGCAGCCGAACATTTTTGCCAAAGAAGATGCCTCCAATGACAATATTAATATATTTAACTCAATTTGTATTGAAGAAAATGTTTCACAACAAAATAAATGAATTAACTATAACATAGTCATTTCTTAAAATATTTTGGTCACAAGTCATTGCTCTTTCAGCAACTCCACAAAATTGCATTTTACAAAATCCCAAAATTTGATGCCTGCCAAAATTTTACGACCTCATTTTAACTATGTTGTATTTTACAACCACAATTTACACTCAATAAAGGTTATTTTTACAGTAAATGTCTTTTATAGTTGTAATCTAAGAACACAATGTAATCTTACTAATAAAAGGAAAGTTTCCCCATATACTGGTCCTGGTATATTATAATGGTATACATAGTATATATTGCACTTCGTTATGTTGGTGGTGTGTTATTTGCGACATAATTATACTCATATGTTTATTGTAATTGAAATATGGTTGTCATCACCGGTGCATGTTGTGTTGCTTTTAAGTATAGAGCAAACAAATTGACATGGTAGTACAAATTTGTATGTGATGAGATGTATAACATTGTATAAACACTGTACTGTATGCTAAAATTTGTATAAATTCACAAATTATTAATGTAAACATGTCATAGAAGGTGACAGCCTCTGGGGCTAGGATTATGGTACCGTAATCGTAGCCATATCCTAGCCATTGCCTTTATGAAAACATACTATCAGGAATATAAAACTTTCTTGGGAAAATTAATATATATCTCTAAAAAAATATAGCATGAAAGTCAAGAACTAAGTTAAATTGTTTGCACTAAATTTGATATTGAGCCCATGTATTAAAAACAGTTCACTTCAAAGGACCTGCATGTAATATAAAGTCACCTGTGGTTGTTATTTGTACTCTAAGGTGTTGGTTTATGTATTTATAATTTAATGAAATCCACTTTGATGTATCCCCACCACTAAGTGGTTGTTGAGGAATATTATATAGGAATGGTCTCCGTCCGTCAGTCTGTAACAAAATCACTTCTGTTTCATATGCTGTGTACCCCATCTTGGAGATAATATGCTGAACCTTTGTTCCATCTGGACAAACTCAAGGTTCCAATGTCACAAGTTTGAGCCTTAGATATTACAAAACGTATGTCGACCCATAAAACCTAAACTAAATTTGCAATCCCTTGCTGTGTTCCAGATCATGTTTTACCGTCGATTTATGTTGCAGGTAAAGAACCACTAAATGCCTCCGCGGACCAAGTGGTGATACACTCAAGTAGTCCTTATAAAAACTTAGGTTTGCCTGTAAATGGAGATATTTCTTGACAAATGTGGAGTTGAATGATGAAATTGAGTTTAAATGGTTGGTAAATATGCATGTGGTGTAGTAAAACTGTAATATTTGTATTATTCCACTATTTTGTTCTTGATACCAAAGTGAAAGTAGACTAGGCTAACACCCAGAACTCATAAATCCGGACATGCGTAAAAACGGATAGACCGTGTTTGAAGGACAAAAACTTTCTTAGAAGATACATGACCCCCCTTTTTTATTTCATTATTTTGAAGATTAAATGCCCCTCTTTACAATGATATATGTGGTCCAGGTGGCCATAGACTAAAAACAGTTGAAAATTGGGGCCTACTATGGCCAATTTACATTGAGCTATAGAGCAAATCTATTTGGTGGTTTCTAACCTAAAGGGGATATAATTGTATGACTTTGAAATACTGCTTCTTCTTGTTCGATGCTTTGAAGGTAAATATTTCCAGGAACTTTAAAAAGAATATATTTAATGTTATAATGTATTGTATGGTTTTATACATAGTAATGTATACGAGTCAATATTGAGGCATTAGGCTATTTTCTCCAAAGGTTGTGTTTTTTAGAAAAGAATGTTGAAATATCAACTTATACAGTAACTTGACTTCAACCATTTGACTGTCTCCTTTGTTTCAGTGTTTTGTTATGCAAATTTGAATGTCAATCGCCTTCATCTATCTTGGAATTGCCAACAATTGTTTACGAACATTTTATACATAATTAGTGTTAGTTTTCACTGTAAGTGGTAGTGTTTTAGATAAAAATTGTGTACATTTTTGCATTGAATGCTTAATATCAGAAATAGCTGTACTTTATAGTCTGTAGAATATTTAATTTTATAGTTGATATAGCTTGGCTATTTTGAACTGAGTCTGACCTCTATGCAAGAATATATTACAAGGTTCTTGCTTTGAAAATATCAATTTCCGCAAGCAAATTGTGCAATATAGGTATTTCAGATTTGTGTTTGTATTAAATCTCTAGCGTCTTGGTAATACTCCCCAATTATGAAAACAATTACTCGGTGTTGTTAACGTAGACAATATATTGACTGTTAAATTATGCTAATCAATAGGTCAAGCTCATGTCAATGTGGCCAGGCTATACCAATTTAATTTGATACCACTTTATATGTACCTGTCTCAACACCTCAATGTTGATGGTATCCATCGTTTTGAAGGAATGAGAGTAGCTTATGAGTGCCAATGAAGGTTTTACAGTCCAAGTGGATGCTCTTCCACTAGGTATATTGATTTACCAAATATTTTTAAAGGAAGAATATGTTTATTGTAGCCATGTTATTGTAATCGAGAACCTGAATTGACATGGAATATTTATTTGACAAGTCACTATGATAAGACAGATACAAATAGTGGTAAATGTGCTATTTGACAGCAATGTGTTATTATAGCTAGAATTAATCAGTTTATTACATGAAATGGCTCAGAACAAGGATTCCTAGTTTAATACATGTTATCATTTGATACTTGTTGGGGGACGGGCCAGGTTGTGTTCTGGTCCTTCTCTTACAAATCTATGCAAATTGTAGTAGACGTAGCTACACTTGTTCATATTGAATCTATGTTGTTTCTGGGAGTTAATATATTTATTGACGACTCGACGTCATACCATTATTCAATAGCTTAGAATGAGAAGGTCGTAACTACCACTTACGACCTTCTGCAAATTTCACATCTGCATCATATGGCGCTTATTACGAGCCTATTTTCATGAAAATCGGAACTTTCCATGTTGACCAAAATGAAGTAACAAAAGCTTGTTTTTACTTCAGACAGTGTTTTCTCAATATATTGATTTTGTAGTTACGACCTTCTCATTCTAAGCCAGAAAATTATGCTTGGCAACATCTGTAAAGATTATTCATTGTGACTTTGGGCTACATGTCCAAGACAAAACTTGCTTCACTTATTTCTTCACCAATTTCTATGAAATATATATCACACGAAGGGAAATAAGTTTGCGATAAATAGTATCAGAGTATCTGTCCATATTTGGGCAAATTTGCAAACACCCTCTGAAACCTTTGTAGTGGCAGACTGATTTAAGTCATTTTTCCAAGGTTTCTTGTAAATTGCATTCAACGTCTAGCTTTATATGCAAGAACCCGCTTCTATTTGCCCTGTCTTTTCAAAACCAGTGTACATGTATGAATGTTACTTACACTATGCTAATATTGGTGAAATTGACAATAAAACAGAATTCCATGTATTTCTTGGTTTTTCGTAGTGTTTCATTCCCATTCAACCTAATTCACTTATATAACTAGACTTGATACCAATTATTTATATTAAGTTTCATTGATTTTCCAACCATCCGTAGTGTTTAAAGGGAACAAGTACAGAGAAACGTCAGACATTCATCTAGCACAAAAATCAGCTCGTCACCTCCACTATATAACTGGGTTATTCATGACAACTGAATTACATTAGGTCAATTACTTCTATTTAAGCTCTGATACAATACACAGCACCAATGGTGATTTACATTTATAAGCTTTTGAATCCTCCCGAGGTATTTCATATAACTTCCGTCTTCGTCCTTGGTGAAGAATTGTGAATAAAGGTCAGAGATCTTGACCTGAAATTCAAAAGGTGTTATCTACCTCCATGTAAATTTTGAAGCTCCAAACGTTCTTGACTTATTAAACAGAAACCATTTGATTTTCCAACTGACTGACTAACAGACATGTGCTAAGCAATATACCCCCTCATCACAAATGGGGGCATGATACTCCACAATGGAACAGAAGGGATCATCCAGGACATCTTCATTCTGAATCTCTAGACCATAGCTCCCCAAATGTGGACGTTGGTGCTAAATTATTGCAAATAGTAACACAGCTTTACTAGGGTGATAAATGAACAAATATCAAGTGTTGCTTTTTTCTTTATTTTTTTCCACAGACATGTACAGAAGTAGGCATAAATTATGAGGTTTCCATGATAGATTCTTCTGTGTGTTTGCCTTTGTCAGCTGTTTGTCTGGCACGTGCTTTACGTTCAAGGATTCGCTTGCGGTCCTTGTCCATCTTCAGTTTAACAACAACCACCTGAAATTAGAACAGAATCAAGTTTATTTCCAAACAAGGGTACTGTGAAAGAGCAAAATTATAGTCACAAGGAACTACAACGAAAATTATACATGATACAACTCCGACCAAGTCAGGGCTCGACACTAACACTGGTCCCCTGGTCCGAGGCCAGTGAAAATTTTGGAAGGACCAGTAACTGTTTTATTTACAAATTTTACATTTCTTTGCCGGGGGACCAGTGACCAAAAATAGTAAGTTGTCAAGCCCTGCCAAGTGTTTGCTGTGTACATGAACAAGAGGGCCATGATGGCCCAATATCGCTCACCTGATAATAAACCCTGCACAATTTTCACCCAAAGGAATAATTTGAACATCTTGGTAGAAAACCACAAGATGATGCTACATACCAATTATCAAAACTCTAGGCAGTGTAGTTTTAGGCAAGAAGATATTAATATGTTTTCCCTATATAAGTCTATGTAAAACGGTGACCCCCGAGTGGGGCCAATTTTGACCCCAGGGGCATAATTTGAAAAATCTTGGTAGAGGACCACTAGATGATGCTACATACCAAATATCAAAGCTCTATGCAGTGTAGTTTTAGACAAGAAGATTTTTATATGTTTTCCCTATATAAGTCTATGTAAAACGGTGACCCCCGGGGCTGGGCCAATTTTGACCCCAGGGGCATAATTTGCACAATCTTGGAAGGGGACTACTAGATGATGCTACATACCAAATATCAAAGCTCTTAGGCATTGTAGTTTTAGACAAGAAGATTTTTATATGTTTTCCCTATATAAGTCTAAGTAAAATGGTGACCCCCAGGGTGGGGCCAATTTTGACCCGAGGGGAATAATTTGAACAATCTTTGTAGAGGACCTCTAGCTGAGTCTACATACCAAATATGAAAGCCCTGGGCCAATTGGTTTCGGAGTAGAAGATTTTTTAATGTTTCCCCTATATATCTCTATGTAAAACTAAGGGCCCCCGGGGCGGGGCCAATTTTGACCCCAGGGACATAATTTGAACAATCTTTGTAGAGGACCTCTAGCTGAGTCTACAAACCAAATATGAAAGCCCTGGGCCAAGCGGTTTCGGAGAATAAGATTTTTTAAGGTTTTCCCTATATAACTCTATGTAAAACTAAGGCCCCCGGGGCGGGGCCAATTTTGACCCGAGGGGAATAATTTTAACAATCTTTGTAGAGAACCTCTAGCTGATTCTATATACCAAATATGATAGCCCTGGACCAAGCCGTTTCGGATAAGAAGATTTTTTAAGGTTTTCCCCATATAACTCTATGTAAAACTAAGGGCCCCCTGGGGCGGGGCCAATTTTGACCCAAGGGACATAATTTTAACAATCTTTGTAGAGGACCTTAAGGTGATGCTACATACCAAATATGAAAGCTCTAGGCCTTACGGTTTCAGAGAAGAAGATTTTTGAAGTTTCCTTTTTGGAAAATCTATTTTTAGCCTGTGTGACCTAGTTATGCGACGGACTGGAATTTTTTTAACAACTTTGGTAGAGGTCCACCCAAGGAACATTCCTGTTAAGTTTTATCAAATTTGGCCAAGCGGTTTAGGAGGAGAAGTCGTTTGAAGAAATTGTTGACGGACGCACGACGCACGCCGCACGACGGACGACGGACGACGGACATCTCAGTATGACAAAACCTCACCATGACCACATTGTGGTCAGGTGAGCTAAAAATGTGGCACAAGCCAGGCATCGGGCACATATTACACATAAAAGTAAATGAGTGGGTAAGAAATAATGTAGTTCAGTTGGTAAGGAAGACATGGCTAACAAGAAACCAATCTATCCAGCTGCTGAACAATAATTTATCCTGACTGTAGGAAGACGGTGCATCAACGCAACCATCTTTGAGTATAAGTAGGAATATAGAAAACCTGGACAAATAAACAAAAGAGTATTTCAGTTGGTAAGGCAGAGACGACGGGTAAGGAAAACATAATGTAGTTCAGTTGGTAAGGAAGACATAATATAGTTCAGTCGGTAAGGAAGACACTATGTAGTTAAGTTGGTAAGGAAGACATGGTGTAGTTCAGTTGGTAAGGAAGACATGATGTAGTTCAGTCGGTAAGGAAGACATGATAAAGTTCAGTCGGTAAGGAAGACATGATAAAGTTCAGTTGGTAAGGTAGCATGGTGTAGTTCAGTTGGTAAGGAAGACATGATGTAGTTTAGTTGGTAAGGAAGACATAATGTAGTTCAGTTGGTAAGGTAGACATAATGTAGTTCAGTTGGCAAAGAAGACATGATGTAGTTTAGTTGGTAAGGAAGACATAATGTAGTTCAGTTGGTAAGGTAGACATAATGTAGTTCAGTCGGCAAAGAAGACATGATGTAGTTTAGTTGGTAAGGAAGACATAATGTAGTTCAGTTGGTAAGGTAGACATAATGTAGTTCAGTTGGCAAGGAAGACATGATAAAGTTCAGTTGGTAAGGTAGACATAATGTAGTTCAGTTGGTAAGGAAGACATGATGTAGTTTAGTTGGTAAGGTAGACATAATGTAGTTCAGTTGGTAAGGAAGACATGGTGTAGTTCAGTTGGTAAGGAAGACATGGCTAACAAGAAACCAATCTATCCAGCTGCTAAACAATAATTTTTCCTGACTGTAGGAAGACAGAGCATCAAGCAACCATCTTTGAGTATAAGTAGGAATATAGAAAACGTGGACAAATAAACAAATGAACAAATGAGTAATTCAGTTGGTAAGGCAGAGACGACAGGTAAGGAAAACATAATGTAAGTCAGTTGGTAAGGAAGACCTAATATAGTTCAGTCGGCAAGGAAGACACTATGTAGTTAAGTTGGTACGGAAGACATGGTGTAGTTCAGTTGGTAAGGAAGACATGATAAAGTTCAGTTGGTAAGGTAGACATGGTGTAGTTCAGTCGGCAAAGAAGACATGATGTAGTTTAGTTGGTAAGGAAGACATGATGTAGTTTAGTTGATAAGGTAGACATAATGTAGTTCAGTTGGTAAGGAAGACATGATAAAGTTCAGTTGGTAAGGTAGACATGGTGTAGTTCAGTCGGTAAAGAAGACATGATGTAGTTTAGTTGGTAAGGAAGACATGATAAAGTTCAGTTGGTAAGGTAGACATGGTGTAGTTCAGTCGGTAAAGAAGACATGATGTAGTTCAGTTGGTAAGGAAGACCTGATGTAGTTCAGTTGGTAAGGTAGACATAATGTAGTTCAGTTGGTAAGGAAGACCTAATGTAGTTCAGTTGGTAAGGAAGACATGATGTAGTTCAGTTGGTAAGGAAGACATAATGTAGTTCAGTTGGTAAGGAAGACATAATGTAGTTCAGTTGGTAAGGAAGACATGATGTAGTTTAGTTGGTAAGGTAGACATAATGTAGTTCAGTTGGTAAGGAAGACATAATGTAGTTCAGTTGGTAAGGAAGACATGGCTAACAAGAAACCAATCTATCCAGCTGCTAAACAATAATTTTTCCTGACTGTAGGAAGACAGAGCATCAAGCAACCATCTTTGAGTATAAGTAGGAATATAGAAAACGTGGACAAATAAACAAATGAACAAATTAATTATTCAGTTGGTAAGGCAGAGACGACAGGTAAGGAAAACATAATGTAAGTCAGTTGGTAAGGAAGACCTAAAATAGTTCAGTCGGCAAGGAAGACACTATGTAGTTAAGTTGGTACGGAAGACATGGTGTAGTTCAGTTGGTAAGGAAGACATGATGTAGTTCAGTTGGTAAGGAAGACGTGATAAAGTTCAGTTGGTAAGGTAGACATGGTGTAGTTCAGGCAGTAAAGAAGACATGATGTAGTTTAGTTGGTAAGGAAGACATAATGTAGTTCAGTTGATAAGGTAGACATAATGTAGTTCAGTTGGTAAGGAAGACATAATGTAGTTCAGTTGGTAAGGAAGACATGATGTAGTTCAGTTGGTAAGGAAGACATGGCCAACAAGAAACCAATCTATCCAGCTGCTAAACAATAATTTATCCTGACTGAAGGAAGACGGTGCATCAACGCAACCATCTTTTAGTATAAGTAGGAATATAGACAAGAGGCCCCTGAGGGGCCAGTAACGCTCACCTGAGTCATGTGGGAAATTTCAATTTTTAGCTCTGGTAGCCATCTTGTTTAGCAGACCGGAACAATTTCAGCTATTTTGGTTACAGGTCACCCAAAGATCATTCCTGTAAAGTTTTATTGAAATCGGCCAAGTGGTTAAGGTGAAGAAGTCTTTTAAAGATTTTTCTATTTATAGCTCTGGTGGCCATCTTGTTTATCGGAGCGGAACGATTTTAGCTATTTTTAATGAGGGTCACCCAAGCATCATTATTGTGAAGTTTGGTTGAAATTGGCCAAGCGGTTTGGGAGGAGATGTCGATTGAAGAAATTGTTGACAACAGACATCTCGTAAGGTAGACATGGTGTAGTTCAGTCGGTAAAGAAGACATGATGTAGTTTAGTTGGTAAGGAAGACATAATGTAGTTCAGTTGGTAAGGAAGACATAATGTAGTTAAGTTGGTAAGGAAGACCTAATGTAGTTCAGTTGTCAGACCTTTTTCTTGGTATTGTGTGAGGCCGAATTTCGGCCTCAAATTCCATTCCCAATTGTTGAAAAAAAATCCCAATTGCTGAAAAAAATCCCAATGGAAATTTTTTTTTTTTTTACTCCAGCGCGAAAAATGTTTATTACTCAATATAACATGGTATCCCAAATATCTAATTTATTTTGGATTTACTGTTGTAGCCTATTGGACGGTATATCGAGTTTGTTTGGTCACAGTACGGTCTGTACTATGCATTGACTGCTCCGGTTCAGTACAGAAAGGTGCGGCGTCTAACCATCCTCCAATAAAAATGGATATATATATCCATGGTATTAAGATATTTTAAAAGGAAAAAAATCCCAATTTTGCCATTTAACCGCTTATTTTTTCCCAATTTGTAAGAATCTGCGACGCAAAATTCCCAAATTGGGCAGAGGCCTTTTTCCCAAAAAGGCCAGAAAAAGGTCTGGTTGGTAAGGAAGACCTAATATAGTTCAGTTGGTAAGGAAGACATGGTGTAGTTCAGTTGGTAAGGAAGACATGATAAAGTTCAGTTGGTAAGAAAGACATGGTGTAGTTCAGTTGGTAAGGAAGACATGATGTAGTTCATACTGTAAGGAAGACATGGTGTAGTTTAGTTGGTAAGGTAGACATGGTGTAGTTCAGTTGGTAAGAAAGACATAATGTAGTTCAGTTGGTAAGGAAGACATAATGTAGTTTAGTTGGTAAGGAAGACATGATGTAGTTCAGTTGGTAAGGAAGACATGGCTAACAAGAAACCAATCTATCCAGCTGCTGAACAATAATTTATCCTGACTGTAGGAAGACGGTGCATCAACGCAACCATCTTTGAGTATAAGTAGGAATTTAGATAATGGAATCAACAAAGAAGACCTGATTAAGTTCAATTTGTATGAAAACATGATATAGTTCAGTTGGTAAGGAAGACCTGATGTAGTTCAGTTGGTAAGGAAGACATGATGTAGTTCAGTCGGTAAGGAAGACATGATGTAGTTCAGTTGGTAAGGAAGACATAATGTAGTTCATACTGTAAGGAAGACATGGTGTAGTTCAGTTAGTAAGGAAGACATAATGTAGTTCAGTTGGTAAGGAAGACATGGTGTAGTTCAGTTGGTTAGGAAGACATAATGTAGTTCAGTTTGTAAGGAAGACATGGTGTAGTTCAGTTGGTAAGGAAGACA
Organism: Spisula subtruncata; assembly: GCA_963678985.1. NCBI lineage: Eukaryota > Metazoa > Mollusca > Bivalvia > Venerida > Mactridae > Spisula > Spisula subtruncata. The sequence goes on from OY787666.1 coordinate 6,787,833, forward strand.
TGGCTAACAAGAAACCAATCTATCCAGCTGCTGAACAATAATTTATCCTGACTGTAGGAAGACAGAGCATCAACGCAACCATCTTTGAGTATAAGTAGGAATTTAGAAAATGGAATCAACTTTTTTGTAAAGAAGACATGATTTAGTTTAATTTGTATGAAAACATGATAAAGTTCAGTTGGTAATGAAGACCTGATGTAGTTCAGTTGGTAAGGAAGACATGATGAAGTTCAGTTGGTAAGGAAGACATGATGAAGTTCAGTTGGTAAGGAGGACATGATGTAGTTCAGTTGGTAAGGAAGACATGATGAAGTTCAGTTGGTAAGGAAGACATGATGAAGTTCAGTTGGTAAGGAAGACATGATGTAGTTCAGTTGGTAAGGAAGACATGATGTAGTTCAGTTGGTAAGGAGGACATGATGTAGCTCAGTTGGTAATGAAGACATCATTTAGTTCAGTCGGTAAGGAAGACATGATGTAGTTTAGTTGGTAAGGAAGACATGGTGTAGTTTAGTTGGTAAGGAAGACATGGTGTAGTTTAGTTGGTGAGGAAGACCTGATGTAGTTTAGTTGGTGAGGAAGACATGGTGTAGTTTAGTTGGTAAGGAAGACATGGTGTAGTTTAGTTGGTGAGGAAGACATGGTGTAGTTTAGTTGGTAAGGAAGACATGGTGTAGTTTAGTTGGTAAGGAAGACATGGTGTAGTTTAGTTGGTAAGGAAGACATAATGTAGTTCAGTTGGTAAGGAAGACATAATGTAGTTCAGTTGGTAAGGAAGACATAATGTAGTTCAGTCGGTAAAGAAGACATGATGTAGTTCAGTTGGTAAGGAAGACATGGTGTAGTTCAGTTGGTAAGGAAGACATAATGTAGTTCAGTTGGTAAGGAAGACATGATGTAGTTCAGTTAGTAAGGAAGACATGATGTAGTTCAGTTGGTAAGGAAGACATGGTGTAGTTCAGTTGGTAAGGAAGACATGATGTAGTTCAGTTGGTAAGGAAGACATAATGTAGTTCAGTTGGTAAAGAAGACATAATGTAGTTCAGTTGGTAAGGAAGACATGGCTAACAAGAAACCAATCTATCCAGCTGCTGAACAATAATTTATCCTGACTGCATCAACGCAACCATCTTTGAGTATAAGTAGGAATTTAGATAATGGAATCAACAAAAAAGACATGATTAAGTTCAATTTGTATGAAAACATGATATAGTTCAGTTGGTAAGGAAGACCTGATGTAGTTCAGTTGGTAAGGAAGACATGATGTAGTTCAATTGGTAAGGAAGACATGATGTAGTTCAGTTGGTAAGGAAGACATGATGAAGTTCAGTTGGTAAGGAGGACATGTGTAGTTCAGTTGGTAAGGAAGACATGATGTAGTTCAGTTGGTAAGGAAGACATAATGTAGTACTGTCGGTAAGGAAGACATGATGTAGTTCAGTTGGTAAGGAAGACATGATGTAGTTCAGTTGGTATGGAGGACATGGTGTAGTTCAGTTGCTAAGGAGGATATGATACAGTTCAGTTGGTAAGGAAGACATGATGTAGTTCAATTTGCATCAGTTTGTAAGGAAGACATGGTGTAGTTCAGTTGGTAAGGAAGACATGGCTAACAAGAAACCAATCTATCCAGCTGCTGAACAATAATTTATCCTGACTGTAGGAAGACAGAGCATCAACGCTACCATCTTTGAGTATAAGGAATTTAGATAATGGAATAAACTTCTTTGTAAAGAAGACATGATTTAGTTTAATTTGTATGAAAACATGATAAAGTTCAGTTGGCAAGGAAGACCTGATGTAGTTCAGTTGTAAAGGAAGACATAATGTAGTACTGTTGGTAAGGAAGACATGTGTAGTTCAGTTGGTAAGGAGGACATGTGTAGTTCAGTTGGTAAGGAAGACATGGCTAACAACCAATCTATCCAGCTGCTGAACAATAATTTATCCTGACTGTAGGAAGACAGAGCATCAAGGCAACAATCTTTGAGTATAAGTAGGAATATCAACAAACACACTGAGAATAACACATGTATGTAGGTTAGAGAACATACCTTTGAAGGGTGAATGCCAACATTGACAGAGGCACCATTGGCCTTTTCTCTCTGTATTCTTTCAATATAAATGACGAACTTCTTTCTGTAGCAGGAGACAACTTTGCCGACCTGTTGTCCTTTGTAATGACCCCGAACAACCTGCAATGTCAATTAAATTGAACTTATATCAATACCTAGCCACATCTCTATGATACAATGATTTAAATACATAGATCTCACTCAAGATTTGATCACAAATTCTTAATCTTACATTGAAGCAATACACAGTCCACCAAATATTTTGCTTTGAAATACAAAATAGTTAATAGTGTTTTTTCCAGAACCCTTTAGGGGCATGGCGTTTTCTGAGAAAAGGGCACTTTTTTGCGCGCGACCTTATGAAAAGGGGCACTTTGTTGCACCCGGCCTTCTGAGTTAAGCAACCACCTAGTTCCTGGCAATTCAGCACCAGTACATTTTGGTAAGTTGGGGAACCATGCAATATTGAGTCCTGGATCTAAACCAGTACTTTAGTCTTTCATATAAGAGCCGTTAAAAACTGACAGACAGACAGCATCAATGTTATATGCTTCCCACTAATAAGTGTGGGGCTACAACCATTTAAGACACTTATTGACTTACACGTGGATTTTTTACTTTTCTACTTTGTTGGCATCAGTAGGCTTGATATATGGATTATATATCAGGGTTTCCACAAATGTTCTAAGGTAAAATTCCCTGACTGTTCCCTGACAACACAGCAGTTTTCCCCGACATTTTGGAGTGATCAGACCTTTTTGTGAGAACAAAAAACACTGCATGACCTTGAAAAAAATCCCTGACAGTGGGAACCCTGTATAATATTGCAATTGGTAGCTGACATATCAGACTAAACAATAAATGGCATGATTTAATCATATTGTGAGGGCACAATAAACAATTAGCAGCTGACAAAAGGGCACTTGGCGCAAAAGGCCTTTGATAAGGGCAGCATGGCGCATCGTTAGTTTGGGTGAAAAGGGCATGGCGCATGCGCCATGCTGAAAGGGCCTGGAAAAAACACTAGTTATCTTTTATCTTTACATTTGTTCTTATAAATGTAGGTATGTCAAGATAAATAATGTTTTACCTGGAACAGCAAAGGCAACAAATGTAATAAAATTGGTCAGCAGACCATAGCAGCCGGTGCCGAATTTATCAAAAAGTTGTCTAACCAAAAAATCAGTTGATAAGTATCAACACTTTTACTATAGTCAATCAAACCATATCTTATAAGCAAACACAAATCAATTACCTGGACCTCATCATCCTTTCTAATAGGGATAGATCTGACATTGTACTTCTGTTTTAATTCTTTGGAGAGTGGCGAACTCATCAGCTTCCTTCTAATGTGAGATGGAGCATTAAAGTAACGGCACCTGTTCTTTCGTCGAGACGACGATGTCATCTTGTTGAACTTCATGTTTGAGGCCCTGGAAGACAGTAAATCAACAATTGAGAAACTGGTATTAGCCAACTGGGTGTGTTTGAAACGTCTGTTTTCTCTGTTCTGGAACAGAGTTCTAACAGACTTGCGAACAAACCGGAACAGTGTTCTGGACTTGTTCTATCTGTGAACAGGTGGTGTAGGTAGAACAGGTCATGCAATTACAACCAGACTTCCCAATAGTCGCCGACAAGATTGTCAGCCCAACAGTCTCACAGGCTTGGAGAAACTGTCAGACCAGAAGGAAATCTGTCGGATCGATTTTTGTTCGCTAAAGTTAACAAAATAGCAAATATTTTCAATTTCCTTTCAAGACGTACACACTTCCTCGTTTCCGAGTACTGTCATCAAGAAATCAGCATTAAATTAGTTGTCAATGGCCAATTACTGATAATTCTTTCGATTTTATTCCATGTTTCCCACACGAAATTTGAAGACTCTTCAAAATACAAGTACACAGAGTTAGAAAAAACCACACGTCCAGCATATCCTGAAACTGAATGCAACACATCTGAACTAGTTGTTCAGTGCAGACTCACATTTCTTCTAATTTTCACAATATTTGCAAAATTGAAGTGAAGTTCTTGTTCATGACAAGTGTCAACACCAACCGATTAATGTATTCATTTGGGCCTGCGTGTTAGAACAACACTAATACGGGAAAACAAATGATTTGATGAAACGTCGCAGTTAAACTGCTTGTCCCACACAGAAAGTTCAGAGAGTGATCATGTTTACAAGCAAAGTTACTTCTACTTCAATACCCAAATGTCGCGAATATGAACAGAACACAAGTAAAATCACCATAAGATTCGACCTATAAGGTATGTTTTTTGATGTCGGCGAAAGTATTTGATCTAAAATGTACAAGAGAAGTAGATGTATGCGGATAAGCATAAATAATTTCACCTGTCTGTGTACGGCCAGAACCGGAAAAGGAAGTTGCTACAGATTAATGCACGGAATTAATTTTTTTAGTTTGACAGAAAAAAAGAATCACTTCTGTCAAAATTTCTGCTTATTTAATAACTTTTATAGGTTTTGTTCCGAAATTAACGTATTTTTGTGAAGTGACAATTTAAACAATATCCCAAATTTGTGCATTGGGGTTTGGTATAAATAAGCCGAAAGGAAAGAAAATAAACGGAAAGAAACGGACAACTCCAAAATGAGCATTTTTTAATCATTCTTAACTGCTGCACGACCATGATTAGGCAGTTGATTAATTTCCACATTAAATATTAAGTTACGAATGATGAACATGTAAATGCATCATTACTTTTTGGCTAATTTTTATTCTTTGCAATTTTCACAGCTGTGCCAATAAAACGCACACCGAAAAGCGTTTTTTGACAAAAATAATTTTATCAATTTTTCCTAAATTTATTCATTATGCCACGTAGCAGAAGTAGAAGTAGATCACCAAAGTGCCCAGGTAAACAGTCACAATGTGTGTACTTCAAATTTTCATCATAAATACTTGAAATAGTTAAATAATTCCATTAAACAGACTGGAAGAGTTGCACTGTGACAAAGCCAATGAAAGGGTCACCAGACATTACTCCTCCTGGAATTTACTCCCACTAGACTTAACACCTCCCAAGGTCCCTGGACATTACTCCTCCTTGATTAATGGTAATTGGATTAGGGTTGGTAAAGGTGTCAGACACTGTGTTGTGATAGGGTATTGATGTCTGACTAAAATTATATTTATTACAAAATAAAAGGAAGTTTTTCAAAATAATTAAACATAATCGAAAAGAAACAATCATATTAAAAATAATATTGCTTATGATGATATATATTTTAATTATTATGTGTGGTATCAATGCAATTTGAAGTTTCAAACAATATCTTTTGATGTTCAAACATATTTTCAAACAATATTCTTTGATGTTGAAACTAAGTGTAGGGTGATATTATTATACCTATTTTAATTGATTAGTTAATTTGATTCAAACTTGAATAATTCTTTGAAGTATAATTAACATACATGCAAGCTTGTTAAAAGTATACTCATCCAAGAAAAAGTAAACACTAATTATAATACTAAATAAAAACAAAATAGATAAATGTATAATCCAGTGCTCCAGATAATTTTTAGGTGCAATGAGTCGTTCACTCCCTGTTTTCAAAACTAATGAGTGAAACACTCCGGAGACAAATTATCAATGACTTCGGATTTAAACACATAGACTGATAGTCACATTCAATAAGTAAGCAATAAAAATTCCCTTTTTCCAAATGCTGTGCTGACCCATTGGCATATGTTCAGTTGCTATAAACCCTAAGACCTTATCAATATATTGACAAAGTGGAAATAAAATGCATCTTTTTTTGAAAATGAACGGTGAAGCATTTATATTGAATTATCTGCATTCAAAATTATTTTTAAGTTTGTTTTGTGAATTGAATTACTTGGTATAATAGATTTATTTGTAACATCGACTTTAACTAACCGTGAAACTCGCATTTTTTGTGTGTTGTCAATTGCTTCTGTCATGCATGTATTTTCAACTATTTTAATTTTTGTGTTGGAAAGTTTCAATTCAAGCTTTTATTATAGCATCTCCCATGATATATAATAAGCAAGGTCGTACATACTCTCATGTGTTACCACATCTGGTTTAAAATACACGCAAATGAAAGCTAGAATCCTGCATATTTACCAATAAAAACTTTTGCTTTCGAAGTGACATTTGTCAGGGGACTTTTCTACCTGTACACCGGATTGGTAGTGTCTAAAACCAAGACAACTGACGGATTACGGAAGAGTTACTTCCCTTCGACGCATCTGAATCGATCAGAAATGCGTGATCGTCTTTTTCAATACGTTTTACGACGCACAGAAATAATTTTTAATGCGTTATTCGTTAATTTCAATGCGTAATCACGCACCTTATCTGGAGCTCTGTAATCAATCATAATATATCAATATTAATAACTTTTATTAATCAATGATAATTTGATATAACAATATACCCTAGACATTACTCCTCCCAATAGGAGGAGTAATGTCCAGGGTTTTGGGAGGAGTAATGTCCATGGCCAAAGTGTCAAGGAGGAGTAATGTCCGGAAATCAATGAAAGCACCCCCCACATTTTCAATAAGGAAATTTTAACAAATTAGGTGGACTTTATGCATGCTATTATAACCTTGGTTTATGTTAGTGTTTTTTCCAGGCCCTTTCAGCATGCGCCATGCCCTTTTCTCCCGCAAAAACAATGCGCCATGCTGCCCTTATTTTTGGCTTATCATTAGTTCTACTAGTAAAACTCAGATACTCGCGGTATGAATATGCTCCTATACTGAGTTTTATAGCTCTATTAATAGCTCTCCATAGCAAAGTGTAATTTGCAAACTAAACCACCTATTCTGTATTTAACAGCTAACAGCCTAACATGGTCATAGTAACGCTTATTTCATTCATAAACTACAAAAACATCATTAAATATACCTTTACACAACCAATATTAGATAAAACGTTTTACTGACAGCCGCCGTGAATCAATTTCAGTTGACCCCATTTTGGTTATCTAATGTAGACGCACGTGTCTTAGACGAAATAATTAATCTGTACAGAGTAGTCGTTCTTGATTATCGTTCCGGATTTTATGTTCCGGATACCGGGTTTTAGCCACTTTTTTCGTCTAATAAAAATTCGCCATATTGTTGTTTGTCAACATTCTGGAAATTTCAGTAATTTGGCAGTGGAAGTGAAACTGGATTAATTTGTGCATCAGTGAGGTTAGTGTTCTTGCAAATAGTGGTATTGAACGATAGGAAAGGTATTTATGAAGGCATTTGTGGTGTGCTTTAACTGTATATTGAAATTAAATGCTCTAAATCGGTCACCAAACAGCGACAAAGAATCGTGTCGCAAAAAGCTACAGACATCTAAGAAGGCTGGATTAGCACCCTAGATTGTGAAACATAGTGAAGCATACCGTGAAGCAATCGCAGGGTCTATCATTAGCACTAGCTTATCATAGGCCTTTTGTGCCGAGTGCTCTTTTATCAGCCGCTTATTTGTTTATTGTGCCCTCTCAAATTCATCAGAACAGTGGATGTAGACTGTCCATTATGACATGTCACCTAGGATACTACGTCACAGTACGTGTCAACAACGGGGGTCTCGGCAGTCGGATGAAAAAATCATGTGACTGGTTGCTTCTTTATCTTGAAAAACGTGTGAACCAGTCGATGTTTTTTAGAGAAGAAATTTCCTGTAGACTGGGTGTGCATCATGAATATGCGTAAAAAACGTGAACCAGTCAGCAATTTAAAAACTTTTCACGGGCATTAAAGTGATTAAACACAAACCAGCAGACTTCCCAATTGCCGTTGGACGAGGTCCGACGGTTTAGCTCTCGGTCTGGTGCGTCGGACCTTTCCGTCTGACCGCCTGTCCGATGATTCGTAATCATCTTGGTACGTTTGCATTGGGTAGTTTTGTATTGAGTATGTTACTGCATGTATTTTGTAAGGCTTATTTTGATTGGGCGGTAATAAATTTGTAAGCCATTCGCGAAGCGCGAACCATTTTTCTAACTGTGCATTCTTGTACTCCTATTTTGAAAAGTCTCTTCCAATTTTGCGTAAGAAACATGGAAAATATGGATAAAATTGAATGAATTGTCCGTTATTGGCCACAGGACTACAAGCTTAATGCTGATTTCTTGATGACAGTACTCGGAAACCAGGAAAGCCATCTCTTACTGTGTGTACGTCGCCTTAAAAGGGAAATTGAAAATATTTGCCTTTTTGTTGATTTTGGTGGACAAAATTCGGTCCGACAGATTTCCTTCTGGTCTGACAGTTTCTCCAAGTCCATCAGACAGATTGTCAGTGACTATTGGGAAGACTGACCAGCTGCTATTTTTTCAATCAGTCGGCAAGCGTCGGCAATTAATTAATGAATGTTTTTCGCAAGACTATTACAATTAAAAAATAAACTGTGAACCATGATAGCCTAATCAAAATTTTGATGTCATTAACTATTTATTATGCTTACGACGAGACGTGTGTTGTTGTGTCCAACTTATGTTACGACTGTCTGTCACAAATAGACAATCCGTGAAATTGGCAATTAAAACAGTAACAGTAGACAAATTTTATTATAAATCGCATAAATCCATATAGTTTACGCTTAAAAGTAATTAAAAATAGGCTTTAAATAGCCTAAACACATTGCACATGTATTTATCATGCGAGAATAAGTGGAAATATGCTGACATAGTTAAGTCACGTGACGCGCATTTCTGCAAAATATGCCGTGTCAAGTTATAATGAATGTAATTAATTCTGTCGATGACAACGCTTGTATTCAATGAACTTTTAAGACATTCCAATGGTACTTAACAAATTTATAATAGGTTTAACGCATTAATTAATAACAAAAATGGTCCCTTTTATTAAGTCAGTGATACTATGAGTAATGCAGTTTCGGATAGTCAAGTATTTTCGGATAAGTTTGTTTACGTTGAATATTGGCTACTCTCTGGCAGATAAGTCTAAGACTACACAATTTGAGTAATTCATGCCATTGATTGTTTAGTATGATATGCCAGCCACCAACTACAATACACAGCCATTCTCAAGGTCAAGGAATCTTTTTAAAGGATAGTGGTTTTTGCTCTCACAAAAATGTCTGATCACTCCAAAATGTCGGGGAAAACTGCTGTGTGGTCAGGGAATTTGGCCTTAGAACATCGGTGGTAACCCTTGTAAGGGAAAGATTCATCGTCTAATTCCCCCTGTATCCCCACCACAATCGGTCAATTACTGCTAGGCTGAAGAAATATATTTACACTAAGTCTTGTATATAAATCATAATAATGTTTATATACATTTTTAAGAAGTCAGAAAGGTATATAGATGATTATATGTTTCAGAGAGACGCAGGTCCAGATCAAAGGATAGAGAACGTGACAGGGATCGCCAATCTCATAGAAGTATGTTTTCAAATTTTTATCTACCTGTAGATTTATAAATTTAGTACTTTTTAGACAACGATCAAAGATGTATTATCATATGTGAAAATCAGTGGCTAGTGGTGGTGGCAATTGAAGTGTCAGGACTCTTATGCTGACAGTTTTCAATTTCACATGATTAATGTGATATCTTGTACCTTAGCTCAGTTGGTAGCACACTTGTTTATTGTTAAAATTGTGCGTATCTCAAATCTCTGTCTCAGGATCGAATGAAGTGAGCTTGAACCCGGCTTTTGTCAAGGTTCAATATTGGCCTTCACAATTTCTGAAATAAGATACAAAATGAAGGTTACTGATAATGGTTCTCAATAACAGCAGGCTACAGGCCAAATTGTCTGCTTAAAAATCATTTTGGGCCGGCTGAAAATGTGAAATTTATATACAATTTCAAGAAAATACGTGTAGTTTAATTAAGGACCTTATCAGGCCTGATAGCTAAGCATTTTAGCCTGTTAATCATTAATGTTAGGTAAAAACTTATTGAGAACCCTGACTGAAAACAGTCATGAGGAATGAATTATCTGTAAAAAACTTGTTTTGTCATTGATGTTAGCTAATAAGCTATATGTATTTTCCAGTTATCACTCTCTTTGATTTAACAATCTGTGAATATTTTGTTATTGAAGGACATAGAAGAAGCCGATCTCGAGATAAAGGTCGTAGAAGGTCACGAGAAAGAAGACATGACAGAGATAATAGAGATAACAGGTTAGATGACTACTAGTCTGCGACATTTTCCTTTTGGGGGAATGGCAGCCATCACGGTTTTATTCAATCTGTGCACAGCTGCAGATTTTCATGAACTGTGTTGCTAAGACTAATGTTTTATAATAAATAGATTAATCATTATGTCTTGTCACTCCTGTGATAGGTCTAGTTTTTATGCCTGGTATCTACTGATACAGTAGGCATGTAGTGGTTGTCCTGTCCATTTGTCTGTCCGTTACAAAATGTTGAAAAGTCCATCAAGGCATTGTTTCCAATCTTGGTATACAGTACTTGTTTACCTTAATTAACACATTACCTTGTCAAAGCAATGGAACACTATCCACCATTTCTTATTTTCAACAGAATTTTGTCCCCTGAATGACTTAGCTATATGTTATGGACCAGGCTTCCACAGCGCAAAAGTGTTTACTGAACACAGTCTTGTTCTTGTTTATCTAATTGTGTTTTGTCCCTACTAGTTTCAAGTTTAAAGAAAATATTCATGTCATTTGATGTTGATGACTATATTAGTTTTTTTATTACAGACGTGGTGGGGACAGAGGAGGAGGAGGAGACAGGGGAGGTGAACGTGATCGTAGACGGCAGGAAAGTAGTTCTGATGAGGAACTCGTATTCCAACCTGTAGACAAAACTCCTGTTACTGGTAAGTACATACAATTAACATTACACCAGGTGTCAATCAATGCCCTTTTATTCTATTATAGTGGTAAATTATTATCACATGGTCCGTTCGATTAACTTGAAAACCTTCACCAAGTAATCTTCGACAAACAATCAGCCGGAGTGATCTCTTCTCTAGCGTTATGTCAATTATATATAAGTTAGAAAAGAACCCATTCAAATACACTGGGTACACCCTCTATTTTTAGAACTGGAAAACCCGTTACTTGGGACGGGTGACTTTCGGTTTGGACAAGGTAAATATTTAATTTTCTATCTAACAACTTACGATCCCTAAACCTCAATTAGCGCATCGTATGCCTTAAGAGTTGCCACGTACAGGTTGGCATCATTTTCTTTGAAACGATTCTCCAATTAAAAAAATAGCCGGCACCATTTTTTCATTTGAAAATGAAAATTTTGTACTGGCTATTTTATTTAATCCGGGAATATTTTCAGTCATTCCATCTTAGTCTGAACCTTTGGCAACCAATATAACAAAAGGAACAACATGAGGACAGTGGTTAATCATTTGATTGTTCCGTGGGCTATTGTTCTTTAAGCACAAATCTGTATTTTTGGCATAAGCAGTGATTTTCGAACCTCGCCTGTCGACTGGTGTCCTCGAAAACCATTGTTTTGCACAGAGAGGGTGCCTATACAGCGTTTTGCACAGAGAGGATGCCGATACGGTTATACACCGTGTTCTTGTTGGCTTAAGAGATGCAAAAAATCAAAAATTAGAAAGTTAAGTGCATGTATCTTAATAAAATAAAACTATGAAAAGCTCAGCAAATGATACATTGTGTAGAGCTACAGATAAGCTGCATATTGCGGTAATTACCCAATGAATTTTCTTAAAAACCAAATAGATTTTGAGAGGATGAAGTAAGAAAAAGCAGTGAACATCTGAAATGACCAAAAAGAAAAGGATGATATAGTAAAAAAATTGTACATCACGATCATTTACCCTATGAGTTTGATTAAATACCCAAATAAAATTTGTCAAAACCCATTCAAAATTGAGACTGGGGGGTAAAATACCAATTGGACTAAAACCTTATCTGTATCCCTGATTGTAATTGCATGATGTTATTGGTATTACAGAGGAAGATATACAAAGTATGCCAGAAGATGAACAAGAGTTGATGAGAGTGATGGGATTCGCTGGCTTTGATACAACAAAGGTAAATGTTATACTACTTATGTTACTGTAAAATCATTAATTTTTGTGGGGAGATTAAATTTCATGGTTCACCTTTAACCATGAAATCAATTGGCCAATAATTTTGACGTTTGTGTTTATTACCTGAATTGCAAAATCGACAAATTAAGGTCCTATCGAAATACACTTTTTCACAAAAAATAGATCTAATTAGATTTTGATTTTACAGTAGGATATGAATGCCTTAATTGTCCCCACAGAGAGATGATTCGGTGTCTGACCTATAAAGTTATAACAAGGCTTTGGCAGATAGGGTTAAGATCTTTATTCCCAATCATTAGGGGCTGAATCTCAAGGCTCATTGTGTGTACCTCATTAGCTCAGTGGCTAGCATCCTTACCATCTAATCTGGTGATCTGGGTGGAGGCACCACTCATGACATCTGTCTTGCAAATAAAGGCCATGCTCGGCAATGCTCAACAATTTTTTACTGGATTTTACCTATAATTCAATGATTAAATGACCATTCAGTCAGAAACTTGATGGTCAATATACAATTTTGAAATTTCTTGTTGATGTGTCATTTCACGGGTGGAATAAAACCGCCCCATTCAGTAAAATGTATGCTCCCAATACACTAAAAGCTTATGGAACTATGTTGGGTCTCTGACTTTTGGTTGGTCTGTGGATACAAGCTATTTATTGGTAGGCTAACCTTTACAAAAATATTTAGTCACGAAATTACAAGGTCCCTTATTGTGCTTGGTAGTTCCATACTTATGCAAGTATATTATAAGGATTTTTGTGGCTTTTTTAAACATAACAATTTAAATATTAAACCTTTTAATTTTGCAGGATAAACAAGTAGTTGGAAATGAACATTACTCTGCCAATATTTGTAAAAAGAGAAGATACAGGTAAGATTGGCTTGTTGCAGTTGTTTTTAACCGGCGAAACTATAGGTTTGACTGGTTGTTGCTTTTTTTCTATAGATTGGCGAATTTGACCTAACCCTGACCTTTATGTATGAATATATTACAAGGTTTTTGCTTTGAATATATAAATTTCCACAAGCAAATCATGTAATATAGGTATTTCAAATTTGTGTTTTGATATCATCTCGAGTGTCTTTGTGATACTACCCCATTATGAAATGTTACAACTGGGGTTATGAATATAGGCAATATTTAATCTGTTTAATTATGCAAATTCAAAGGTCAAGCTTGGGTCAAATTCGCTCAAGCTTTACCACTGTAAACACTTCTTGAGGATTTTGATTTGATGCACTTGTCATTCAGTCAGTAGACCAAACAGTTTTGGCTTAAAAATGCTTAGACCAAAAGCTCTCGAACTTCACATGGAGTTGGTCAGTCAGGTATATAACCCCTTTGGATGTTGTGGTCAAAAGTCTAGGTTCTGTGGCCTAAATGTTGAATAACTAGACCAATTGATTTTCGATCAGTAACGCAAGAACGGCTGGGGGTTGGATGTTCAAGCTTGTAAGGTGGTTGGTCTCTATCAATTGAGGATTCCTATATATTTAAAGATCAGTAGGTCAAATGTGCATGTGTCTATGTCTTTCAACAAGCAGGGTTTTCCCTAGGATTTTTCATACGAGGGTCCCAAGACCCTTAAGGTTTATATTTAGGGAGTCCCTGAGAAATTTTGGGGGTCCCTTCACTATACGGTAATGCAGTTCAAGCTCATTATTAGTGAGTATCAAATTTATAAATAAATAAAACAGCAAATTCAGATTGCTCAATTCACCACAAGAAATGTTTATTCAATGGATCCTATTGGGGGTCCCAAGGATGCACATTAATTCAGAAATGAGGGTCCCAAGCCACAAAGTTGTGTCAGGGACGCAGAAAACCTGCATCAGGGAAATCCCTGAACAAGTATAGAATGACTGTTTGGACATCCTTGTTATTGTTGAATTATCTCCCTTCCATTATAGTCAATTTTATTGACCACAATTATCTTCTCTTCGTCGGGGGATATGGCCATCTATGACTGCCTCTTGTCGACCTGTCAATACATACTATTACATAACTAACTTCACAGTATCTGTACATCATAGATAGGTTGTTTAGGATTACTATGAACTGGCCAACTACATACTGGAAGTAAGTGTCACAGTCCATAACCAAAATTCATGTACAAAATTCAGTTTTGAGTTTGTTTTTTGTATTGGTTCAACATTCTCGTTCGGGGGTCTTGACTAACCACTGATTCATGAGGTTGACATTCAAATGATTTTTCTGGATTCATATTAGAAATCATATTTTGAAGTTCCACTTTCTTATACTTTCAGACAATATATGAATAGAAAAGGAGGCTTCAATCGACCATTGGATTTCATCGCATGATCTGTATAACGTTGTGTTCATGAGGAGTATTATACACTGCATCATCTGACCATACACTTAGGCTCTTCTACAATATACCATTTATATACTGATTAGTATCTGTCTAGGACTAATGATGAATATCATCTGAGAATAAAAAAACACTTGGGTGTCTTTTTTAATCAGTCATCAAGATCTATTTATTTCATGTCGATTACTTTATTAATGAGATCAACTAAAAGCTAATATTTGATTAGACTGTTCCATAAACCAATACCATTTAACCTAAAATATTGAAATAGATCGGTCATTGTGACAAAATCAAAGTGTCTGAAATTTTGTGGATGCAGTGAGATTTATGAGTATGCTAAATATGTAGATGACTTATTATATAAGGCCTGAAGTGTGAACGTGGGTACTTAGTGTCATGTAGACATTTGATGATAATGCTGTCTTATAAGACCATCTTTATGTCAGCTTGGGGAGACAGCTCATATTTTAATATTGCTTGAGTTGAAGCAATGGTTTGGACTTTCTTTTTAAAGTTTTTAAGGGATTTTTTTCAAGACTTCAATTCTCTGCAGTATCTGGGAATAAAATCATTGTTTGTTCAATAATTATTGTTATATTGTTAAAATCATATGCATCATTACATAAATTCATACATTAGTAAGATTGTTAATGGATGTTTGACTTTATTCATGTATTATCTCTGTATATAGATTCATTTGAATAATGTTTAAACAGGCCTGGTATTTTTCTGGCTTATGCCTGATTTCAGGATTTTCAATCCTGAAATGTCATTCTTTGTCTACTGGGGTATATTGAAAATTGGAATTTCATACAAAATTTTCAGGCTTGGGATTGATTGCTTATTACCAGGCCTGTTTAACTGTTGATCATTGTGTGTATATTTGACTGAAATCATTGTAAAGAATCACGCCATATTCAGATTGTGAAATACTGGCCCCTATCTCTCAAAACATCTCAAGTAGAAATCTCATCTCAAACTTAGATTTGGCTCAAATCAGAGTCTACATTTTGGATAAATATCTTGTTTAAGCTCTTGAAATGTTTCTGTTATAAAGTCAGAATAATTATGTTCCGATTTGTAGTGACAATTTTGATATTATGTCATATTTGAAGAATCACATGAAGGCACATGACGATATTTGAGATGAGATTTAACTCAGATTGAGATGCTTAGGGAGATTGTGGCCTGGAAAGTATGTTTGTTGTCTGACAGTTAATGTTTAAAAGTTGTACCAGACAGAATGAACATTGTGTTGTATTGTAATGCCTGCCATGTTTCAGCAGAAAGCTGACTGGTAAATGAAGGCTATGCCCTGTTCAGCATGTAATGATGATCTTGTGTGTTTAATGTTTATGACAAAAGTTGAATGAATGGACATTTTATTTGTACATAGTATTTGAAATAAATGTATCTGCCGACTACAAATTAAATTTTCATCTCAACATTTGAAGTGTGACAAGTGTGATACATGTAGTGTGCTTGGTATGATGTTACATGGAAGTTTTATAATGGCTATTAGGTTGATTATTCTGGTGAACATCACACAAGGGCAACAATTTTGGCTGTGGTTAGAGCGCTTGATTTGTAAAATTGATATCTGGCTTAGTTGTACAGTGTCTGCCCACTTACTGGCATAAGACAACCATGGTCTACCCACTTATAAGACAACATTTGTTATAAGAGGCAATAGGACATTGCTCCCATAGCTTTTTTGCATAGACCATCATATGGTTATCTTATAAGCTGAATATACGGCAATTAGTGCTGGCTATGACTGGATGGTTTATGTATGGGGGAATTTTGTATTGTATATAGCCACGTACAAGGCCAATACTTGCATAAACTTTCCTACAAGTCTGGTCACCCTACTAGCAGGTATGTAAGGTAATTGTGATGATTTATGCTTTAAGATTGTATTAAGGTATCTTGGCTTGTTATCTTAATTGGCATCTGTCTGTTCCTCATATTTTACATTCATGAGTCTGTATTCCATCTGTACCAGTTGCTATGCCAATTATATGGTCTGGTATCAAAAGCAGTACCGGTATATACAACGTTTATCACATCACTGACTTAGAATGAGAAGGTCATAATTACGTACTACTTGCGATCTTATAAGATTAATACATATTTAAAATCAGCATCACAAGGCGCTTCTTATGAGCCTATTTTCATGAGAATCGGAAATTGTCATGTTGACCAAACTGAAGTTGAAAAACCTCGTTTTACCATTTACTAGTTTGTAAAGAGTAATTTTCAGATATAATTTTCTTGTTTTCTCCAAATAACGATTTTGAACTTACTACCCTTATTCGAAGCCAGTGACATCTATGTAGTATTTTTTAGTTATCTCCATTGTCAGGAAGTGTATGTCTGAAACTTGTATGTGAATATTGTGTGTTCTGTAAGAGTCTGTGTTGACATTATTTTGAAATCGTGAAAATAAATTCTTGATAAAACAAGTGATTTGGTTCTTACAAGACTTCCACAATACTGTTCTCTGTAGACTGGTTCCCTTTCTGAATGTTAAAACTGAGCTGTTAGCTCAATGCTGTTAGTTCAAAGCGGACCGTTGAACCAGTCTATGTCCTCTGATTCCGGAAGATGGCAACTGGTCTGTTTATGGGGAACATTTATAATGAAAACAGTTACCGAGCTCCTAATTGAGTAAAGCAGCTGACCAGAACCTTCTGGGGCCTTATTCACCAATGCTGTAAGTCTAACAATCCAACTTATACCTTATATTGCCAATTTTTCTATTTGCTTATGTCGTTATAAATGTACCGATTTTAATATAAATTGGTACACAGGGGGTAACAACAAATGATCAGGTAAAAGTTTGCACGGTTAAATCTAATTGCAAAGCAATGGCAGTGATTATAAATGATGTCAAGTCTAAATCTGCGTTTTACAATGTCTTACTATGTTGGTGAATAAGGCCCCTGGGCAAATTTCTTGACCTGTACATGATTCATACATTTGCAAACTGAATCGTCGAACTGTTGTATCAATGGAAGAATAGACCTACAGTACTCCGGACTCCACTAATCTTGGTACAAATATAGTTTCACCGTTATAATCATTGTGTCACTTGAATATTCATAACTGGACAATAGAGTTTGGGTCAGCTGCGTTTGCATATGAATACAAAGCCAGTCTAACTAGGCAAGATTTGTTTGTACCTACATGTAAATTAAGGTGAAAACCACATTGCACAGAGTTCCGGATATAATCTATTGTATTGAGAGCAGCTGAGATATATTTGAGTTGTATTTAAAATAACGCTGGAGTTCACCTGGCCTGACATATTCACGAAATTTGTGTATTCTCCGCCGTCTAGAAGTATTTTTAATTATTTTTTATAGACTAAACTTTGGACTTTTGGACGCATTTATCAAGTTTAAAATCGAATCTGTCGTTTCTGGTCGAAAAAAATAGATCTACATGTCGAGGAAGAACCACTGCATACATACATGTTCATCGATTTACTGGTATGGTCACGAAATAATTGTAACAGGCATAAAATACATTACCTCTCAAGCGTCTACATTTTTCGCTCTGTCTAAACAGCAGTACTCTGGCTAACACATATTACCGGGGTACACGGGGTGTAATTGTACATTGGACTCTCTCACTGCATTTGACCAGTGATCGTTTAAGGCACCAACTTAATGTTATAACAACAGATGTAACGGCTTCCTCCCATGCATATTACCTCCCCTCCACTATAAAATAGAAAAAATGTAACCGGTCGAATGGTGCAATATAAATCCAATTCCAAACATATTGACCAACATTTTGATGAATTGAAATCCGACGGTTTGTTTTTAATTTGTGGATACATTTGTATATCGAAGATGTTTTTGTTGTTACATGGTTTAATGCAGATTAAATTACTTACTGGTAGCTAGTACACATGCACACTTTCGTGCAGACATATTAATAATTTCAGAAGTTACATAGTTAAGACCACGTGTATAGTTGACAATAATGATATTGCATGCTAGTCAGTAATTAACATTTCCGTGAACTCGCGCTGTCGTAATTTGTCTGTGAAAGTAATTCAGAAGTTTTGTGGTAAGACGTCTTCTATATAATTACATTTGTCTCCTAAATGTCAAGTTTCGAAGAACAGATACCTGATTTACGATAATCCTATGTATTCTGTGAAGAATGACATTCATCAAATCAAACCGTTCGGAGTGCATTGCTCTAAAAAGCCGATTATCATGAATATACGGAATACCAGATGCATCAATGCCAACTAGTATGTATCTATACACTCAAACCCTTTGCTAATTGATCACTTTTCAAACCCCCAATAGTTTAAACTCACCACTTTTCTAATTGGTCACTTTCAAACCCTCAATACCTTAAACTATATGACCATATTTTTTATAATATTTTGCACACTTTATTACGTTTTATGAAAATGCAAAATTGATCACATGACTCACCATGCTTACTGTGTGAAACAGGTCACAGTTTATGCCAGAAAGTAGAGATCCGTTGAGCGGTTTCGGGCAAAAATATCACTTTCTGTTGAAACAAATTCCTTGTTAGGTTAGTGTTCATTCTCTGCTTGAGCGTCGAACCAGAAAGCTATATACGGTCCATGATCGAACAGATCTCGTGAAAATCGGTAAAAATCGGTTGCTTTTATTTTTTTTTGACATATTTTTACTTGCAGACTTGGCCAAAAATCACGTAGTATTTCCACCCTGTTGTACATTTGAGCAATGTTTTTGTTAATGATGAGAGGCAACTAATACTAACAATATACAACAACCGCAATTCATCCCTCGAACTTTTCACCGTTCCGATGTTCTAAAAAGAGATTAATTAAGCCGTGTTACATTTTATCCTCTGACGTCACACTATAAGGCTATGTGTACATATAAATCATAATCATTTATATTAGCCTTATAAGTATGTTACTTTTTTCATCTTATTATTTTAATGCAAACATGAAATGAGAAAATAATAGGTTTTTGACTTGACTTATAAGTTATAATAAATCATGTAAGGACTGATTATATCAACATATAGTCAACGTCTTCGTATTTAAATAATACACCACAGCTGAAGACACACATTATCTAATACTGACAAACGGCTTTGAATACATTACATCAGCAAAGTAGAAACTCCGTTAATTAGGTCAATCTGGCTGCATTTATAAAATCCTTCTTTCTTAGACGAGACTCCACAGGAAAATTGCTGATTCCACACATTTCGAAATTCTTCAGCATTTAAATTAATATCACGTCCACATTTCTAAGTCATCTTCCTTAGGCGAAGTTGTCTAGTTCATGTTGGAAACAATGAAATTTGTATCAATGAAATATGGGATAAAGGTGAAGCTGAAAGTCTGGAGTGAAACCATTCAAATAGATTCAAATAAATCATCAAGTCTTTGTTTTTTAGGATTCGTTTACATTAGCTCACAGGTGACGGTATAGTCGAAAAAGAAATTGAAAAAAAATGAAATTGAAAACAAATTCACGAAATTTATGTTCTATTTGAAAGGTGACTTTGAATTTCTTTTTCAATGGCACTGTTACCTGTGCTTTAGCTAACGAAGTTTTTACATTCCCAATCAAAAACTGAATTCAGATTTAACCTATAATTACGACATTTTAATTAAACACTTGTAATTGGATGAAAAAAAAGGCAAAATACACCTGCACTCCAGGATACGGTTACCGGGTGGCTTTCATTAAAACTATTAAGTATTATAATTAAACGGACAAATAAAATATAATAGGTGGAACACGCGGAAAACACGGGTCAGGTTTCAAATATGATTGATTGATCAGGCAGTCAGTCAGTTGGTCGGTCGGTCCGGGTCGGTTGGTCGGTCCGAAAAAAGAAAGGATTATACTTAGAAAATTTAAGTATACATGCTTACCCTTTACCGGGAGAGACCGTGTTTCGTGGTAACAAACATTGATCAGTATCTATGTATGGTTACATGCAGAAAAAATAAAGGCCAAATAAAAATAAAACAAAGCAAGTTATTTCAGATGGGTTTGATCAAGTCAACATCATTCATTCGTGAACATTGTCCTTTGACGTATATACGTACATTTTTGTTCACTAATTTGTTTGTTTAGCACGCAATACTTGGAATTTAAAAAGTGAACACAATTTACTTTGCAAACGTGGGCGAATCCTATCCTCTGTTACCTCATGCATTATTTTCGTCTGCCGGAAATGAGGGGAATGGAACCGTCTAACATACCGGTAATTGAATCTGAGACATTTGCGTTTTTACTTTAGGGTCTGAAAAGTGAATCAAATAAATTAGTAACACTATAGCGAGGATATAGGTTGAGTTGCAATTACGCCGAAAGTGTCTAAAATAATTGAATCGCAGACATTCGTATTTATGCTTCGGGATTCAAAATGTGAATCACATAATTTAATGACACTATTTCTGCAACATAATGGTAGTTTTCAAAAAAAACTTTAGTAGAAAGTGGCTCAATTCGTTATTTTATCCGGAGAGCAATGGGAACTTAGTAGAGCTGTTACCATTCTGTAGACGTAATATATCCCCGCAATAATTCTAGCAAAAATCCTCGCGGCGTTAATTCTTCCTTCACGCACACAAGTCACAGCTAAATATTGAGGTCGTTCAGTGATTTAAAGAAACTGGCAAGTTAATTATTTAATCAGTTTATTACTCCAAGATTATCTCCCTTTGACCATAGAAAATACACCATGGCTATAATAGTCCATGTTTCTATAGTTTAGTGGTTGTGCGCGAAATAGTGTATAGGTCCCTTAAAGGTACCTGCACTTCAGATAGCCCTTCTGTAACAACGGAACAGCATCCCACTAGCATTCAATGAACTTTTCATACGATTTATACGTCGTAGATGCACACGATGGATCGCTCCTGACGGTTGTTTTAAAAGATTGAAGAATGCGACTTTCTGTTTTATACTGACCCCAAACAACTGCTAAAAAACTATGTTGTAGGAGATAATCTTGGAGTAATAAAATGATTAAATAATTAATTTGCCAGTTTCGTTGTAACACTGCCTCGAATCTAGCGCCTCTAAACGCATATTCGAAACTGCTCGTTTTTAGATTAATAAAAGTGTATTATATTTGTCCCAAGGATGGTGAAAGTATCACCATTTGTAACTGGAAATAAATTGCATGAACGCTATATAGCTATTCTTTTAAGACTGATTATTGCAATCAATGGAGAAAAAATGCGGTTTTGAATTGCGTGCTTAATTTTCAAAACACTATTTACGTCTAAATATTAATTAACATCATAACTTGGGCATGTAGATTAGTTCAGTTATATCCAGTAATTCAATTTAGTGTCAAAGTTTGGTGATTAATCTAAAAAAAGTGAGCACAATTATCCAAGAGTTATCGCACTTGATTTACAAATTCTTACATCCTATGATTTCTAATGCATTTTAGCCTTCTTAACAGGTGTATATGTATTCAAACTTGTATTAAATAAATGAAATAATGACTTGGTTAATTTAAATCAACGAAACTTTGATTTTTAGTACGGATACCTCACAATTGAGCATAACGACCGATCTTTCGGAGTCTTCCTTTGACATATGCACCACGTTTTCTACTACTTAATATGTTTTTTCCGACTAATCCATCCATATTCTTCAAAATGCTTGCACAATATGCGAAGAAATCTCTAGCCACCTATCAGCACGCGGGAAAATGATGTTTAAGGCTATTCCGCTATGGACGAGTGATTCTTAAAGTATTTTCACGGAATAAATGAATACTTTAGATAGATATATCGAAGTGAGCATACAAAATTTCAAGTTTATAAGTTGACAGATTACAGAAATATTCAAGTTTAAAAAGTGTTGCGTTTTCATTGCCGCTCAGTGTACTCAGTACATTACCTCTCAAGCGTCGACATTTTCCGTTCTGTCTACACAGCAGTACCCTGGCTAACACATATTACCGGGGTACACGGGGTGGTCATTCACATTGATAACAGCGAACATCGCTAGTTGTTTTCTTAAGGTTCATGTATTGTGTCAAATTATTATTTTTTGACGAGGCAATAATTCGGCAGATTTAAAGGCAATATTTTCCTAATATACAGCCATACGTAGGAAAATCATTACAGAACACATTTTAAATTGACAAATAATAAAAATAGAATCCAAAATGTTGCTTTTGCAACAACATACCATGTGCACAGGATATTATCAAAAACACTTATTTCAATTAATTGAACTAATTCCTTCAGCCAATATGTCGTATGAACCCATTTTGAGGTAGTACTACCAATGAATCATGACAATATGCTTTGACAATCCTGCAACATGCATTGGAAAGTCATAAAAAATGTGAAAATGTCACAAAAATTTAGGGAACTATTTTAAAGTATGGAGGTCAAGTGCCTGTGTGAAGTATTTATCTAATAATAATGAGTTGCATATAAACTTTTCGCCACTGAACATTAAATACACACATTTAATTTAAGAAAAGTGGTTTTAATTGGCAAAGGTTAATTTGAAGACATATCATTTCAACACAATTCGTTGCAGTAACATGGAAGTCCCTGCCTCAACACCGTACACGAGCATGTTTTGCCAATGAACACACCAACCTCGTGATCATGCCCTGGACCTGTTCGATTTAGAGTGATCTGGGCGTTTTACGTAGGGGATCGCATTTTCTAAAAATGAATATGCTTAGGAAATAACCATATCTTATCAAATATGCGCTTTCAATACGACAATTACCTTATAGATCGAAGTTAAACGTATTGTGTACTATCAGAATAACGAAGAGCTGCATACAGAGCACCCATCAGTGCTGCGTGCAGAAGCTACATAAGGTAACATAAGGTAAGAAATCGTCAATATTATTGTTTTCTGCCACCGGTCAAAGAGCTAGCGTTATTTGCCGGAAGTGTAGTTTCGTAAAATAATTCTTGCTCAAAACTGTTAGTTCAGATATTTCCAGTAACTTTTCTTCTTTTTCTCTGTTCCAATTTACTTTAAACATTATAATTTAATATTATTTCTATTATATGTCACGGAATATGGAGATTTTAAAAATTCGAACTTGCGGAGAGATTTAAAAGCATGAACAAAATGGACGATTAGTGGTAAACAAATTGAATGACCGGGACACATTCCATTATTATGAACTAAGCACCTCGGTGATGTAAGTGTCATTTGTTGCATATAAATCTCACGACTATCTTCTTTTCATTCGTGTATTTGATTCTGTTCCAACCTTCTTTGATTCTTAATTATTGAAGAGGAAAGTTTTGACAGTTAGAAAAATACAAAATGGCGTCTTACATTGGAACACATGTTGATTTCAAATTGGTATTTTGGGCTCGAGGACGATTGCATTCATATTCTAATTGTAGCAGTACCTAAATTTAAGTTCTCTGCAATTCAATATGGGGTTATTTCTTTCCTCTGGAGCTTTCTAAATGTTTTTGAGGTTTTGCACGTGACCGTGTTTTATTTGTCAATTATGTCTCAAATACAGAAAAACTACTTTATGTGTGAACAACTCATACATATATATTGATATATTAGATACTTTGTTTTGAAGTGTGTAAATATTGTTTAATTCGGTCCAGTATTCTTGATTATTTTGAGACTTCTATGTTTTGCATATGCTCGGTCATTTTGACACTTTACAGGATCCTTAACACATCGACACGGATTGGTAATAAGTTCCAGGATGATAGTACAACCGTTGGTAGAATTTCATAAACAAACGACGATGAACAAAATGAACCCAGTGAAAAGAAAAACGGATGTCGACGACATTGACAGTAATATGAGGCGCCAGTAATTACATTACTGATCTCTTATAACGTTCTACTTTTTCCACCACCGTAAATTGTCTACTAATTCGATTAATTTGTTTTTTAAAGTCAATTCGTCTACGAATTAATAGAAATACTGCAATAAAATGGTATCATTGGTGTAGTTATACGATCTGCAGCAATCAGACAGACTTATTGAATCGTTAATGTATCATTAATAATTGGATGAAAGAGTATAATGTCAAAGCTTACTAACTGGTGCATCCTGCTACTATGTGCTGCTACAGTGTACGAAATAATTATAAACCAATTATGCTGACATTTAACTATTCTGTGATCGTTTCAATCCGCAACATGTCTCGTGAAGCAAGGTGAAGGTTGGGACATGCAGGATCTTGTCATTCAGTGTTCAAGCGCCCTTACAGCCGACCGGATTGACAATCTAACCGAGACCGTGGCCGAGTGTTTAGGGCGTCCGCCTCCGGAGCTGAAAACCGAAGGTGGGTTAGAAATGTGAGCCACCCGCTAGTTAAGGAATTGTTACCGTAGAACCGTCTCCGTCATGCTCCCGGCAATAGTATACGATAATGGATTTGGGACGTACTGTGTGCGAGAAAAATAGGTGACTCTTAAGTCGAATTGGCTGGCTCTTTCAATAGGGATGACACTATAATAAACAAACACTTTAAATTTTACCTTTACATATAGAGGTTGTGTTTGAACTTAAGGTTACAAAATAGGTACGAACATTGACATGTTCCGTGCTTTGTAGCATTTCGTAGTTCCTTCGTCATATATGTTGCCATCAACATCGCCACTGATTTCTTCAAAATCTCCGAGCCGCCTCCTTGATGTTCCTTTACACGCACTGTAATTCTTCACTATGCACTAGACGATTCCGTGCGTATTTCTGTGAATGGGAAGCCTGTGTCAATTCATCAAACAAACTCGGTAAAATAGAGCCAGTGATTTACTTCGAACAGTTTGATATCTAGTTCCTCATCGGGTCCATGTGGCACATCCTCCACACGTACGTAAAAAGCGCTTTTGGTGGATCAACGGCTATGATATTCTATAAATAGAACTTCTTGTTAATGTGATACTGTTAATATCACAGCACACATTTTTATTGCATGAAACGAAAATTTTCTTTTATGGTATATAAGAGAGCCTATTTGTTTCATGCAAGTTTATTTGATGAAAACGTGTGCCTGTGGTTAATAGGGGATTTAATAGCCCCGCGTAGCGGGGCTATTGAAAATACCCAGACCGGTAATACGAGTGACATGCGTATTTTCGTTGAGTCTCAGCAGGTACTAATGCTTTCAAAAAAAGTTATTTCCGGTCAAAAATTTCAGGCAGTTTTCCGAGGTGAATGGTCATTGGAATATAAAAAAAATAGTAAGCTGTAAACAGTTGAGCCTATCGTTCTCTTTCGATTAATTATCATTTTTAAAAAAATGTGTAATAAATAAAACAAACTATTTTTAAAAAACAAAGGGAAATAAGAGGTACTCAAAAAACACGGCCCGAAGAGCGTCGTGTTTTAAACACATCGACAACCAAGGGAAGTCATTCTAGTGTATTTAATTTTACGCGCAAATCAGCATTTTCGTTCGTCTGAGAGCAGCATTGGTCAAGTAAGTTTGTTTATTGCTACGGATCAGATAATTAATCATTATGCCTGTACGTTCAATTCAATATTTACCCGAAATTAATGTTGGTAATGATGTATTCCATATCGTTGACGTACCGGGTGATGGAAATTGTTTTTTTCATTGCTTGAGTTATTTGTTGTCCGGTGATTTCAACGAGACCCCGAGACGCTCATTTACCGAAGGTTTATTTGTGGTCAAATTTATGACAACTGGGATACTTGGAGAGAAAAGATTGCAATACACCATGGTCAAAACATGTCTCGCGTCTGGTATCAGGATGGAATGGTTCTAGGTAACTGGTGGGTCACTGCATGCGAAATAGAGGCTGCGTCGGAACTGTTAGATTGTAAAATAAATATTTGGTTACAAGGAAGAAGGGATCACATATCTACGTTAACATTGACCACTTATCTTCCAGCATCTAATCCTGACCCTCAAACTAGTATTGATAATCTTTTGAACAACCACCACTTTCAAGCTTTGAAGAAAAAGACTGGTGATGATGCGCAAAATCCTCACAATTCACAAACTTTAAATTCTAAGTCTACTGGCAACGAAGAAAGCCAAAGTTCACACGCAGCCTCTGGTTGAAGTTCACCCGCGGCTACCGGTTCTAGACTTGATGACCACACATATTCATGTTCATTTTCTTCTTCTGATCATATATCAAATCAAAATGAAGGTCCAGCTTCCTCAAACAAAACAAATTGTTCTAAAAAGAGAAAATTATATGAGTATTGCTCTGCTTTGGACAGTGAAACATCAAACAAAAAAAATCACCTAGTAATTCAGGACAAACAAATTGATATCTGTAGAAAATTAGGTCTCTGGTTCCATGTCGATACTCCAGAAAATGAAACTCGGTATCAAAGAACGAATCGGAGAAACAAAATTAACAGCTGCATTAAAAGGACAGAAAAGAAATTAGGTGTCCAGTCTGATAATATTCCTGATGCACCCCCACTGACCGAAAATCAACAATTTAACAAAGCCATGGACTGTCTAAGAGCCTTTGAACTGGAACAAATGTCCTATGATTTCAACACATGCTCCATATGTAATGAAACTAGATTAAATTTTCCACTCAACAAAAATTCTGCATGCAAACGATGTGCAAGAGACAAATCTGTTTTAAAATGTTTTCCGCGCAGAATAATGTGGATCCAGGTTTAATGCCTGAAGAATTAAAAGGCCTCTCCGTTGTTGAGCAACAATTGATATGCAGGATTTCACCGTGCATGAATATTCATATGCTGGAACATGGTGGAATAGCATCAGGTGGTCACTGTGCATGATTGTTTATATTTTCTACTTCAAATTTTGTTTATGCTGTCATCACAAATGATAATAATATATTACAGTGTCAATACTAAGTACACTCTGCCAAATTAACAATTAATGTCATTGTCATATAATTGGTAGCTAGTTGTCAGCAATATGTAACACTCGTAAGGGATTTATTTGACAAAAACATAGCCTGGTGACATTGCAACACGTATTGTTCATCCAAATGGTCAAATGTATGACGACTGGTTCACCACCAGGCAGTCTGGGTTCAAGTCCCAGTTTGGATTATATAGTTGTTGTGTTGCCTAGCTAAAACTTAGTATAAAAATATGTTTGATATCATATTTTAAAAGGGAAAAGAGGGAGAGGGCTTAACTAGTTGCTGATAATTAGCGCCATATATTAACATCTAAATTCAGCTTATAATTTTTAGTGTATACCTACAAACATACCCAATCAGAATTCAGATATTCAATATTTATTAAATCCCCATTTAGGCGGTGCCTTAGTTCATATTATATAGTAAACTAAAATATACTCGTATATGGCCTCGCGTACCTTTAAATCATCATTAGTTGTAATTCCCTAAGAAAAGACAACACATAAGTAGATCATGGCTAACTTTATTTCCTTGAATGTGTGTGATGAATGGACACAGTCTTCCCATTCACAGAAATACAACATTACAACCCTTTGTTACCTAGTCTAGACTCATTAGATCAAACTTAACATTCATCTTAATATGGTTATCTAGATTTTACGGAAGAAACCGTTCGTAGGATTCTGACGAATAATAATGTTAACTTTTCCCGACATAACGAAGTTTGATAAGTTTTAGATTCAAGACATGCTTTTTTCAATTTGTGTTTGATTTTGATAAATTAAAGTCAGCCAGCCAGCCAAAACTTTAAGTTTGTTGTACTTTTGACTTCCCCCAAAGCTGATCGAAACTTATCTTCGTTCATAGCTTTCTACGGTGTTTCGTTAGGGCAATCGCAGCTTATATGTAAACCAAACCTCGAAAGTAGATAGTACGACAGTGAAAAGTCGATAATACGATGATGAAAACTCGATAGTACTTGTATATTTTGGCTGGCTCAGTGACTAAAAAGGTATGAGGAAATCGGCCAATTTAGACCCCAGGGGCATAATTTGAACAATCTTGGTAGAGGACCACTAGATGATGCTACATACCAAAATATTAATATCAAAGATCTCGGCAATGTAGTTTTAGACAAGAAGATTTTTTATATGTTTCCCCAATATAAGTCTATGTAAAACTGGTGACCCCGGGGCGGGGGCAATTTTGACCCCAGGGCCATAATTTGAACAATCTTGGTAGAGGACCACTAGATGATGCTACATACCAAATATCAAAGCTCTAGGCATTGTAGTTTTAGAGAAGAAGATTTTTATATGTTTCCCCAATATAAGTCTATGTAAAACTGGTGACCACCGGGGCGGGGCCAATTTTGACCCCCGGGGCGGGGCCAATTTTGACCCCAGGGCCTTAATTTGAACAATTTTGGTAGAGGACCACTATATGATGCTACAAACGAAATATCAAAGCTCAAGACATTGTAGTTTAAGAGAAGATTTTTAAGTTTCCCCTATATAAGTCTATGTAAAACGGTGACCCGGGGCGGGGCAAATTTTGACCCCAGGGCCATAATTTGAACAATTACTGAATCCCCCAATGCAACAAACATCCTGACAAAATTTCATCAAAATTGGCCAAATGGTTTCAGAGGAGACGTCGTTTGAAAGTGTGGACGGACGTACAGACGGACGTACAGTGATCACAATAACTCACCTTGAGCACTTTGTGCTCAGGTGAGCTAAAAAAACCGGTGATCTCAAGAGACCGAATGAAACACAGAGAAGACCCGTCCAAGTTCCCCGCTGCAGAACGACATAGTTTCACAAATATATGCCTAAACGATGACCCAAGCGACCTACGACGTGACCTAGTTTAAAACACAATGGACAGTGACCTAACGTTTATCAATTCGTGATTTGCAACAATTCAAAATCATCGGATAATAACTTCAATCCTTCCTCAATAGATCTGTCGTTTCCGTTTCGTTAAATGTACATTTTCTGTGAAGATACCAAGTTTTTAATTCAAAGAGGTATTAAAAAATGCTAAAGAAACAGGCAGTTCCGATTTTCGAATACTAACGTCTAAGGCAGTTCGCAACATTTCAATGCCAACGTAGAGGCAGGTCAATACCAACGACGACGATTTCACGAACATAACGACATATATATTGAGGAAGGGTCGACATTATCATTCGATGATTTCGAATTGTTGCAAATCACGAATTAAGTCCAGTATTCAACGTAAAAGGCGATAATATCAAACATTTTGCCAACACCACACACCTAAAAGCTGTGTGCTCGGGCTATATGGTATTTATGGGAACATAAATTGTATGTACTAATTATTTATTCATCGCTTTAACGGCACATGTAAGTGATCACCCTCAAAGGCATCGAAAGACACACAAAATATAACAAATACTTACCATTGTAAAAAAACAACAACGCAATTTTACCTGCCTTACACAACAGACCTGTCATCTACGCAGCGGGCTGTACGGCGTGTTTATTAATTCGATCAAATGAGGCAAACTACGATGTGGCATAGTTTAAAACTCCATGGGCAATGACCTGAAGTTACTAATTTCGAAAACCAGGCACAGCGACCTTATGTTAATTTCTTCCCAAGTAAACTGGACTAGGGAGGGAAGGAGGAAAGTTATGTTTATCAGTTATCACTAGTTTACCACACACAAACTAGGAGAGCATTTCTAGAATCTAGACTAATAAGGTTCGTTCTAATGCCAAACTACTAAATTACAAAGGATTGTAAAGTTGTAATTGTAATTGTGTGAATGTTAAGCCGACGTCAATTCATCACACAAGCTAAGGGAATTGAGTTAACCATGATCTACTAACGAGATTGACTGTTCTTAGGAAAATACAAATTCTACTAATGATGAGTAATATAAATATTGACGTAACGCACAAAACTCGAACCACTCCGTAAAGATCGAGTTTTGCCGTTAATCAAGTCACTACTGAATAATATCCGACGGTGCTATGTAAATGATACACATATCGTTAGAAAGCATATACAATGCCGCATCAAATGATATAAGTTCCGTGGAGACGACAACTCATTTTGAAATGAAAAATACGCAACAAAGATCAAATTTGACTGAAAAATGACGTGTCACAACGTTGCGTTTTTGCAGGAGAAGTTAAGGCATGATATTTTCGCGATACTTTTAGACTCTTTATCGTAATGAGAACAACAGAAGAAAAGAGTCGTATGATACGTTTATGTTGAAATTTACATATGTATTTATTTTTTTGAAATTGGAGGCGTACTCAGCAAATGCCGTAACCTTTTATTTTGCTACACATTTTCCGTACATGGCCATACACTAGTAGTTTGCAGGTCCTTAACGTATGTACATATGCTAGCAATTCATCCGACTATTTCTTTATAAAGTACCACGTCTTGTTCACTGCATTTGATTCGAGTTGTGTTAAAACCATATGAAATTTTCTGAAAACATATTTTATACTAACAAGTGTCTATAGACATGCTAATAGTATTTGATATTATATTTCCTTATGGAAAATATGCGTCTGATTAATACACGCGGGTCACTTAAAAATACTGATCAGTGGCCAATATCATGATTAATATCAAATTAACGTATATAAAAGTGAGCATTTTCTTAAAGATAAACCTTTTCCTATAAAAATGATTAAACAAGATTGAAATCGGACAAATATCCATTTCGTCATATGACATTTAATTAATAGGGATATGGCACGCTGGATTTGCGTCACAATAAGGCATACATGTATTTCTTATTGAAAGGGGGTAATATTAATGTTAATAATTTCAATAATTTTCTCCCGATCTATTTGAAATTTGCACAATTCATGTATCACGTACGTACTAAACAGGTGGTAAATCATTTTTTTGTTCGTATATGTAGTATATATAGCTTTATTTGTCATGTGAACTTGATATGGATATGTCCCAAATACTCATGAAAACAGCATTTTTTTCTGGATCTGAACCATATGCGATGTTACTGTATTGCACTACTCGAATCGATGTAATTAGTAGAAAAGGCAAACATGTTGTTATTTCATGAGAGATTGTTACCCAGTTTATGGAACATACCCCGTATGAATATCAATAAAAAGGAAATACTTTTATTTTAAATGATGAAAATACTTCGATTGTCTAGCTGAGAGATCTTTAAGAAAATATACACTTTTGTATAGTCATAAACGCTGACGTTGATGGATCAGCCACTGAGCTGTACTTTTAAAGTGACACGGTTTAATATGGCGAATTTGACTAACAATGATTGTTCATTATTTTGGAGACGAAATTCTTCTCTGACAAGTATAAATATGTACCCTTACACCGTTTACTAGTGACGAAATTTCATTCGTTAAAGCAAACCAAGTATCCAATAATCACGCGATGTATAAAAATAGACGGAACGGTGCGAGGGTACATTTTACCTCTTACAGAAAATGAAACATCCACATAAATGCGATGTTGGGTGACTCGCTTCTTGGAAATAACATGCGTCCCTGGAACGCACATATTCTGAAACTTTGCGTGTACCTCGAATTTTGTGCGTCTAGGACGCAGCGGTAAAAAATCACTGCAGCCTCCGTTAGTTTAATCAAAGCGCTGTAAGTGCTGAAGGCCTGGGCTAAACTTTGTATGCTTGGAAAAAGTTTAGTGACTAAACTGAAGTATATGTAAACGGATCCACGCTCTTTTACTGCCAGCTGCAGTGTACAGTTATGTTGACCGTACAAAGTTGAAGGTTTCATTCATTGGTCATGCTTAACTTGCCTATCTAGTTTAAGTACTAGTAGAATGACATATATGCCTCCCACTACCCACATACATGCACAGTCACATAGACTGTGACAATTGAACAACATGTACGAGGGGTGTTCCAGAAATAATAGGACTTTGCTCATAACTTCTTACTCAACATTTACATTTTAATGAAATTTGTCTCATATGCTTAGTAATGTATGCTCTACATACTGGTAGCACCAAAATTTCGTTGTTGCTGATGATGCTCATACAAAGCGTTGTCATAGAAACCATGTAACACCAAGGCGGGTCAGACTATTATTTGTCATTATCATCCTTATTAAAAATGTGAATATCCCAATAACCTCTTGATAAATATTAACGCCTACTTGTATGACATTGCATACGTGGATGACTATGACATGTACATGCAAACTTTCGAAGAAATCGGTCCATGTTTGTTATCACAAGTCAGTCATCTGGGGTATGTATGCAAGCGCGTCATTGGTGAAAATGACGTCAACGCAAATAAACAGAAATCGCATAATTGTCAAATAATGGTATACATTGGGAAAACCAACAGTGCTAACCAATGAAATGATAAAATTCATATAATGTAATGGCATTAAGCAGTCGCTTGTATTCTGTTGGCTCAAACTGTTTACAGATCGCGGATTTATAAACTAACAAGTAAGCACAGGCGAGGTAATAGAAAATAAAGTTGACGTTAATAAACACTGTTTGTACTCTGATAGACGCCCCAAGGTTTGAGCAATTTCTAACATCATTGCAAGACATTTTTGTGAACAGGGTTACGGAAACACATCTAAACACTCGGAACAGTGTTATTAGATCTGTTTAGAAAGTGAGGATGGCTATAAACAAAAATATTAAAAGTTTCTTTATATCAAAATACTGTGCTTGAAATGCGACGTCATAATAACGTCACGGTGCGACCCGCCTCCTTGATACATAGCATATTTAATGTTTAATAAATTCCAAAAACAAATAATACCAGGCCAAAAACAAATAATTTTGTTTTTTAATTGATTTAGTCTTATGATTATGATATTGCGAGTACGGCATTTGTGAATCTGTTAGCACGTATTTTACATTAAATGTAATCAGTAAATAGTTCCAAACCGCGGGAAATCTGAGGTCACGGTGATCAATAACTGCGTCATTTTGCGTGTGTCTCGGTCAATCAACCCGCAACTAACGACCAGCATTTTACACAAAAATGTCAATTACTCAGAGTATCCAGTTGAAATTATACATAGTTATTCGCCATCACAAAGGGAGTTCTTACATACAATGCTGGTAACCTTGTGACCTATATTTATGAGTTTTCTGCCTTGTTATTCGTGGAATTTTGACTCGCAAATCAGCCAGGTTACTATCATTTACACGAAAATTCAGCGTCCAACACTTATAGGTAACTACTGTTTGTTAAGCATGACTTTTCAAATATGACAAAGCTGACTATAGACTGAGAAGAACGGTTTGACTCTTTTGATCCGAAAAAGGGTGACTGTAAAAATGTTGATAATTATCGCGGTATAATGTTGACAAGCATTTTCTCGAAAATATTCTCCTTACTCCTAGACATGCGAGCTAGATCATTTTTAGAGGAAAACAATAAATGATCAAATTGCCAATTTTGTTTTCGTAAAGACAAAAGCACAACGGATTGTGTTTTTATTCTACAATCTATCATTAATAAGGTTTTGTATTCTGAAAATAAGAAATTATATTGTTCATTTATAGACTTTAAAAAGGCGTTTGACAAGGTGTATAGAAATGAAATGGTACATGACTTAAGCTATTAGGTAGTGGTATATCCTGTAAATATGTTCATATGTTGATGTCAATGTATAATTCTGTTAAAATTACTGTTAAATCAAACGGAAACCTCTCAGAACTTTTTGAAAGTTTAATGGGTGTTAAACAGGGTGAAACCTTAACATCCTTACTTTTTTGTTATGTTTATAAATGATTTTTCTACTATGCTACATGACGAAAATGCTGGTATGTTTAGTTTTGAACAATTACAAATATTCATTCTTCTTTTTGCCAATGACACGGTCTTATTTTCGTACTCGTACAATTACTTTTGAACAAACGTAATTTGTAGAAAATGGAACGTAACGGTAAATACACCAAAAACTGTGTGAAAATGTTAACTTGTTTTATGACATTGTCAAACTTACTTATGTTAAGAGATTTGTCTATCTTGGTGTTACCCTTTCCGCAAATGGGAAGTTTTACTACACTCAAAAACAATTGTCTAAACAGGCATCGAGAGCTATTTTTCCTTATGTTTTCTATTTGATAACGTCTCTCTCACTATTAACTCTATGGTTTTACCTATTCTTCAATATGGTTCTGAAATATGGGATTTTCATAAAGCTCCAGATATAGA
The DNA here is from genome assembly GCA_963678985.1 of Spisula subtruncata. Taxonomy (NCBI): domain Eukaryota; kingdom Metazoa; phylum Mollusca; class Bivalvia; order Venerida; family Mactridae; genus Spisula; species Spisula subtruncata. The sequence continues at coordinate 6,822,327 of OY787666.1, forward strand.
AAAGATATATATTTCTTTTTTAAAAAGATTTTTAAAGCTCCGTTCCCAAACGCCAAATATTGTTGCATATAGCGAATTAGGATTGTTTCCCTTACATATATTGAGAAAAGTAAAAATTGTCAAATATTGGTATAAAATTGTCAATTCTACAGATACATTATTGCACCAAGTGTATTTATGCTGCACAAATACAGCTATATTAGACTCTTGGTATTCTAATGTGGAACAATTATTGAATGCATTAGGATTTGGATATTTGTGGAACTCTGTTTCGCTCACTACCTCACAACTACACTCTGTATATGTTTCAACTTGGGAAACAAATTCAATATGAACGTCATTTTGACATTTATCGAAAAAATGACTTTTTCCTGGAATCTCAATTCCTGTGTTGCATTGACAGCAATAATGTCATATTATAAACTGAATCAAATTTTGAAGTGTTGGCTTTCTATTGGTATATAAAGATGTCATATGAGATAAAGCATTTTCTCATGACAGAAGCTTGTAATGGGTACAGATATTATGAAACACCCTGTATTTACGATAACAATTCACCGATAAAAATGTATCAAAGGTTAAATGTAGATAAACGACAAAATATAGGGTTATTTTTAGAATATGGAAATACCCGAGAATTTTATGAACGTTGGCTGAAAGGCTGTTACAATTCACTGTTGCATAAACTGCCGTGGGATCATTTTTACTTTGAAATAATAAAGACAATTGTGGCTTAATGGACTGTTTCACCATTTTACATTTGAAATAATCAGGTGATTTTGGACTTACGTGGCTGTTTGCTCATTTTTACATTGGATTAATGAGGTGATTTGAGACTTACGTGGATGTTTGCCCATCGTGACATTGAAATAATTAGGTGATTTGAGACTTACGTAGATGTTTGCTCATCGTGACATTGAAATAATTAGGTGATTTGGCACTTACGTGGCTGTTTGCTCATTCTTACGTTGAAATAATTGAGCGCTTTGTGACTTACGTGGCTTTTTTAACCATTTTAACATTGAAATAATTAGGTGATTTGGCACTTACGTGGATGTTTGCTCATCCTGACATTGAAATAATTATGTGATTTGTTGCTTACGTGGCCGTTTTATAATTCTTTCATTGAAATACTGAATGTGATCCGTTATAGGAGGATGTTACGCAAAATTGTCGAAGAAAAAGGTACGTATATCGATATTTCTAGGGGAATATTGACCTCAAAGAAGGGGTTTGGGTATACATTGCATACTCTAAAAACTTAACTGCTTACCCGGTAGAGTATATAGCTTGACCAGATTAAACTCGCCCGCCTATACTCGGTTGTCGCAGTTTAACCTGGTCGGACAATATATAAACTAAATATTTACATATTTTCAAATATAGATGTGCAAATAATTGATCAAAAGTGAAATAAATGTTCTTTTTAAACATGTATTCCAATTAATTTGGCATATTATTGATCTTGAGTTACATTATATTTCAGGAAGAAGATGGGAAACTGCGCGACAACGCTCCAATAGCCAGGCCATACTTCCGCCAACATGTAAGTTAAATTTACTTTCGACTTTGCCTACTGACATCCAGAAACGAATGAGTTATCGACCATATATTGAGATTTCAACATGACAAGTTGCGACTTTTCATGAAAATATGCTCACATGAAGCGCCTTATGATTCAGATTTCAAATATGTTTCAGTCTTATACTTACGACCTTCTCATTCTAGTCTATGCATATAAAAGTAGTACTAGTTTGAATGATATTTGTTTCTTTTCAGAGTGCTGATGAATCGCCATACGTAAGTTGAATTTTACACATACACATATATATAGAGTTATCAAAAAATGTGTGGACTTTTGCTCTAAAATAATTGTTTTAAGTCAAATCTGTATGTAAATGACCATGCAGTGACGTTAATATATATTACTAACAATAATACCAAAATAGTTTTATAAGTCTAGCATTAGTATCAACAGTAACACGTTACAAGTGTTCTATTTAATATATTTTTTTATAATCGTATTCATATGATATTTATGGTACTTGTGTAATAAGTATACAATTTACAGGGACATATATTCGTAACATTAAAAATGTGTTTGAATTACAACAAAAGTCCACGAACTTTTGGATAAGCCCCTATACATGAAGTCTGACAAAGAATATATCGGAACCCTTAGATTATCTAGAAAAACTTACACAGTTATGTCGGGTAAGATCTGAACGTGTCGTATTACAATAAACATTATTTGTCGTTTTGGAAAGAGATTCAATTGCCTTCGCGTCATACTCTTAGGTGGCATAAGTAAATGAACATTCAAAAGATTCCGAGCTCCTTGACAAATGGCAAACGTGCGAAGTCGCAACCTGTGGATATGTAAAAAATTAAGGGAATGATAACCTGAAATATTATGTTAAATGTTTTTTACTAGAGATATACAATGTCTGGATATTTTCTTATCCACCCCTCTTAGAAACCAGGATAAGTAATCAAGTGATAAATTAATTTTACAGGTTGGCGGCTTCAATGATGTGTGGGTCAAACGAGAGGATCAATACCCAGCACAGAACGAACCGATGGTATCCAAAGAAACGGTTCTACATGAAGACTGGTGGAAATACGAAACTATTTATAAAGATTCTGATAAGGTCAAGCATTTATATTATCTATTCTTTCATGTGCCTGCCGTTGCCTTATTTTATTGAGCATGTGATGTACGATACTTCTTATATTTTCTAAATATCATCCTTCACCATAATATACGTCTGTCCGAATGTAAAAGTCTCATAATTCTATAGCAAAATTATAAGGGATAAACCGAGTTTTTAAATTTCTTATTTGATTCCTGCATCAAATGTAAAATCAGCAGCAAATTATACAACCGTTGTGAATATTTTTTTTTTGATTTTATTTAAACCAACTTTTTAAAACTTTAACCTAAATTACAGGGCAATTTCACGAGACCACCCGAAGAAGTTCGTCGTATTCTACTACCACTGCCACCAATTCCTACTATTCCGGGAGTATACGGTACGTACCAAGTAATTATGAACATCTACTAAATATTTGCAGTTGTTTGTATAGTTCAATCAGTTGCAACTCAGTTGACATCACACCAGAGCCCAGATCCACCTAGTTGTTTGTCGAAGGTTGCTTGGCGAAGGTTTTCAAGTTAATCCATTGGACCACGTGATTATAATTTACCGTTAAAATTGTAACTTAAAAATGGATTTAGGCAGGCAGGCAGGCAGGCGGGCAGGCGGGCGGGCGGGCGGGCGGGCGGGCGGGCGGGCGGGGCGGGGCGGGGCGGGGCGGGGCGGGGCGGGGCGGGGCGGGGCGGGGCGGGGCGGGGCGGGGCGGGGCAGGGCAGGCCAGGCCAGGGCAGGGCAGGGCAGGCCAGGCCAGGGCAGGGCAGGGCAGGGCAGGCAGATAGGTAGATAGATTCTTTATTTTCCTCTATAAATGAAGATTATAACATATTTACAATAACAATATATGACATCATATAACAAGACACAAATTAAACAATTACATGCATATACAATAGATTTCAATGAAAATGTTTCAATGTACTAACGTCTGTTATAGACTGACCTTGCCGAAACGAAAAGCAAGATACAGAGAACAGACTTAGAAACCTTGACACATAAGTTTACTAGTTATGTACATAAACTTTATCTTGTCTGATAAAGTAACTATGTAATTAGTAGCAAGAGTGAATTTAAATTTACAAACAGACATGACATGTATACACACTTCTATCATACAATTATATATCACATTATCATTACCAACATAATCATCATACAAGTCAGTACATGTACCTATATGAGGGCAATAATTACATATCTGCACACTTGAACATCTAGAGAAAACCACGCTTACTGAATACTGACCAATACAGGTCAATCGAGCACTAGGTACGAAAGACATTGCATAGCGCGTATGTAAATGGCAGAGAGTACGGCTACCCTATGTTATACTGCGTTCCGAGTCCTAGAGATACTAGATACTCTTCGAGAACATAAATCAGACTGTACTTTTGTAAAAGACGATATACATCAGGTATAAAACCACGCGATTGTTTATCGTAGTTAATAAGGAGTGACAAAGATAAGATAAAGTTTATTTAACGTCGATTATAGTTAACATAATAAACATAAGCTACAAGCTTGTATTCGACATAACAAAGAAATCATATATTTAAATACATGCAAATAACATTTATATGAGACATGTAATAATATATACAAACAATGTTACAAGAGAATTAATTAACAAATGAAACTACAAATAAAACAAGTATAACAGTGTTGTCAATTATATACAACATGTACATATGTCAGTATAAGATAATTAAAGTGGGACTAAACAAATACATTCATAATTATTACAAGATTGTTACATATTAATTTATCCTAAGATAGACTCAGATAAAATGCCAGATAACACCAAAGCTAATGATGTTAAACTGCTTTGTAAAATTGTTATCTAAAGTGTCCGATTATTAGCTTATATGACACACTGACTGGTATTTAAAAGCATTTATATTTAGGATTAATTATTAAACACGGTGGGGGATCCAACATATCGATACCAAAATGGGTTATGCATAATTTCATATGTCGAACTTCATGGTGTACATATGTTGTACACATTTTGACGAAAAAAATACGAAAGTCTTATTTGTTATCGATTTATGTTACGATCAAATTAATTTGCCCAAATATCTCAATGCAGTGCCACCCTTTATACATTTCCAAACATGTACATGTAGTTATTTTATCTGTACGTGTAGCAATGGCTAAGAAAAACTGATTCTCCGTCAGGAGGTGTGACTGAAAATTCGCGACAGTTTGACCAACACGAGAAAATCTTTTATATTTTCACTTCAGTTGTTTGATTTTTGTTATAGAAATATAACATACCTTTCATTACACACATGTTTCAAATTTAATGGCGATTTGTTGGCTAGAAAAATATTTATTGTAAAAAAACAGCATGCTCTTCATATGTTGTACGTGTTTTCCATATGTTGGATTGAAAATGTTTAATTTGTCGCTTTTATATTGAGTTTAAATATATTTCCTGGAAAAACACAAACTCAAATCTGTTTTTAAGTTATCTTCATATCATTTCGTATTCGTTACACCAACTTATTTACGCACTTACATGTATTTTCATTTCAGCAAATGTCTGCATATCTAACTAATCAAAATGTTTGCTAATTGCAGACTAGACCTATTATGTATATTTATGCTGTTCCCTTTTCGTTAAAACTACACACTTACGAATACACTAATTAGGCAAAACATGTTCAGTAATCGGTGGCCCGAAATATAGGAATGAAGAGTTCGAGCAGTCCTATCATCAAACTTAAAGTGTATAGAGCTATATTCTAACAGTCATTCAATGTCAAAATAATTACTTGCATCGTTTTAAGTATGATACTAGACACTACCTTAATTGCAAATTAAAACTTTGGATGGGTTCAGTGTACTTTGATTCAATCGTCGAAAAATATACGATTCTTATAGTTTCATAGGGTGTTCTAGAACACTTTCGTATGAAAATGGACAGTTTGCATGTCCAATAAATCACAGAAAGAAATTCTGTTAAAACTGAAGCGAAAAATGATCTAATGGATATGAAAGCATAATTGTTTTTCAGTTTATGAAACTTTAAAAAAAATCTTCCGATATAGCTCTATACACTTTAAATGGATCTACTGACGGCAGATTGATCGCTGAATTGTACGTAACTTCTTTATTATAAAACTGAAGCATATCATGTTGATACTAATTTTCTTAATTAGACAATCGGCTACATATTGGTGTTATTTTCTATGTAAAATTCTGATTTTTTCACGTTTCTTCCAAGAATAAAAATGTTGATTGCCGTTAGGTAACTCATTGTTTTAACTCAAATTCAAGGTCAATGCATTAGTGCGATACATTGACTGATACATTTGAATGACTTTATTCTGAACTTTGAGCCAATTAAGGTAACACTACATATCAGGAGGTGTTTGCAGTAAAAATGACAAATTAGTTCTTTGAAAGACAGGTAATTGTGATAGTCCGATTTGGTATGAATCTACTGGAATGCATTGAAATTGAAGTTTTTGTATATTATGCATGACGCTGAGTAAGATAACCTGGCGTTGGTCGATACAGCGTCAGTCAGGAAGTTTTTACAAGAGATAATCAGTGATAAAAACGAGGTATGCGATTTAAATGTTGACCTTATTAACACCACACGGGTGTGTAGATACCAAGTGTTCTTCATCTTTTTTTTAAAAAAACCCAACAGTTATATGTAATCTTGATTCTTCGACTAATTTCAACAAGAATTCATCGACGCTCAAACAGACAAGTACTATTAATAAACTGATTTCTGCAAACCCTGACCTCATTTACTGTTACTGACTAACCTCCGCGTACAGTTTGACGATACAAGGGCAAAGCGTTCTTCGGTTTTGAACGGAAGCATTTGGTCTAAAAATGGTTAAGGTCACAGTGACCATGACCTTTGACCTGCTGACCTCAAAATATCTAGGAGTCATCGACTGTTTCCGATCAACCTTCATGCAAAGTTTAAAGATCACAGGGCAAAGTGTTCTGGAGTTATTGAACGGAAAGCATTTTGTCTAACGACAGACAGACAGACAGACGGACAGTCACCAGAAAAGCAATATACCACTCATCGATGGTGGCATGATAACTTAAACATATTTCAGTTTCGATTTTTTTCCAGGAAATCCATTTAAACTCAAAATAAAATCGGCAAATTAAACATTTTCAATCCAACATATGGAAAACACGTACAACATATGTAGAGCATGCTGTTTTTTTACAATAAATATTTTTCTAGCCATCAAATCGCTGTTAAATTTTAAACATGTGTGTAATGAAAGGTATGTTATATTTCTGTAACAATAATCAAACAAATGAGGTGAAAATACAAAAGAGTTTCTCGTGGTGATCAAACTGCGGCGAATTTTCAGCCACACCGCCTGACGGAGAATCAGTTTTTCTCCGTTATTGCTACACGTACAGATAAGATAAACACATGTACATGTTTGGAAATGTATAAAGGGTGGCACTGCATTGAGATATTTGGGCAAAACAATTTGATTTTAACATAAACCAATAACAAATAAGAATCTTACATTTTTTTCGTCGAAATGTGTACAACATATGTAGACCAGGAAGTTCGACATATGAAATTATGCGTAACCCATTTTGGTATCGATATGTTGGATCCCCCACCGTGTTAAAGCTTAGCAACGGACAGAAAAATATACTACATCAAATAGGATGTTGCTGGTTCCGTAACCATTTAGAAGTTTATAAGGTAAATTGAATCATGGTTATTGAAATGGTGATTGAAATTTGGTTACCATTCTATGCTTGTTCAAGTCTATGGCGTCATTATTATATGAAGTGTTTATATTAAAGTATTTAAGTGATACCCTGTAAAATGAGTGTCTTTTCAGTCCTACTTAATATACCTCAACATGATAAGACTAATAATCTACTATAAAATACATTCACAAGGCATAGTAGTCAAATAAATTGAATAATATACAAACTGAACTAAAAAGGAGAAAAGAAAAGTGAGACTAAGCCACTCTTGCACACGCATACACGCACTACTAAATCATTCCACGAACAAGACATGCACTCTCACACAGACATGATTACATGAATATACAATTAGGAAATTCAAAACGTGTGTGCAAATACACCAAAAATGTACATGGGCTGATCCAGACACAATCATAACATTAGACGACTACACCGATGCATAGTAGTCCAGTACCTTCCTTAAGACATACGTATGTAAGGACAGGATGGACGCATTCTTATCGCATGGAAAATTTTTAGTACAATACTTCAGGAGCTTAGTTTCTACGAAAAGTCGAGACAGAAACGAAGGATCTGAGCAGACATTGTAAATTATCAACATGAGGGAAAATAAAGCGCCTTCTTTGATGAAATCACATGTAGTTAGTGTATTCGACCGATGTTCATTGGTATATATGTATGCTTGGTATGTGAACCTCAATAGTACAGAGCTTTAATGAATTTTGGGGCCGCAAATTAAAATATTTGGGTACATTTTGACATCATCTAAAGTTTCGCACAGTTGTGAGTCTATCGTAACGAGTATGTATTGGATGCAATGGGGTCTGTCTGCACTAATTAACATGTCGCATACGCTATCATTGAATTCATTTGATGATTTTGTTAGAAACATTCACAAGGCATAGTAGATTATATACAAACTGCAATAGAGAGAAAAAGTCAGTCTAAGCAAAAGCATTTGTAATAAGTGCAAAGCAGATTATGTACACACACATAGTCACAATCATACTGCTTAAAATAGTAGAAGTAGAAGAATGATGTTTAGCAGATATAAAGTAAAGATATTATCTATGTGATACTTAGAGTTTTCAAATTAACATTACTGTTATATGTCATTTAAAATGTTATGTGTACATATTTTGACTATGTTGTCTATTTCAAAACAATATACATGTACAGCATTTCAATATCAACATGGGATCATAAAATATACATGAAAAACAAATACATGAAAAACAAATAACAAACATTCATTGGGCTCCATAATAAATGTATATACACATGCAAAAGACAATTTTAATACTGACACCTATTAACAAACACAGTCTTTGCTAAATAGTCCACTGGTAGTCTACAAAGTTTACCGAGCATTAGCAGCTTTCTATAGTCAATATCTAGTTCAATTGGTTACATGTTTATAGTTACATACACAAAGTCTGAGTTTAAATGTCGTCCAAATCCTTGCATGTGTTTGATACAGAATCGATGGCTCCGTTCAAGAACGATCTCATCTGAAAGAGCACAATGAGTCCATGTTTCGCACCCGTGCAATTTTTTGGTATCACAGCAGATTGAAATATTGTCCGTAGCACCAGTGGGTTCAAATGTTTTGATTGTAGTCCGTTTTTGACAATATTAATGTATGTCCCTCGTAGTTTTACACTCGCTTCACGAAGTTGAGTCTTAGTTGATAGATATGAGTCACACGTGATACCGAGGTGAACTTGTGATTCAACTTCCTGTACTATTTCATTCCCTATGCGAAATACTCTATCTTCGAATGGTTTCCGAATTTCATTAAACACAGTCACAGCACATTTGTTGGCATTATAAAAGTATTTCCATTTACACGAATAGTTAAAGCATATGTCAAGCATGCGGTCCATTCCAAACTTTGAGAATGATAATAAAACCATGTCGTCGGCAAATGTTGGGGAAGAAACATCTACACCATATAAACAAATACCCTCGCCACTTGCCTCCAGTTCTTTGATAAGTCCATTAATAAAGGTGAGATACATCATCGGAGAGCTCTTTCCACCTTGTTTGGTTCCTTGCATAACGGGGAAATCCGACGAACAAAGTCCGTTAAGTTTCACGTGACAATACATATTCCGGAACGAGGCTAAAGTTGTAGAGTCAACATTCAATTCGACGAGCTTATAAAACAATCCTTCGTGCCATACATGATCACTTGCTTTCCGTCTAGACAACACATGAATACCTTCGAAGATTGTTCACGGGCATAGTGAAGTGTCTCTCTTAGAATAAACGATGACATGTTGCATCCTAGTTGTTTTTGGAAGCCACCTTGTTGTTTTCTTAATTAGGAAATAATGCGTTCACTACATCGCTCCATTAAAACTTCTTCATACAGTTTAAGAATGACAGACGATAGAGTTATAGCCCTGTTGTTGTTAGGATTATCTTTCCTCTTTTTCCCACCTTTATGTAGAGTTATGATTTCACCACGTTTCATATCTAACGGAATATGTCCTCGACGTAACATGGACGTGTACAGATTAGCTAGCACTGGCGATATAACTGGGGCTGCAAATATAAGGTGCTCATGACACACACCATCCACACCACCAGCCTTGCCTCTAGCTAACGCACGAATAGAACGTTCAACATATTCCGGCAGTACTATAGCACTATCATCTAGTTGTATCCTATCAAACGTTTCATCAACTACTGTTCTCAGTCACATGGTCCACACAACTATTATCAAAATATACACTGTCTGAACACTGGTATAAGTCTCGAAAGTATTTCGCCCACTGTTCGGTCAAATATTCCCTACTTCTATAAACAGTTCCACCAAAACTTATCCCCGCACCCATCGCACTCTTACACTTGCTTTTACGCGATTTCAAAAGTGTCCAAAACCTACTATCACTAAATGCAGCGTCTACCAAGTCGCGATCCAATCCTGCTAAATAATGTTCTACACAACGTCTATGAGCAGCTCTAAACAAAGTCTAACTATCTATATATTCGGTATAGGCTGTACTTCCGTGACACCTAGGTCTACCTGCACGACACCACGCGTCACGCGCCTTATCCATAACACTATGCAGACGATTTAGTTCTTCACACCAGTAAGGCTTTAGATACGGTCTAAAGCGTTTAACTGGAAATGTCGCCCTAGCGTTATTAGTCAAACTCTCCGTCACAGTCCGATACGCATCATCAATGTTATCAGTGTCCATATTTGTACCACAAGCAATACTAAGCTTATCATCATTGAGTAAACGCACACAGAATTTATCATAATCATGCTGACCAGTCTTCCCCCAATGTATCGCGTTACACTGCACATAATTAACTACACTGTTCAACATACTAGTATCAATACTTGCATTAAAACAACATAATAATGGTCTATGTCTAGATACATTTAAACAATGGTCATCAGCAACTTCACAATGTATAATCAAATCTAAAGCTTCAATAGGTAATAAGATATAATCAATCGTTGACATATATACATTATCATATGAAACATATGTATCTGTGACTCCATAGCAATCAGGTAACAAATTGATAGGACACATATTACAATCAATAAAAAATTGCAATAATAATCTATCACGGTTTTGCATATTTGCCTTCACTGCATTAGCATTACAATCACCCATGAAAACAATAGTACCTTTATCATTGCATGTAGAATATAGATCATATAGTTTGTCAATATAGCCTGAATATACATTGTAACTATGATTCACACATGGTAAGTATACTTGAAACATATAAATGTACTCTGTTGGTGAAACCTGCAATTGAATACCAACAATTCGGTCATCATCGGTGTCTATTGGTACAATGTAAGGTGATAAATGTTTTTCCATAGAAAAGCCACACCCCCTTTTCTACAATTATTTCCAACACAGACACCAAAATAATCATATTCATTACATATAGAGTCAAGAAAGAACATGTTATTTGATGTCAGCCAATGTTCAGATATTCCACACACGTCGATGCTTCCCTCAGTCAATACATCACATAAATACGAAGCACTTGACATTACACCAGTTACATTCCAGGTAATGATATTCAGTTCATTATGAAGCATACTATGCATATATATATATATTTATGTATTACGATGCTATAACGACAAGTAATAAGTCAGACACAAACTACAAGATAGTATCTAAACATTCACACACTAATCGACATCGTCATATCGTCTACGTACAGGCACATAACCATTATGTGACGTCTGAAATCATGGCGGTAAATCACGTGTTCCGGTACGCCTTACTGGTGGTCCATTCAAAGGCGCGATTCCTTCAGTACCACGATTGTATTGATGTTCTGTCGATCGCTCACGCTGTCCACGAGACATCCACTTCCTACACGTCACGTATCTCGGCCAGAATCCGTTCTCTAGCACACGATCACACATTTCATCAGCATGTAGATTTAGCCTTAGCACCACTTTATCGGTATTCCTATGTGATGGGTATACCCTAATGATTGAAACGCGTGGTCCTTTGGCTGATATGACTTCAGCCAACACGTCTACATTTACATTCTTGCTCAAACCCAAGACACAGTAATGCTTGGTATGTTTTCTCACTTGTGGTGCGAATCCTTCCTTATCGTTCCATGGATCAACCCTGTCAGTAATGATCACTGGTATCCTATGACCAGTCACTGATGAGTTGGTAGCTAGACTTATACGAGTGTCACGTGATCTCACATTCTTGCTATCATCGCTGGTACTATTCCCGACGTCGGCAACGTTGTCACAACTGGGTCGCACATGCACATCACATTTGTCGCGAGTATCATGACTATCGTATGACACTACCACTTTATCATCGATAGCATTTACAGGATCGCATGTTACGGTGTTATCCGTTCCACTCTCACTGTAAGCACATTTCGAGATTGTCACTATATTCAGTATGGATAACGGTTCGTATTCCGTCGGGTCCAACATTGTTGACATTTTACAGGTATTCACTTATCTCGACACGTTTTACAGTTATATAATACGACAACAGTCGCAAACTCAGTCATGCGTGACGATTTTTTGGTCAGATGGATGGTGAACACTTGTCAAAATCCATTATTACACATAGAAAAATTCAAAGTTTTAAAAGTTAAACAAAGCACGATCACATATATGTCGATATTTCGTTACTGATCCAACAAAATCCAAAATAGTTATTATAGTGTGTAGATAACTCACTTCGGATCCTATATATCCAATTATTTTTATCCAAATTATTGTATTTATACACTAAATCACACAATTAAGCAGAGCTCAAAATTTACGTATTGTTGACACCGGAACCGGAAGAATACCATCTGACCAACTATAGATGATAATACATTTGTTTACATGTATCAATCAATTGTATTCTGACGAAGTTCGCTATTCCTCAAAACAAAAACAGTGTTTGTGGCAATATACCTTCTTCATAGGCCAACGTCACTAAAACAGCCATCATCTGATATTATCGTATGTTATTACGCTTCACTAAACATTAACTGTCCGAACATTATCATTTTAACAGTCGATGATTCCGATGACCTCACATACAACACCATTGGTGAAGTGGAAATGGAAGAAGAAGATGAAGAGCCGTACTTTGAATACTACGAAACACTGGTAAATACAGTGTTTGAACTTATTGCTATTTTCTTAATGGTGTCTTTAATATAATCACATCATTGCCTCCTATTAAATTATCTGTTCCCTATTATATTTTATTTCAGCCTCCTCTGTCAGTGTCCAAAGGTATCCCTCGCTCATTACCAGAAGAAAAAACTACCCTGCATGATGACGAAAAACAACCATCGGTAAATATGATGTTTGAACACTTGAACATTTTCGTAATGGTGTCGTGCATGAAATCATTTCATTGTCCCTAAAAAAGAATGAATGTTTTGTTAACTTTAAAGTTATATAGTTTATATTGTCCACGTTTCAGTAAAAAAGACTTATGGAAATTTCAAAATAATCTTAATATATTCTGTACATCTTTGTTTAACTATGTTGTTGATTCCGCGTCCCTTAACAAGTTTGATTCATTTCTTTCAACAAGATGTGTCGAAGTTATTTTTCCAATAGTTAAACCTAAATTACAGAGCAGTTTCACAAGATCACCCGTACATGTTCGTCGTAGTCTGCTACCACCGCCACCAATTCTTACTAGTCCGATAGTATCCGGTACGTATCAAATAATTATGAACATTCGTATTCAAGTAACTTATAAATCGAAAGAGACTATTCGAAGTTTTTATACGCCCGAATGGCCGTATTATGTTATCGCCTCTGTGTCCGTCTGTCTGTATGTCTGTCCTTCTGTCTGTCCGTCCGTCTGTCGTTAGCAATTTCCCTTCCGCTCTGTCACTCCTGAACCGCTTGAAGGATTTTAAAGAAACCTGACACAAATGTTAACCACATCAAGACGACGTGCAGAGCGCATGTTCTGGAGGGGTCGCTTTAAGGTCAAGGTCACACTTAGGGGTTAAAGGTCATATGACTTTGTTTCCCTTCCGCTCTGACACTCTTGAACCTCTTGAAGGATTTTAAAGAAACCTGACACAAATGCTCACCACACCAAGACGACGTGTAGAGCGCATGTTCTGGAGGGGTCGCTTTAAGGTCAAGGTCACACTTAGGGGTTAAAGGTCATATGACTTTGTTTCCCTTCCGCTCTGTCACTCTTGAACCTCTAAAGGATTTTTAAGAAACCTGACACAAAAGTTCACCTCATCAAGACGACGTGCAGAGCACATGTTCTGGAGGGGTCGCCTTAAGGTCAATGTCACACTTAGGGGTTGAAGGTCATATGACTTTGTTTCCCTTCCGCTCTGTCACACTTGAACCTCTTGAAGGATTTTAAAGAAACCTGAAACAAAACCCTTTGGGCGTATATTGCCCCGTATGGCGGAGCTCTTGTTTTGTATAGTTCAATCAGTTGCAACTTAATTGACATTACACCAGAGCCGAGATCGCTCCACCTGGTTGTTTGTCGAAGGCTGCTTAGCGAAGGTTTTCATGGCAATCCATTGGACACGTGATTATAATTTACCGTTAAATGTTTCAACTTAACATTCATCTAAAGGGTTTTGATTGACAACTGACGTAATCTCAACTCTGACCAATTATACATGTTAATACATTTGTTTACACGAATCAATCAATGGTATTCTGGTGAAGACTTATTCTCGCTTAAACTAATCAAAGCGCTGATAGCGCTACGAAAACAGGGTTTAAAGGCTTCCAATATGTAGAATAAAAAGAATTAAAAATGTTTTAGAGCATACCCTTAATATTTTGTACACAAATTATTTAAACCATAAAGGAGAACTTTCCCTCACATACTGGTAAGATTGACAAAATGTATATGTACAGAAGGTCATTCAATTTACCAGTGTGAACTAGATCATCAAGGAAAATACCCACACTCTGTATATAATATTATGTTATACGAGTTATTCCCCTTTGCATATACTTATATACGTTGTGCTATATATAGAACATGGAACACGTTCTTGCTATAAATAGAACATGGACTAGCGAAAAGGCACAGTGTGGTAATATTTACAATTATAAGCATTTATTTTGAATAACTGCAAAAAATATTATTCATTGTAATACAGACATAGTTATTTTTGTTTTATTTGTGTTCCCATCTGCAGAGAAATGTGCAATGAACCATTATCGCGGAACTATTTCTTTGTATGTAAGCTTATTTTGTGTGTGTGCTAAAAATCAAGTTGCGCGAGTCAAAAGTGCCGTCTGTCTGCTCAAAACAGCGGTCGCTAGCGACCCTGTTTAAAAACAACAGTGTTTGTTTCATAGGCCAACGTCACTAAAACAGCCATCATCTGGTATTATCGTATGTTATTACGCTTCTCTAAACATTAACTGTTCGAACATTATTATTTTAACAGTCGATGATTCCGATGACGATACATACAACACCTTTAGCGAAGCGGAAATGGAAGAAGAAAATGAAGAAACGTACGAAGATATCTTCAAAACACTGGTAAATATAGTGTTTGAACTTATTGCTATTTTCTTAATGGTGTCTTTAATATAATCACATTATTGTCTCCTATTAAATTATCTGTTCCCTATTATATTTCAGCCTCCTCTGTCAGTGTCCAAAGATATCCCTCGCTCATTACCAGAAGAAAAAACTACCCTATATGATGACGAAAAACAATCATCGGTAAATATGATGTTTGAACACATTCTGTACATCTTTGTTAAACTATGTTGTTGATTCCGTGTCCCTGAACAAGTTTGATTCATTTCTTATAACAAGATGTGTACATGTATTTGTGTGGGATTTAACTTCATGGATTTCGTGGATGATCTTATCCACGAAATTATATCCCCGCGAATATTAATGACTTAGTGGATAATTTATCTTTGAAATTACGTCCCCACGAAAAGGTCATTTTCACAAAAGAAACAAGAACGTTTGTCCTATTGAAATTAAATGATATTACAGTATAATGTTAAGGTTGGGTATTGTATTGTGAGTTTTGTTTGTAGTGTATGTTTGCAAATGTTATTCGTTCTTGGTCCGAAATTACAATGAGCGGCAATGAAAACGCAACACTTTTTAAACTTGAATATTTTCGTTATCCGTTAACTTATAAACTTGAAATTTTGTATGCTGACTTCGATTTATATTATCTACAGAATTCAGCCTTTTCTATGAAAATACTTAAATAATCACTCGTCCATAGCTGAATAGCCTTAAACTGCATTTTGCGCGTGCTGATGGGTGGCTAGCGATTTGCTCGCATATTGTGCAAGCATTTTGAAGAATATGGATGGATAAGTCGGAAAAACAAAATAACTAGAAGAAAACATGGTGCATATGTCAAAGGACGATTCCGGGAAATCGGTCGTTATTCTAAAGTTTGGGGAATACGTACTAAAAATCAAAGTTTAGTTGATTTAAAGTCCCGAAGTCATTATTTCATTCATTTAACACAAGTTTGAATACATATTCACCTGTTAAGAAAGATAAAAATGAATTAGAAATCGTAGGATATAAGAAAAATGTTTAAGTCAAGTGCGATAACTCTTGGATAAGTATCCTCACTTTTTAAGATTAATCACCAAACTTTAACACTAAATTGTATAACTGGATATTATTGAACTAGTAACATGCTCAGGTTTTGATGTTCAATAATATTTAGACGGAAATTGTGTTTTGAAAATTAAGCACGCAATTCAAAAGCGCATTTTTTCTCCATTCAGTGCAATAATCAGTCTTAAAAGAATACCTATAGCGTCAATGCAAGTTATTTTCTGTAACAAATGGTGATGCTTTCACCATCCTTGGGACAAATATAATAGAATTATATTAATCTCAAAACGAGCAGTTTCGTTTAGAGTCGCTAAATTTGAAGCAGTGTTAAAGTTAATTATTTACTAAATTTATTACTCCACGATTATCTCCCTTTGACCATAGGAAATACACCAAGGCTATAATAGAGCAAGCTTTACTATTTTAGTGGATGTGCGCGAAATAGTGCACAGGCCCCTTAACAGTACCTGAACTTTACATAGCCCTTCTGCGACAATGGCATAGCATCCCACCAACATGCCATGAACGTTTCATACGATTAATACGTCGTAGGTGTACACTATGCATCGGTCCAGACGATGGTTTTAAAAGATTAAAACTTGTGACTTTCTGTTTTATACTGACCCTAAAACAACTGGTACAAAACTATGTTGCTAATCAACCTTATCTGATTCGAAATGATATTCAGGTGTCACTTGCATATATCTATTCTATGACAAAATTTCGCGATGCTTACTCACTTATTAAATGTGTTATGTTATACTATGTAAGTGTTGCGTTTTCATTGCCGCTCAGTGTACAACCAAAACTTACACTCTGCACACAAATAAATTAGTGTGCATACTTATTTTGAAGTTATGTGAAAATGTCGTAAATAACGTCAAAAGGACGCTACGGAAAGAATACGGTAATTTTAGACAAATTTTTTTTTTTTAAAATATCTAAGTTAAAAATTTCATCTTTTGACAAATCATGTGCTAAATTTCTTTGCGATAGCAAAACGTTACAATTTTATTAAATGCACCGAAACTGTATACTTTCTTTTTGGACACCCTGCACATACTATTTATGAGGTAAAAATGTAATTTTTGAATCTGAGTACCGCACTCTGCACTCAGGCTGATAAATTTGACTTATAGCTTATAAATACACTTAATTTCAATGGGAAACAAGCAAATGGTAACATTTAGCACCTATTGAACATAACTTCAACTTCTCGTTCTAAAATAATGTTGATTTGAACCTCAAAAGAAGGAATTTAAATATTTGAGTGCTGAATGCAGAGTGTAAGTATTGGTTGTAATTTCGGGCCCTGGTCTCTATCTATGGTTATGTGTGAATGACTTAAGCGGCATGCTGACGGGTTAAGTTATGCCCTTGCATCTGTTCAGTTTGATTTTGTTTCGTTTTATATTCATTTAAATTTATTGTGAATTTTACTAGTTTCCACAACAATATTTGACTCTTTCAGGCGTCTCCTTCAAGTAGTTTTGTGGACAAACCAACTCAACAAAATAGCATTACAACAAATGATCAGTCAGATGGTGAGCCAGAACACACCCAATACGGAGAAAAAGTAACTGAAGAGCAAAATTCAATCAAGTGTTCCGAATACAGTGAAATGGTTAAAATATTCAAACCATTGATTATACCAAATGTCCGGATACACGATATTCTGCCACATTTGTCATTTCTTGGTAATACTATGTTCTGTGTTGTTTTGTTTTGTGTTTGTCTGGTCGGGATTAAAGTATCTTCTACTTCAATACTTAGCTACCTCGTATATTAATAAAATTCAACATTTTGTGTACACATAATAGTGTAAAGTTATCATTAGAACTGTATGTATTACATTTTGCTATAATACACACGGCATCAATCACATTCGTTTTTGCAATAAACGTGACTGCATCAGAATCATTTCTATCGACTTTGTTATTGCATTTAATAGCATTTTGACCAACTAAGTCATTATCTATGTGTCAGCATTTTGTATTCCATCCCAAATCATTTCGATAAGCATTGGTACTTAGTATGCAGCATGCATGTGCTATTAGTGCATTGTTGTAGTCATTCTATTTGATATATTTATAAGTATTTGATTTTCTTTCTATCACATTGTTAAAAACCAAATACATTTTGTAGCACAGAGTGCGCATTAAAGTTTGCCACATTCAGGTCGTCAATTTTTTTCTGGAAGGATTCAAATTTTTCAAACACGTCCCAAGTAACAATTGAAAAAATAATACCGGATAATTTGTTTAATTGAGGATTCTGTTTAGACAAACAATGACCCCCAGAATGTGGCAACCCTTAATGTGCCACATTTGTGGATCACAGTGTTGTAGATAGAAAATCACATATTTACTTCGTCAAAACTGAAAAACAGTCGTCCCAAGTAACGGATTTTCAAGTTCTAAAAATAGACGGTGTACCCAGTGTATTTTATAATATGTTATAGATAACCATGAAGACATCTATGAATTGAAGAAACATCATTCGGAAAAAGAAGCAGTGTTGACCATGCTAGAACAGTTAGATAAATGTAACACGCTTGGAAAGTGGCATAAGTTCATCGATGTTTTAAGTGCTTGTGGTATGTATAAGATCATTGTATATGGTCGTATCGCAATGTACGCTTGCTATATTTTACTTTGCTTCAGCAATCAATACAGCTAAAGAAGCTAATATATTAAAAAAAATATTTTAAATATAAAAACGGAGTGAATACGTTTACTGTCAATTCCAAAAACTTTTAAAAATGATATGAGGAAATCGGACAGGGAAGGAAGCACACAACCCTAACATATTATTAAAAGCCCACGTCCCGTCGCACGAATGCATTGGATTATATATCATCTTAGGTTAGTATTTCAAAACATAAATCGATAAGGTACAAGAATCATACATATTTGAAATCTGCAATACAGGGAGCGTATTATGAGCCTATTTTCATAAAACCGGAACTTGTCATGTTGACCAAACTGAACTTCAAAGAGTTTGGTTTTCCATAAGTAAAGAGTACTTTTGTGACATTTTTCTTGGTTTCTTTGTTACGACCTCCTCATTCTAAGCCAGCGAAATGTTCATGATATGCATAGTTTATTTACGTTTCGTACATGTATTTGGGGTTGAATTTGACCGAGTGTTTTAAACATTTCAACAGAGTATTGATTGCCTAAAAGACATACCAACCTTTCATGTCGAATCGGCGGATGGTGTTGATGACTAGCTCTAAGTTTATTCATTTCGGTTGATTTTATATTTTATAAAGTGAATTACTTTAACTTTCAGGTTATACTTACATCGTTGATAACATTCGAGGTTACAAATTTATCAACCATCACTATCAGACGGAATACATAAAGATACTAACACCAAAAATCAAGAACATGATTATACCAAATGAGCTGATACCGTACTTAGTGGCGAAAAGTCTAATAAGCGACACAGACCAAGAAAATATATTGAGCGATTGTAACAGGTTTGGGAACATCCATGGTGCTATCACTCTACTTGATAGGGTCACGAGAAAACACAGAAACTGGTATATGCTATTCATTGAAGCCTTAGAAGAGGCTAGATTTGAGGAAGTTGCAACGGACTTACGAATTGAAAAGTTAATGGGAAACGGAAGAGTGAAAGGTATTTGTTTTTGAATATTTGGTGTACTTTCCACAAAAGTTTGTGAAGATACATACATACTGCAAAATCTTACGCATTAATTCTTATCCGGTCTCCTGTATACTTACACGGAAGGCGGACACTCAAGCCGCTTACCCCGTCAACACCCCCTATATTGAAAATAATATTCTAGGTCCCTGTCCGGCAATCTATCAAGTACATTAGCCTGTTTCGTAAGTCCTTGTGAGGCTTATTTTAGATGTAGTGCTCATCAAGGGGAGTTCCGTCGAGTTCAACTGCATTAGCCCATAGGGTTGGTTACGAGTATTAACCTGCCGAAGTACTGTCAAATGTTGCGAAAAGGGTATTCATCAAGTTCTTAACACAGTGTCATCTATGAAATCTGCCATTATGAAAAACAATCTTTGTTTGATAATCTCACAACTAATCTTACACTGCATTGCATGTTATCATTTCAGATACAGACCGTGTCCGTTTGGCTGACAGCGATGATGTGCCTCCACCTATACCCCACAGGATACCCTTTGTCCACAAACATCATAAGGTCAACTCTGGTGTTGCTGACGACAACATTGAATCAAACGGAACGATGGCAAGTAATATGAATAATGAAACTGACGAACCAGCCCATGATGCAGCACAGTTCAGCTATTTGGAGGATGAGATAAGCACGCTGAAACACGAGGAACAAGAGCTTAAGATTGAAACCTCTCTCCTGGAGAAAAAATCGTACCACTTTCAGAAGGTGGTAGGCCGTTTGAAGAAGAAAAATCAGTTGGAGTCTTCTATCGCTTTAATGGAAAAGGAACGGGAGGCGTTACGCAATGGTACATATGTATTATTGTTGGTACTACAACTGTGGTGGTTTCAGTTATATGAGCTGACAGTTACCATGCTCCATACATGTTTAATGGCAATGTATCTACGAAATGACCATTACAAAATTTATTGAAATTCTTTTTCATTCCAATCTATAAAACGTAAAACGTCAGTCCTCCGTAGGCATTGAATGTTTTGTATTTTACAATTCTGACTGTCCATGATAACAAAGTAGCTAAAACCCGTTCATTGTCACATGGAAGTAGGACAATGTAGCTTTTCAGTCCCACATCATCTTGTTTAAATTTGTTTGTCATCGTCACGTGTGTCTGAGGTATAAAGGCTCTCTTTTGTGTGTGTTCTGAGGAGTGTGGTCTAGTGTCTACCCTGTCCAATTTCATATTATCATGTTAACTTGGATATCAACATATACAAACAAGTATTAGAAATTTCTGATGTTTCTGTTGTCTGGATAATGTGTCTGATAATGTCCATTATCATGGCGATTGTAGATAATTTTGCATGACGGTTATTCCTTTATGATATTGTAATGTAATTATATCACATTATATTTTCAGCGCCAATTACAATCGAAGAAAACCATGCAGATCAGCTCTCTGCGGATATGTATTACCCGGGTAGACACAGATCACATGGTGTGTTCATAAACAGAGTGGGGGTGCTAGATCGTCTCAACGACCTCTCGGTGGACGCACAAGGACTAGCTCTCAATACTGATAGTGCACCGTCACCAGTACCGGTCTACAGTCCATCATTTAACAAAACAAAGATGCGTTTATTACCCTCTGATAGTGGTATGGGAGCAAGCGATGTTTATTACGAGGAGATGGGCGATATAGTAAATTAATACCACCAGCTCTGCATGTGACTTGCAAAGACAACGGTCATGATAATACCGTTCTTTGATATCAGTCAGTTACTGACTAGAGGACATTTTGTACGTGATTATAAACCCTGGAGAAAGTACTCCATTCTGAAACTCATACTCCGTTTTCAAATGGGAGGATGTTCTTAGTTACAAAAACTGCTGTAACTTCTTTATAACTAAATTAAATATTTTATATAAAGGTCATATTCTAAATTAGACCATTTGCTACAAGTTGGTGTTGGTTTTAATGCAAAAATCTTTAAAAAAAGCTGTTTGTCAAATTGGCCATTGAGTTAAAAAATGAGAATGAGAACAAGTTTATAATCACGGAGTTGTACAGTCTCATCAATATATCGACAATCATATTCGTTGATGTACATGCAATATATAAAACATATTACATTTGTGGTTAGTTGGCTGACATGACTATATCACAATGCAAAGAATTAAAAGAAAATGAGTCACAACACATAAACAAACAAATCACAAATAAGATGTTAATTTCATTTTTTTTTATTCTTATTGTTTATTTTAAATTGTAATCAGTTGTTTTGTGTGTGTAGTATCGTACGTTGTAGAATCATTACAAGATAAACAATGCATTTTTGTTGAATTGATGTCTGTAAATATAGCATAGAAGTATATCATTATATCATGCAACAGTCATGAATTTAAGAATCCGTCAGTTCTAGTTATTGTGGGAGGCATATAGGCGTTGTGGAAATATCGTTTAGTGGTTGATACAGACGGTACTCATATACTGTGTTTATCTCTTATGTTGGGGGCTAGGCGCTGTAGCTGTTTCTGATGAGCTTCAACTGATACTTGTATGTACAGTAAATAATTGATCATACTAGCACATGATCATTGTTCGTATAAAAATCCTTCGTTTGCAATGTCAGCTGTTTGCTATAACAAAAATGTACTTGTTATGTGTATGGCAGGTTAATGTTTAATGAACTCAGAAGCTTAAAAAGGATGCTTCGTCCATGTGACGACAATGTAATATACTTATTACTATACCCAGAGTCTATAAATGTTTGGCCTAATGAATTAACGAGTTTGAATATTATGATATGTTTTATACAATAATTAGTGTAATTATGTGTGTTTTATTGTGTACCTACATGTATTACAGAAAATGACTATCCAGAATAAAGATTATGAATTGTTTGAATTACATTATTCATATTTGTATGTCTCAAATCTGCTATCTGTATCTACAACACTATTTGCTTCTAACAGTATCGTTACATAGTGTTTTTACAGAGGATTTATAGGATGACAAGTTGTTGGTTGATATGAATTTATATTTAACGAGTTATGTGGGGGTTTATTAAGTGAGCTTTTGTTGAGATGTGTGATGAATGGAGATGCAATCTCTTTTAAATTAGGCCCATAAATACGCTCCACTACTTTACAATGATATAGAATCTGGTGACATCATGTATAGGTTCATGCTGATGTGAACTTTGCATCATCATATCGATTCTTTTACAAATCTGAAAGTGCAGCTAATCTCTAGTTTACCATGAGAGTGGGGTTCATACATAGAACACTAACCGAAGCGTATGCTGAGACTTTAGTAAACTCTTAATACATACGGGTGAATATTCATAACACAACATGCACTAGAAAGGTCATTTGAACGTGACCTTTTGGGGAATTAAGTCAGATCTAAAACGGCATAAATGCATGGAGCAAATGTTAGGATCTGATAATAATGAGATTGGTGGGGATGATGTCTCTTCAACGATACGACACTTTTACGCATAGAAACAATAAAGTGAAAAAACAACAAATAAACTTAACACAGTTGTCGGTTGAAGATTACGTAGATAGGGAAGTAGCACTCAACCTAAGCAGCCAAGTTAATAAGTTAATACAATTTGTAACAGTAGAAAAAATATAACACCGTCACGACAATTGAAGATAAATCAAATATCGTTTGCTAAGAATGAGCAGATCGACCGATAGATATTTAAAATCAGTAAACATTGGTGCTTCTTAAGAGACTGTTTTCATGAAAATAGAAAATTGTCATGTTGACTAAACTGAAGTTCAAACAGCTTGTTTTACCATAGGTAAAGATTAATTTTCAGACAAATTTCTACTTGTTTTCTCAAATTAACGATTTTGTTCTTACGACGTTCTCAGTGCAGACCATCGATATCTTACATCGTTGCTTACATGAGTAACAAACTGCATGTTGCAGTCCATATTCTCGTACGTCTACTGTATTACTGGGACAGTGTTATACACTACATGGTACTGTACCGTTTCCTTACGATATAATTTCAACAGAAAACGTGCAAAATATTTGTTACAATGAACATCAAAGATACAAATAAGGGTTTGATTTAAAGTGATTACTACGTGAGTTCAGCTCCTGTTCCCTGTATAAGCGTAATCAATAAGGAGTACAAATAATTGCAGCCTGTGTGTATATAATATGCAAATTGTGTTGCGGGCGTACATATCAAAGCCCATACTAACATACCCCATATTGTATTTTATCATTCACACATTATAGCTTTACTGATAGTTCACTTGCTTAGAATGAGAAGGTCGTAGGAACTACTTGCGACCCTTTAAGACGGATATATACTTACAATCTGCATCAAGTCTAATGAGCATACTTTCATGAAAATCGGAATGTGAACCAAATTGAAGTTGAAACAGCTTTACCTAAGTAAAGACTAATTTTTAGCCATTTTTTCCTTGCTTTCTCAAATTTACGATTTTGTTAACGACCTTCTCATTCTAAGCCAGCGAATCGTATATACGAGGTTCATCTGTAACGCTCGTTGGCAAGTCTCATTGTTAAAATATCCGTAAAACATATTCATAAACAGAGCATTTCCTAGTCCTTATATAGACAATATTAACAATTTTAAAAGTAGTCAAATTATCATGCCAGTTTGAATTACATCGCTGGCTTAGAATGAAGGGTCGTTACTACAAAAATCATTATTTTGAGTAAACAACTAAAACCGTCTGACAATTACTCTTTACTGATGGTAAAACGAGCATTTTCAACTTCAGTTTGGTCAACATGACAAGTTCCTATTTCCATGAAAATTGGCTAAAGAACGCCTAATTATGCGGATTTCAGATATTCATTAGTTTGATAAGGTCGTAGGAGACTCTTACGACCTCCTCATTCTAAGCCAGCGACATATCAAGCTCATATCTCTAGCTGTACATGTACATGGTGGTTTTGAACTATTACAGTTTCAAAGTCGACATTTATATCACTGAAAATGGCAAATCTTCGATAATCATTCTTGGAAAGGGAACGCAAACATTATATTCAGCAGATATATAAAAAAAGTGGAGTCAACCGTTCACGGTGATCTTTTAAATAAAAAAGCGCCAATAAAGAGTTCTCGCATTAAAACATCCACAACAAAATAGCATATAAATATGTTAAATGTGGCATATGCGAGAGACCTATCATTTCCGAAGCACCGCTTGTATAAGAGTACTAGAGCCAATAAAAGCAAAGCAAGGATAGTACAAGTTAAATAGTTCCTGCGGCCAATTGTTTTACCGACCAGTGTTGTGAGAGACATTTTTTTATAATTTTAGAAACTACCCAGTCAGCATGGCGACATTGGTCCAACGTTGGTTCATGGTTGTACAGTTGGCATATCGTCGGCGTTGGCAGTGCACCGTTGGCCCACCGTTGGCCCATTGTTGGGCCAACGATATTTTAGAACGGTTGGCTAGATGTTGGTTTTGTAACAATGACCCAACATCGGCAGAATTACAAACTACCAACAGTGTGGTTGCATGCAGTGGGCCAACGATGCGCCAACAATGTCAACTTCATATGTCAGTATTTCGTTGGAAAATATTTTGACTGGCTGACTGATTGAAATAAGCATTTTAATTTCGATTCTTGATTCTAGCATTTTGTTAAAATAATTTGTCAATACATCTTTACAATGGTTTACAATGTTAATTAATCTTTTTTTATTATTATGATTTTGATTAATTAACTGATTGTTTCTGTTTATTGCTGTTGACGATGGTGCTGATGATAATTATTGAATTTTAATGATCATACTAATAATTAATCATTTTATTTTATTGCATTTGCGTATTAATTAGATAAATACATATCATAGTTTTTAAAAATAAAACAACACCCCACATGTATACTGATGATGGAGCTACTTTTTTAATTTGTAGAACTATTGATGCATGACTTTTCAAATATGACAAAGCTGACTATAGACTGAGAGGAACGGTTTGACTCTGCAGTCTACATTGATATGCTATATATTGAAACATTTCTTAAAAATGGACATGCCCTGCAAACGATGTTTGGAAAAGCTAAAACTGGTTGAATTAAGACATTGATAAAGACAAAACAACACTTAAAAAGATGAAATGATGAACTTTGGACTTTAATATCAGTTAACAATGCATAGTAACGAACCGATGGACATATATGATAAGGAACTATAGCTTTCGTAAAAATCTGAGAAACAGACGCGCTACATTGGCATCCAAGTAAATACCCTTACCCATGCGTACTCGTATATGCGCGTATGGTGGTTTCGATGAGATATATCTAAAATGACATTTAACCAATGAGACAATCCTGCTCGTTTACAGCGGGACTTATTTATAAAAATAACGTAAGGCTATGCGTGTTCTCCGTGTTACTAGTATTGTGTTATGTTGGTATGTTACTGTTTTCCGTGGTCGGCTAGTTAAGTTGACTGCTGCCTTCCCTATCCGCTTTCCTCATATAGTCCAGATGAGGATTTGGGATTTCTCGATTGACCTTGCTATGTAGTATTAGTCCAGATGAGGATTTGGGATTTCTCGATTGACCTTGCTATATAGTATTAAGTGTTTTTATTGCGGTTCTGATTTGTCAATGGTTTGAAGGTCTCAAAACCGTTTGACGACACCCTGTCATCATTGGGAACTTTTTAATAGGGGTTAAAGATGGCCCCCAAAATGGCGATTTTAACCATTAAATACAGACTTTGATTTCATATAACATTATTACCACTCTCAAAATATAAGTACATGTATATTTATATTGAAAATAAATGAACATGATTAATAAAGTTAACATTAATTGGGTTTCTATAAAATAAACATTTTCAACAGTATATGTGTAATTTACGTGACAATATGTGACCAAAATGATAAAATAAAAGAATAACCAGTATTAATTACTGTTTATGTCATGTCAAACATGCACTTAACAATGGAGTAGATTTAAGCAATTTTAAGTGATATTCTACACCAAAAAACTGTAACAGACATTATTGCATGTAGAATAATATGTGTAATATACTTTACCGTTAAATTGTTTACATACAAACTATGAACTATTACGTTTCTTACTCGTTCTGAGTTATCAAACTGATATGATCGATGTTTTATCTTGGAAGACATCTTTTAAATAGGACATGTAATTTCACTTCTTAACCAAACTGTGATTTGCGTGACCATATGTTACCAAATTAAAATTGAACAAAATACATAATATAATGTAATATATGTTACTATCAAAGTGTTGTAAATTTAAGTCTGGAATATTATACTCTTACTCATTCTGAATTCTAAGTGATATTACCAAGTGTATATACACTCAACCGCTTTAAAAACGCACCACATATGAAATATCGGTTTAAGTGATGAAAACGTCAATATATGGTTATTTATTTTCGGATTAGTAATTACAACGAGTTGTGTGATTTTCAGGCCATTATTACGAGATTAAAATAAATTATGATATAGATAACACAGTGACCCATGAAAGTGAAAGTCACAATTTCAAAAGCAATTATAAGAGCCCGCTACATTGATGCATGTACGTGGTTTCTCCTCCTAAAGAATACCATTAATTACGTAATAAGATAGAATTATGTTCGACGTGATGATTCTAACCATCCAAGAAAAGCTTAATTTGAATGATAACTGTGATGTGGCTTTGGTTGTCTGACTAATACCATACGACCGAGTGCTGTCCAGATATGCGCACTATGTGAACCTAAGATGGATTCAAGCCTTATTTAAACTTGAAATCTTTGTTATGAGCATCAGCCTATCAGGATATTTCCCGTGGTGCTTATATGGCAGCTCAAATCAACACTATGAAGGAGCTTGAAGACAAACAGTTGGGACATTTGGCTCTAAACGGGAGAAAACTCGTTAAAAAGTGTACTAAAAGGATTTTCCTTTTTATTGACAAATATGAAAAGAATAGTTATAAAAAATGCAATAATGTACTTTTGGCTTTTAGTGACACCCGACACTCTTTTGACACTGTGTGCAGCCATGCGGAACAATCTGTGTCATGTTTCCTTATAGCTCGATCGGCCCAATACATTTAGCTTGTTTCATTCAGGTCGGTCTTTGACTGTGTCATTCGCTAGGAATCGATGTTCTAAGCCCACAATCGTTGTGTGGAGGCAGCTGAACCGCCATGCTAAAGCACCGATGCTCTTTTCAGTTGGAAGCGAAGGCGCAATCATCCGAAATATTCGCAGCATAAAAATACCATTAGCAAATACTGTATCTGTTGTTTTTTCAATGTGTAAACCATCAGTGTACAGTTTAAAGTTAATATTGACCACATAGGTCTTTTTGATTATGTCAAGCTTATGAACTGAACAAACCCTGTAAACTATCATTTTTTGCAAAAAATGATTTTTGACAAATTTTGATTATTTTCAATAGTGGTGCGTTTTTAAAGCGGTTGAGTGTATGATAAAAAATCTTTACACAAATTTGTATTTGCAGAATGAATAAATGATTCACCAATCAGTGGTATCACCTAATTACTTCAACAATATTGTTCCATGTAGAATAAAGGACATGGGGCATTATTGGCTAACAATGTAAGACTAAAATTCAGACTAAGGCTTACAATTGACAATATTTATAAACACTGACATTTCTTTGCAATTAGATTTAACCATGTTAACTTTTATCTGATTATTTGTTGAACTTGTTACCCACTGAATTTGTATACACACATTTATATCAAAATCGGTACATTAACATCATCATGAGGGTGAATAAATTTGGCAATAAAAAGTTTAAGTCTGAGTTTAAGACTTACAGTGTTGGTGAATAAGCCCCCTGTATGATATGCAATTGAGGAATGTTCAGATGAATAACTAACAATTAAAGTGTAATACTTTTTTTTTATTAAAAGGAAAATTTTATTATAATAGCACATATATATAATTACAAACAAGCTCTGTGGCTTTTTGAAAGACTAATTTAACATTTTGATATTGAACTACTCTAGTTACTGAAAAGAAAAGAATATTTTAATGGAGTGAATGGTATTTTTAAAGTTCATCTAAAACACATGTGTCATATAACAATTTAGAAATTGTACATACATAATTTATACATATATACATATTATACATTAATTATACATATATATATATACGTAATTGGCTGTTAAATAGTATTATGGTATATATAGTACGTATACTGTTTAAGCCAATCACATCATTGAGTTAGTCTAGCTGTATTATGAAATCGAAAGCGAAAGTAGACTAGAATAACTCGATATGTGGTTATAAGTTTAATGAAGAAATCAATATTTTAATGCTTAAAATATTAAGCATCAAAATTGAGACAAGTAATAAAGATAGAAGTAAGTGAATGTCAAAAGTGTGGTTAGACTAAGGGAAGGTGTTTGTTAAATAGTGTTATGAAGTGATCTTTGACTTTTTGCTGTTTGAGGTACATAGCCAAAGTATTGTATTCATATGTAAAGATATTGTATAGGTTGTTTGTTTTGGTCCAATTGTCACTCAGAAAATAAGCTTTGCTGATGCAGAAACCTATTAGCGATAGTATTTGATTCATATAGAAATATTTGGCGTTGCTTATTTTGTATCCTATAACTATATGTTTAAGGGTTCGTATGTTTGTGTTTATACCACATATATTGAAGACAGTTTGGATCTCAATCCATAGTTTATTAGTTTGTGGACATTCAATAAACAGATGGTTATATGTTTCGGTAACGTCGCATACATGGCAATTATCCGTTTCAGATATTTTCCATCTGTGTCTTAGTTCATTTGAAGTAAATATATTTTGAAGAATTCTATACTTAAATTGTTTAACTCTATTATCTGGAATTACATGTATAAAGGAATATACTTTAGACCAGTCAATATGTAAATTTAGTATAGCTTCCCAATGATTATGCGTGTATGGTTTAGTGAATTTAGATGTGATGAGGTATTTATATATGTTGTTGCTTTTAGTATTTTCAAGTTTTAAATTATTTATTTTTATTTCAAGAGAGGTATTTACTAGAGTTCGTCTTGAATCTGTGGTTTTTAGGCATTGTTTCCAATATTTGGGAATTGATTGTAAAAGTTTGCTGTATTCCGATATCCAGTTGCGTGTGTTTATAAGTTGATCGCGAATTGTTTGTGAGTTTATATTACCGTTTTCGTCGAGCAGGTCATTAATAAAAAGAATGTTAGAGTTTATCCAGTTTGGGAATACGAGACTTTTACCATTATATTTTATATGTTTGTTTCCCCATATTATTTCTTTGCGTATTTCTCGGAAATGTGTGATTTCTTGATTATGTTTGTTGTTTAATTCTAACCATACATTTACAATGTCTTCATAGAATTTTGGTAACTTTAAATCTAGTAACTTTTTGTTGTTTAAATTCATGTGGAATAGCAGAAAATTTGCACCGTACGGTTTAAAATACACATTTGGTATCAATTTCCATTTCGCTGTGTTGTTTTTATCACACAGACCTTGTATCCATTTTATTTTTAATGATTTTATATATGACTGAATATCTATCATTTCCAACCCACCGAGTCGTTTATCACCGATGATTGTCGTTCGTTTAATTTTATCTCTTTTACCGTTCCACAGGAAGTTGTAGAACATAGTTTCGATTTGTTTTATAACATTATCTGGAATGAGTAAGGAGTGGAAAAGATATGTAAACTTTGGTAGCAGAAGTGATTTTAAGACTTGTATTTTACCAAAATAAGTAAGATTTCTTTTGTTCCAGTTATTAATTGACGTTTTGCATGATTCGATTTTTTCGTTCCAGTTCAGTTTATTACATGCAGTTTGATCTGTTCCAAAGTAAACGCCTAATGCTTTAATAGGTTTATTTTGCCATTGTATTCCACCGGGAGAACGATTGCAGTTTTTAAGAGAGCCTATCCAGAGACCTATTGTTTTGTTCTTATTCAATTGTAGCCCTGATAATTTGCCGAACTTGTCGATAATTGTAAAAGTATGATTAATTTCTTGTTCGGATTTTACAAATAAAGTTGTGTCGTCAGCTAGCTGAGAGATTTTTATATTATCTATTTCATTTAACTGTATACCTTTAATATCGGGTGAGTTTCTCATGTTAATCGACAGTAATTCAACGACAACAATGAAGATTAATGCCGAGATAGGACATCCTTGTCTTATTCCACGTTGTAGATAAAAGCATTGTGATCTCCAACCATTATTTAAAATGCTTGTTTTTATATTTGAATACATTGTTTTAATCCAGTTTATAAACATGTTTTTAAAGCCGAAATGTTTCAATGCGCTAAACATGAAATTCCATTCAACAGTGTCGAAAGTTTTTCTAAAATCTAAAAATAGAATTGCGCCATCGATTTGTAATTTTTCTGCGTAATCTATAACATCTTGAATTTGTCGAATATTATTTCCAATGAATCTATTTTTAATATAACCTTGTTGATCGGTGTTAATTATTTCATGTATTACTTTTGTATTCTGTTCGCTAAAACTTTTGCGGCAATTTTATAATCGTTATTTAATAGAGTTATTGGTCTCCAGTTTTCTAAGCTGTGTGGATCTCCTTTTTTATATGATAGAGATAACACACCTAATTTTTGAGATGCAGATAGTTCATTTTTCATGTACCCTTCATTTAATGAGTTTGTTACTAGTTTTCCAATAATATTCCAGAAGTATTTATAGAATTCGCAGGTAAGACCATCTAGACCTGGACTTTTATTGTTTAGCATATTATTTACAGCAAGTTCGCATTCTTTTAAGCTTAAAAGACCTTCGCAAAGATTTGCTTCATTATCATTTAAGATGTACTCTGGTTTCGTTGTGTTTAAATAGTTATCAATGTCTTCTTTACATTTATTATTGGACGAATATAAGTTTTTATAAAAATTAACCTCTTCTTGCAGTATTGTGTTGGTGTCTGTAATAATACGATCGTTTACTTTTAGCGTATGAAGTGTTTTTCTCGATTGTCTTGACTTTTCAAGATTCAAGAAATATTTTGTATTTTTTTCTGAAAAGTTTAGTTGAAATATTTTAGATCTTATCTGCGCGCCTTTAGCTTTATCATCGTAGTATGTTTGTAATTCTAGTTCAATTTTTCTTATGTTTTCTCTTATGTTATTTGTTTTTGGTTCTTGCTCGTATAGTTCTGAGAGCTGTTTTTCTAGGTTTAGAATTCTATCATTCTTATATTTTGATTTCTTTTTTGCGTATGCTATAGTTTGGTTTTGGATGTCAATCTTACAGAGTTCCCATAGAGTCTGCTGTGATTCATGTTCTCTTGACTTAGTGTAATTTTCTATAAGTTCTGTTATGTATTCAACGTATTCAATGTCTTCTAAGTAACTGTTATTAAATTTCCAGTAGCCTGGACCACGTTTAGATTGAGTATTTAGTTTTAATGATATTGCTTGGTGATCGGTGAATGTTATAGTAGCAGGTCTTATATCTGAACTAAGGATAGTGGGAGTTAAATTTTCGTCAGTTAGCCATAAGTGTAATACTTACCAAGTATTTTAAGCATACTTCTGGACTAGAACCTTATTTCAAACTTTTACCATGTAATCGCTCTTTGAAATGAAATGCGGAAATAGCCCGTAGCCGGTGTTCAAAAGGAAAGAGTCCATGTCTAAGTGGTTGAAGGAAATGGCTGAGAGGGGAATGGGCATTAAGCCATGTGAATGTCTGGACTTTGTCTAAGGGATTGTTTAAAAGTAAAAGGATGTATAGGTATACCCCTTTTGTGAACAATAGACAGTTTTACACGTGGTGTCAGAAATTCAAGGAACGCAAGGGAATGTCATTAGAATTAAGCCGGTTTAAACATACTTGAGTAGCAATGGATCAATGGTATGGTCAATTCAGAGACTTTTGGGTGGACCATGGCTCGTTACATAAGCCTCAGTGCATTAATAACGCTGATGTATAGCTAGTAAAACAGGAAAGACCAGCTAGAAACACTTAAACCTTCTGTATATATACTTTGCTTTCTTCTTTTTAGCAATATTGTATTATATTATGTCACAGTAGTTCAATTACAAATTGTTAACGTAGTCTTTTAAAAGCCCTGGAGCTTGTATGTAAATTGATATGATTTATTAAAAAATAAAATATCCTACTCTCCCCCCCAAAAAAAAATCAGAACACGCCAGTGCTTCATGTTTCAGGGGAACCAAGTAAGCAGCATTTGACTGTAATGTTTTGTGGCTGTGCTGATGGGAGCATGATACCACCATACATGGTTCATCCTGAACCAAAGCCTCGAGGATACAACGTGTTGCCGGGGAATCGTTGGAATTGACGTTACATTCACCAAAAAGATGGATTAATAGTTCGACATATGAAATGTTTTTGAAGCACTCAAACTCAAACAGATCTACGACAGCTTCCAAACCATTCGACCGACCGCAGCTGAAAGTATTACGACAATGACATTGCGTGAAGTTGCCGAAATAAAAACATTCGCTCAAAAGAAAACCAAACAGAAATTCTTGAAATCTATTCAAGAAAAATCAGCAACTAGTAAGAGGAATAAACGCGGACTCCGCAAAACAGAAAACAGTAAAATGATACCATGTTTATAAGATAAAAATACCGACTATAAATACTCCCTTATTGACTGTAGACATGGATTATGGTTACCATCATATTTTTTAAAACTAGTCCCCTAACAATTTTCAACCGGATGGTACTCCAAGTTTGCCTCCGTTCATCAGTGATCGGGATCCTGTCATTGTTCCAAATAATTTTCAAGCTAGGTTCATGAAACTTGGTTTGTGGATAGGAAGATTAAGCGCGTTAGTTATTTTTTTCATTCGAACAAAAGTGTGGTTACCATGGCTAAAGAAACATTAGTGGGTAAGTAAGTAAGTACTTTATTTCACGAGGCTTCACATTTGATTTCCAGGTCTTCCATGCAGGCCTCAAACATTGAACTTTTGTAGGAGACTATCAAATTGCTTGTTAAATAAAAATAAGGACCGTAACTCTAGTTGTTTTCCGCGCAGGAAAATCATTACTCGCATCAAAGCCATTTGGTTATGTGGCTACGTGACTGACCATTGGTCAGACACTTGTTTAATTGGCAACATATATCATACGAAACCGCTTTATGACCAGCGCTTCGAAGTTTATTTCCCAAGTGCACCAATAATTGTATTGGTTACTTTATGTGGTCGCAACAAAATCTGTGAAATGACTATCTGCGAAATTAAGTAGGTTTATTACACAATAGGATATTACTTTAATGGACAGTTTGTGACGAATCTGTATAGTTACGCTAAACTACATTCTCGCCTGGATACATCTGGTACAGCATAGGGCACAATAGGTTCCAATAAGACTTCCGTTCAGTGCCAATATCAACGTTGGTGAAACGTTAAAAAAGTCATTTTTGCACACAAGATAATTTGTGGGTCTAAACTTGTCATGCCTAAGATTTTCCGAATATGGTCGGGGAGGATTTTCATGGTAAGCCAAGCATGGATGGCAATGCGTTTTGTCAAACATTAGCTTGGCGGGGTCTTGTCCAAACAGAGGTTGGGTAGGACCGAGTCTCATGGAAGACGAGAGCATGGGCAATTTTGAGTTATATAGTAAACAAGAATATGGACGGATCAGAAAGTCACGTCAAAGGGAGTATGCGTTGGTCTACGTTTCATGTTAAACCAAGGAATAGGAGAGCCCTGTCAAACAGATAGTTATTATGCCTATCATAGTTAATGGTAAAAAATACTATATAGTATTATCCTAGAATCTGACGTAGCAGTAATAGTGAACAGTAATGATAGCAGTTGGTGTTCCAGAACAATTCAGATCTTTAACGGCAGCAAAACACATTAATTGCGATTATGTCATCCATTTACTTACTGAGGTAGACTTGCTATTTATCGAAAACTTTACTTTAAGTGAGTAGTCCATTTTTGTCAGTGGTAAAGTACTTTCTATCGTTATAAATTACATTATAAACAATACAATACAATACAAAAGTTTATTTTGGCATTAAACAATAATTAGTTTCTAGCCGCTAGATTCTATACTAATATACATACATGTTATTTTGATAGGTGAGTTACATTTTGTACATATACTAGTCTGCTTTTATAGATTTATTATCTATCTAGTTAGCTACTGACTAGATAATATATTTTATCAACCAACACTATGTTTATAAAGACAGCTTATACATCTACTCTTTACTCATGAAATGATTTCCTTTTGCAAACTCAAACATAGAAACTCAAGCCCAAAATAAAAAAATAGCTATTGAAAAATAAAGATTAGCGAGCCATAGAGCCTCACACTTTTCCGTAAACATGAACATATTAAAGTTACTAACACATTACATTGTTTTGTTAGTTATGAACGAGTCATTGAAACTCCCATTGGTTCGAAATACGTGTAATACAGACACGTTTGAGCCTACCGGGATGTGGCAATACAGCCATCGGGTCATTATCGATTTTCCGGGTCGATTATATGGATAGATTAGACCCGAACTATATCTAAAACCTCGTATCAAAAATCTCACGAGTCTCAAAAATGTTGTGTGGTCAATTATTAATTTCTTTTTATTCATTGTATAAAATACTTCGTACATTTACGTCAGAAAGTCAATATAACATTGACACTGTATTTGTTGATTGTAAAGATACGCATACTAAATTAAATTTAATACTCATCTGCTAGGCTAAACCATTACTGAATTCCAAAGGGTCGTCAATTTGGCTAGGTCACTAATTATTAATGATACCCCGATGATGAGATCATCACCAAATCCCATTTTGAGGTCTCCAAGGAGATTTGACTTTGTCAAAACAAAAACGTAATTTCTGATTCGGCATCATTTATTTCAGTTATAGTGAAACCCCATGAAGCCGGTGTATCCACAGTACCGGTGTATGTAATTTCTCATGAAACTGTAGGTTCTTTTTCTCGTGACATTGCCTGCAGGATTGTTTACACTAACTGACGAGTAAATTAAATAAATAAATACGAAATGGACCAATTTCTGAATGAAATCACAACAAAAACTTGCACCATGCCTTCACTACGAGTAAATCCTTATTTAATCGGCAATGATTGACATGCATGTATTCAATGCTCGCTTGTTTATTTATTAAACATAATTTTGACAGCTATGACGTCATCCATTGATAAAAAGGGTCGTGTGCAACTTTTGGCGGGAAAAAATCAGCTTGTCAACAAACTGGACCAAATTTACTTGGAAAAAGTTATTGTTGCACCGGATAGATGGGGTTACTCCCCTTTCCTGAAAATTTACATGGTGTTTGTTTACATGTATTTTTTCCGATTCCAAAGGTCATTTGATGTGATTTTGCAGTTTTATTAAAGATTAAAGGTCATTTTAGCAGTTTCCAACAAAATATGTGTCGAGGAGTTAGTGATTTATATTTATTTTGTCAATTTCGTTTGATACACCGGCTGCATGAGGTTCAAGGCTACCTCAATTTCCCCCCAATAACTGGTATGTGACCATAGCTCTTTAATTCAAAATGGTTTTAATAAGGGAAGTTTTAATCAATGGGATCAGATAAAATGATAAGTTATCAAATCCACACCCTCCAAACACATCTACAGAAGTCACATTGCCTTCTAAAACAACGCTACCTTACGGTGCAGCCCAATGCTGTCGAATGTCTCGTATCCAAAGTATTTACGGTCCGTTGTTCGGGTGTGTTTTATAATACAAATCGTCTTTATAAATAACTTGATAAATAACGACTTCGGGACGATCCAAATACAGACTAGAACGTGGTAGACAGTGACACCATAAACATCATGTAAACATTATCAGAAAATCATTAACTCAAGTTATATAACAGAAGCCTTTGAAGAGAAGCCATTTTAGGTTCGCTAAGACAGACAATTGCAACATCCAGACGCATCCCTGCCATTTCTTAGTTATGTCGAATTAAACTGTTAAATATATACGAGCTTTGACTAGATATTATCATGGTTTATATTCGTTATTGCGTTCGTGTATGGTCGTCTGTCTGTGCATTACACATAGGAAGCTATAATTCTCCACATCACGTGGTTAGTGACCGTTAGTGACCGTTAGTGACCGTCTGTGGTCTCCCAATTTCACTAAACAAGAGCTATCAGTCACACTATATATATTGTCTGGCACAGTGTTCTAAGCTTCAGGGCCTTGTACAAATTTCTTTAAATACTCCCAAAGATTTCTGCTTAATAGTGAAATAAGTCCATTAATATCAGAGCTTTGGAGATTGTATATAGTTGTGTCTTTGATGAAATTTATCTTTAAAATCGCACCACAGTTACATGTGCATTAAAATAGCGAAGAGCAATTCATCGGATTTTAATAATATCACAAAAGATCGGTGTATTTAGAAAATACGTTCGTTCGAGGTTTTTTTGAATTAACAAATCGAATCACAATTTTCGCTAATTGCCATACAATTTCATTTATTGGTGACATTGTACTTGAGTCAAAACATAAATGCCAATTTGCGATTTATAATTCCATTGCCTATTCAACATATTACCAATATACGTATTAAAAACCTTGCTTTAAGCTTTTACCATACATAATCTACTAAATCTATGGCCGACAGGCCAAAAGTAATATAGTTCCTGTTGAATATTACTTTTGCTTCTCAAAATTACCCACTGGCCAACATAGACATCTTCAATAATCTGACAAATCATCTTCATAATTTGCCACGACATCGACTCTTGTTAACGTAAACATACTCGGTTTCTCGTAGGTTTGTGACCTAGGGGTATGTTACTAAACTTATTAAATATACTCCAAATACGTTTCTTAAACTGAAACTGTTCCACAAACTCCGGAAACAAAATCCCTTGCAAAGAAAGCAGATAAGCTTGCCAAGCTAATTTAATACAAGAAATATGAAGCCTATCAATGACATTTCTGTCTTGCACCAAAGTCAAATTGTTGCGAAAGATTTTAAAGTTATGCAGAATAATGTGATTGTGCCATCTGACAGAGTAATACATGACTTTGACAAAAGATGCAAATTAACTTATCTAATTATGAAGATATACTTTGAAAAAGCCTTGTTATACATGCAAACAATCCTGACTCCAAGGAACGAAGGAGTTTTTTTTCAAGGATTGCAAATCAATTAATTTATTGAGACAACGGTCCTTTTCTAGGATATCTAGCACAGCGTCAACATGCTTCCTTTGCTATAAATGAGATATCCAAAATGATATTGCGACATGGAGAGGTATTTTAGTTGCATACTAACTATTTAAAAATTATGTATTTAGCCAAAGTGATCACTAAAGGATTCAATAAAGTTCACTACTTAAAGTCGCATAGGCAAAGTGAAATTTAATCCTTTCTGACAATATCTTATAGATTTCCAGCAAACCGGGAGAATACGTTGCGTGCAATGGCTATTACATATTATAAAACAGAACGGAAACGTCTGACATAACAAACGTATAATTGACACACTTTAATTGATCGTATAACAGTAAAACCATAAGTACCCACAGATAAGTGAATATATTAACTTTTGTTTCACAAAAAAAAACCCGCAGCAACCCAGACATGGTCTTTATCCATTGTAGTCGTTTCTATGTGGAATAATATAGCAAACAATGTAGAACCTATCATTATTCTCTTATTTTATGAGGGAAAGTATTTATTTTAACTGAAAAGGAAACATACATTTTGCATTAAAAAGGTTAGTGAATGTCCCTGACGTCCTATCAGCAAATGTCTACAGTATTGATCTTCATATTTATTTCCTCACCAATATTCTAGTAGGTTTTGATTATGCCATAGATGAGTAATGAGCATACTCTTCACTCGGGAACACCGTGTTTTTTTGTTATTTATTTGCAACTATGTCATCCTGCATTTTGCAACAGGGACTTGGGTTTTCACTAATTTCCCTAGGTTATGTGTGGGCATTGGTATGTGTAGTTGATTTGTTACTGTTTTCTGTGCTCGGCTGGTTAGGTTAGGTGCTACTTCCCTGTCCGATTTCCTCATATCTTTTATGCTACCTTCTCTGTCCGATTTTTTCATATCTTAAATGCAAGTATTTGTACTATACTCAATGATTTGTTTTATCTTGTCTGTTTTAAACC
The DNA here is from genome assembly GCA_963678985.1 of Spisula subtruncata. Lineage (NCBI taxonomy): Eukaryota > Metazoa > Mollusca > Bivalvia > Venerida > Mactridae > Spisula > Spisula subtruncata. The sequence goes on from OY787666.1 coordinate 6,861,554, forward strand.
TGAACAAGTTACACAATTTTTGAGTGGTTTCTTTGACTGGTGCATAACTGGAAATGACATTCTTTGATAATAAATAATGTCCGCTTTGTTCATTACGCTTGGATGTCTATCATCTATGCAGCTGCTCCGTATTAATCTGTTTGTTCGTATTTGTGTTTGTTCTCGTGATCCGATTATTCTCGTGTGCCTTTCATGCACTACTGTTTCTGTTGAATACTGCATTCACTACCCAGATATGTTGTTTTCTCTTGATTTCTTCAGAAATAATGGCTCCAGAAGACATGACGTCAAATTCCATGATATATGACCATAACCACGCTATAAAACCTTTCTCCGAGGAAAGCTAATTTCACACTCTCACAGAATTCAAGTGTTTATCATCCTTTAAATGCATCATTTACGTTAGTGCGTATGTAAGGTCTGAAAGGTGATTGCAAAACCAGACATTAATTTAAAAGTTGTTGCAAGATAATAGAAAAACAATTACTTTAGTTAACTTCATGCTACATGCGTTGGAGCACATACATGTGAGCAGGCTTGCAGAGTTGTGAATGTAGTTTTTTTCATCGACATTGAAGGGGGATGGTGAGATTATTGTTTACTTTCGTCTGTTAGTTCTGATCACCTCGGGTTTTTACAATACAATACACCTCTTATATAACAACCCGCTATATGAACTATTTTCAGTCACATGATTACAAAAAGGCAGCCTCCTGTTAGCAAATGCAATAAATGTACAATGCAACATATATAGCTACATGTATTTTGTAAACAAATCAGATTTTACAAAAGTCAAATATAGGTTTTCAACACGTGCATGCGAAATATTTTATAAAAAATATGACTGTTATAAAAATATATTTGACATTTCCTCCATGATATGTTTTGATATGATCGTAAAAATACGTAAACTGATATGGAAGCATCAAATAATGATTTATTTCAAGGATACGTAACGTGTTACTTTCTCGCGGATGTAGCCGACTTTAGTAGTGATGACTGTTTTTAGTAGCGAGGACTGTTCTATTCGGTGTAATACTACACGAGGTATATTTACCGCAGACAAACGAAAATGACCAAGCTTAATAGGCGTATTGCAAACATAAAATTGTCAAATATTAACTTAATTTTGGTATAGATGATTGTATATCCCATAAACAAGATGACTGATATATACATAATGTCGTTCAACACAAATATTTTCTGTTCGTACAGAAATCACTGCGGTATAACGTACACCGGATATTGCTAGCAATATGAGTAATATTATTAATTTTCGCGACATTCTAGTGTTGACAACGGTAAGTTCAGAGACGATTTTTAATCTTACTGAGTGTGTTTCATATAATTTGTTATACAAACGTATTTCTTCCATAAATTTTCCTAGTCCGTGCAACTGCTAAATTGCCAGGAATTTCAGGACGGGTGACTAAAAGACCAAACTCGTATCGTTACTCACGAAAAAAGTAAGCTCGATCTGTTGAAATAAGACTTTTTTGTATATATTCTTCGTTAAAATACACAATTTGAATCGAGCGAATTGTCATTCCTGTTACAAGTGAATAGTGAAGAGTATTGCTATATAGTGTACAGGTATTGCTGTTAAGTGCAGTGACTATTTGTAAAACAAATTGAATAAATGAAAGGTAGAATCAGTGTTTGTTTGGTAAAAATAACTTGTTATTGTATAGATATGTACCTATTTTAGAAGTTTGGATTGTGTGTACTACATGAAACTATTAATGTGACAAGCTAATCCTAGCTCCAAGAACCACATCCCCTGAATTTTACATGTTGTTATATTAAACATGTACATCTATTCTACAGGATTAAGAATGTGGTCTGAACACTTTCATAAAAGCATGTGTATTTTTTAGAAATAGTTTTATAATTCAGTGAAAATGTAAAAAAACAAACTATTTGGGGATTTGATATGTCCTCATTGCAGCATATATGCCTGAGTATCTGCTAACATTGTCTGATTGGATTTAAAAATAATATAATGCATGCTAGTCCATGAAAACCTCCTAGATTTATGACCCCCTAGGTATAACTGTTGATAACTGTTTTAGTAATAGTGTCAGAGCAATATGATAGGAATCTTGTAAAAGTAAACTAATTATTTGCTTTGTAATTTAACATTGACAGTTACATGTACCTGATAGGCCCATGCTTATCATCAGCACTAGATATTATTTGATAAATGAGCAGAGTACATTGCAAAGTATGCATTGTTCTATTTATATTGAGATCAATATATTGTATGGATGTTTTTCAAAGTTTCATACCAGGTATTTCAAAATGATTGGTGATTAATACCAAAATACAAATTTGTATGGGAAACTTAAATGAATAAAAAAAATGATATTTAGTAACTGCGTTGTTCATATACTTTGTGAGTTATAGCAAAGGAACCTCATTACAGCATCAGAACTAGTTGAGAGATAAACTTTAGCGTGTATGTATGCAGGCAAATGTCCTTATTTGCCATTTGACCATAAGCATGAATCTCGACAAATTGCACAAATCCAAGATAAATATCACTTTGTTCTAGTCATAAGAACACTTTATATGTATTTTGGTCTTACTAGCGTTTGGTATGCTCGTTCTTTAACTGATTGAGGACATTTATTGAGATTACGTTTTAGAAAACCCAAAGTTTGTGAAGCTTTTCCAGTAATATTGTCAATATGGGTGTCATATTTCAGATTGTCATCCAGTTCAACGCCCAGGTAAGCATGATGATCTACGGTTTCCAAAGTTTCACCATTCATTTTGTAATTATAACGTTTCTTATTGGATGTGTTGGAGATGTTCATTGTAGCGCACTTTTTCACGTTGAAATCCATCTGCCATGCCTTACTCCACTCTACAAGTCTATCGAGATCCTGCTGGAGTTTTAACTGATCCGCTGCAGATTTGATAACACGGTATATTACACAGTCATCTGCGAAGAGGCGTACAGTGGATGAGATGTCGTCAGTAATATCGTTTATGTACAGTAAGAATAAGCAGGGACCAAGAACGTCCCTTGGGACACCCCTGATGTTACACTGAATGTATTTGATGTGGCGTCCTGTACAACAATTTTCTGCGTCCTACCTGATAAGAAGCTGTTTATCCATTGCTTAGTATCATTTCGAATTCCGTAAAAGTCCAATTTAGATGACAAACGTTGGTGTGAGACCTTGTCAAAGGCCTTGGAAAAGTCCAAAATGGCCATGTCTGCTTGTTAACTTTCATTCAGGTGTTTCGCTATATCGTCTGTAGTTAAAAGCAACTGGGTTTCACAAGAGCGTTTACGTCTAAAACCGTGTTGATTTTCACAGAGAATGTTGTTTGAGTCCAAATGATTCATAACACTGGAGACGACGATATGTTCAAGCATTTTAGATGCGACTGAAGTTAGAGACACAGGTCTATAGTTTGCAGGTTTCGAACGATCACCCTTTTTAAAAATCGGAACAACGTTATCGGTCTTCCAGTCAGATGGTACGACTCCTGTGTCCAATGAACGTTTCAAAATACACTTGAGAATTTCAGCCATAATTTCACAGTTACGTTTCAAAATAATGATTGGAATCTTATCCGGTCCAGTTGCCTTTTTTCATTAAGACGTTTGATGCTGTTTATGACACCTTGGAAGGTCATTTGGATTCACTCCATGGGTTTATGTAGGGATGGTCCTTTATCCGGAATATTAGCAAGGTTCTCTTTGGTGAATACAGATGTGAACTGATTGTTTAACATTTCAGCCTATTTCTGAGGTGTATCACCTATGGTACCTTCGTCTTTCAGGGTGCTTATCCCAGCTGAGTCCTGTTTCCTGCTCTTGATATACTTCCAGAAGCTTTTTGAATTTTGATCTATTTCTGGGTCAAGCATATCATTCAAATATTCACGAGTCTATATTTAACTTCCTTTTTTATTTCATTGTAGGCATTGCGTAGTGATGTAGTACGTAGTCTTTTGTGCATTTTATCACGTTTTTTCATCATTTTTCTTAGTTCATTTGTAATCCATGGAAGGTCTACTTTTTACAGAGGGATTTAGTCGGAATGTTATTTTTCATTGTTGATGTTACGACAGACTTAAAGTCATTCCAGAGTGTTTCAGCACTGACAGATGGATCTGCGGATAAACACTATCACGGCACGAACCTAGATCTAGCTTGATCTTATCCCAATCAGCTTTACCATAGCGGTACACAGTACGTCTCTCGCGTTTACATGCGACTGACTTCCACGAGGTGGTGACCTGTAACATTTCATGATCACTCATGCCAATAGGAGGACATATGGTGTGTTTTATAACGGTGCTCGGATGTGATGTGAAGAGTAAGTCCAAAATTCTATCTTCACGTGTAGCCATTTTATTGATCTGTTCAAGAGAATGATCACGTGCTATTTTACAAAGTCTATCACAGTGCCCTTTATCCCTTGACCCGGTAGGAGCTGCTGAGTTTTCCCAATTAACGTCACCAAGGTTGAGATCACCGCCAAGTTTTATAATGCAGTTTTTGTATTTAGCGTTGTTGTTGATCTTGCACAGTGATTTGTTCAAGTGATTAAGGGCTTCCAGAGATGATTTTGGTTCACGATAAAATGCCCCAAACAAAATCTTTTTCTTATTCGGCAAAGTTATTTTAATCCAAAGACTTTCACAATTTGTATCGAGGTCAGGACACTGTTCACAATCGTAAATTGGCTTGACAAGAACGATAGCTCCACCGCCTGATTGTTTATCAAACATTTTCAGATCACTATATTTCCTAAATACTTTGTACATGTAATCACAAGGAGTGTTATACGGAAAAAATTCTGCATCAAAAATAGACGGATCCAGGTGAGTTTCAGTTCCTATCATTACACCAAGGTCCATGCTTGATAGCACATGGTAAGTTCCAGTTTTTTGTTTTTAATGCTACAAACGTTTTCAAAAGGTATGGTGAAAGGTGTGTCTTTATTACTGTAATTCACTGTAGTATCTTCATGATCAGTAGAAACACTCAAAGTTCTAGGTGTCACATTACTTGGGATATCTGACAGAGACGATGACAGGTCTGGATCAGAAACAATGCTTTCAGCATGTGCTGACACTGTGACATTTGAGATGTTCATAGGTTTAGGTTCAGGGGGGAGGGGGGGGGGGGGCGAGATCTCGTTGGTGTCGAAACATTAAGATTGCCAGTACCGTGGTTTTTGTTAAAACCATTGAATATGTTTGTGGTTTCAAAAAATGATATATCAACAGTTCCCGAGGATGAAAGGTTAGGAATTCCACAGTGTAAACATGCCCAAGTTCCGTTAAATTTCCCATGAAAGCTATAAAGGCTGTCCGATATGTTGGTGCACCTGTTATGGTACCACACGCCACAACTATCGCATACGAGAGCTTTCGAGTTCCAAACAACACCCCGCGAGCATATGCCACACGGAAACTTAGCCGGCCCGGGTTGGACCTCCACATAACCACACTGTATGATCAACATGTACATCAACAACATTGATGAGAATTTATTTTCTACTTTCATTTTGAACAAGTGTTTACTTCTGTTTAGGACTGCTAGTGAACTTTGAAAATTTATCAGACCGTTTGAATCCGGTTGGCTTTCAGTAGAATCGACAGCAAAGTTGTGCTATTGTAATAGGTTTTGGATGTTCAGTATAAACAATAGTAAGACAATAAAGAAAACATGAGGATAATGTTTAAAATTCCTGTTCGTCATGTCCAGTTTGTTGTGTTTCGTTCCTGGATGTAAACACAGTAGAACCGACTTCCGGTTGCGCGAGCCCGATGCGCAGGATGCCCAATGCCAGAGAAGTGGGTGGGGTAAAATTTCAGTAAAGAAAACTAGTTTTCATCAAGATTCCCTATATTTGGAAGTTGTTGAGCGATGTATAGATGTTTCTGATGTTAGTACATCGATTAATCTTCGAAACGAATTTTAAATCTTTCCGAAAGCGCCAAAAATATCGAAAATATTTTCTTCGGTCAGAGACACGTCCGCACTCTACAACTCCACACTCTAGTGTTCTTACATTTGAGTATAAACAATCAATTGATTACAATACAGATGGATGTCATTGTTTTGAACTGTGTCTGTAACGGGGACATCCTTGCAGTAACGGTGTAATAATTTAGTGGTGTATACCCTTAAACCAACGGAGATAAAAGGCGGGAAAATTCTCCATTATGAAGAGCATTTACAGTACAACGGAGGAAGCCATGTTGCAAAACATCTGTCTTTTTTTCCAAAAATAAAGAAATATGTCCTTGCAGTAACAGTCCTTGAAATAACACCTGATTATGTTATTGTAAGGAATAAAATGGTTACTGCAAAGACATATATGTTCTGTGTAAGCTCTCTAATAGTTATTGTTAAATATAAGTTGTACAATTATTGTAAAATAAAACCTTTCATGAATTGAAATAATTACGTTGATATTACGTACAAAATTGAAACTATTTCACTATAGAAAAATAGTATTTGCTCCATTGCGTTATTGCAAGGACATCACTTGTAACGCCACGGACTTAGATGTTACATGAAGGACTTACAATAGGTCTTCAAGTGATTTATCACATTCATTTTATAACAAATAGATCAAAACATATACTTTGTTACATAAGGAACATAATTTAATAGATAAAAACAAAAGCAAATACAACTCTCAACGACTATGCGGTTTTGTCTGTTACTGCAAGGACATTACATTGTTATCGGAAGCATAGGAAGGACTTGATAAAGGGAAATGCAAATGAGACTTTACAAATAAGGAGATGAACAAATAAATACATACATTAATTAGATAAATAAATAAATAAATACAATATCACATTTCTTTTCAAGATTAACCATGGCCATGTCAAATGCTGAAAGACAGCGAAAGTACAGACAAAATAGGAACAGAGATGCAGAATTTTTTTTAAATTTCTGCAACAATCAAAGGAGAGATACATCAAAGTTAGACTATCAGGAAAGAACAAAAGTGTAAAGAGCATGACAAACAGGGGAAAAAGACATACAAGAAATCAAGGGAAATCAGAAGCGAAAAGATAGAGAAAATACCAAATCAGTGTTAAACAAATTAAAGAATGCCCCCATCAACACCTGAATATGTTCCTGAATTCCAAGAAAGCAGACAGAAAAAATACCATACTAATAAAGAAAATCGTAACAAAGCAAAGTGTTACAGAAAAAAATAACATGCTGAAAGTCGAAATTGAAAATGTAAACAAAAAATTCTGCAGACTGAGACTCAAAACATTCTTAGGATACAAACAAAGTTGTCAAAGGGAACGAAAACTGAATATAATTCGCTAACACAAGAAATGACAATTCAAGACTGGTGTCTGGAAAAAGGCAAACCAAAACAGTGAAGAAAATCAGAAAGCAAAGGAGAGTGCTGTTACAAAGCCTGAAAACATTACACACAAAATATCTATGCGAAGGGAACATAAAGTTAAGTTACACACAATTTTGTAAGTTAAGGCCATTCTATGTGGTCTTTCCGAGAACGAGTGATAGAGACACGTGTGTATGCAAGGTATGTGATAACACACAACTGATGGCCGAAGCCCTGAAGAAAGTGCAATGCAATGACGAATGATGACATTGGAATCCTTGTCAGTATGATGGTGTGTAATACTAAGAAAAAACAAGCATGCATAGGGACTGTGAAAGATGTAGTAACATGGTTAGAGTGGAAAACAAACAATGAGAAGAGGTGTGTTAAGCAAGGTGGAAAAGATGTTGAAAACGTTGTAGCAATAACTGTGAAAGAGAAATGAATGGAACTGTTGACACTTTACTAGATAAATTTTATATCCAGATTGACAGATATATAAAGCATATGTACAGGTTCGCCTCACAGTATTATTACTATAAAACAGAACTGAAAACCTATTAGATAATGAAGTGAAATGATACAAGAAGTTACTAGTGGATCAGGAAGATGTTTATTTTATTGTTCAAATCTTATTATGGATCAGCATTTGTTTCTGTATACAGTTAATGTTACATTTAACAATGTTATTTATATGAACCAGTTTTTTCTTTTTGTTATTATATTTTACAAGAAGTAAGTGGTACACTAGTCTAAAACAATTCTTTCTAAGATTAAATAATGTGTTATTCACAAAAGTGAACATTCTGGAATCTACATCCTTCTCGCACAACATAATCAATATTGCTATAACAAGAACCTATATTCATATTGTTGCTACAAGACATTAAAATTTTAAAAGCCACATTTATAATATTTGCCAGTAATAAATAATCTTTGTCACATAAGATTTACTCTGCTTTTCACATACATTTTTGACCAAACATATTTCATTCTGATATATAATTATTATTAGAAGTGTGACGCGTTTTTTAAAGTTCAGAACGATTATGTTGCTTGTTATTAAATTGTTTCTAGTTACAGTTAGACCAATTATGTTATAGGTCTTTTTTCAAGAGTTTGTTTTTAAAAAGCTACATGTAAATTACATTGCGAAATAACTCAAAATAATGTTTCGACTAATTTATGTTGGTCTCCCAACGTTTGGCATGTTAAATACATTACAAATGAAAATATATATACTTAGTGTTGTTGTATAAATTTTCGATCTTTAAAGTGCCGTACATTATGATTGACAAAATCATAAAATCAAGAAATGACATTATAAAATTATTTTATGACCATCTAGTAACCATCTGGTATGTTTTATTTGATTTGATCAAGTACAAGTGTGATAAATAATAAAGATTAAAGTATCTTTTTTACATCTCTTAAAAAATATGTCCTTCATGTAACAAGAATGTAATTAATGTAACAAACAAACATTTACTAAAGGTATATCGCGCTGTAATCTTCATTATAGAAAATCAGTTAATGTTAACAATTTAGAAAAGTGTTTGTTAGTTCATAGAATATCTGTTTTCTTGACAGTTACTTGAATAAAAGAGTTAAAACATATGGATTCTTGATTTGGCATTGCAGTTTCACAATAAATGTCCTCTGTGTTACACACCAGTGTCTTTGCTGTAACATTAATGCCCTTCAAGTAACAACAACAATAAATATTGCTAAATTGTAATATATTCATTAAATTGTTTAACAAAACATTCTATATTGTTATTTTTTTAAATAAATTTCAATCTAAAAGTAATAAAAATTAAGTTTCAAAGCATATAATTTTACTGAAATTACAAACACATTACATTGTTTTGTTAGTTATGCGCGAGTTATTGAAGCTCCCATTGGATACGTGTAATACAGACACGTTATAGCCGACCGGGATGTGACAAAAGAGCCATCGGGTCATTATCCATTTTCGGGTCGATTATATGAATAGATTTAACTCTAGGTTATGTCTAAAATCTCTTTTCATAATCTCACGAGTCCCAAAAAATGTTTTATGGTCAGTTATTAATTTCTTTTTATTCATTGGATAAAATACATTTACGTCAGATAGTCAATACGACATTGACACTGTATTTGTTAATTGATATAGATACGCATACTAAATTAAATTTAATACTCATCTGCTAGGCTAAACCATTACTGAATTCCAAAGGGTCGTCAATTTGGCTAGGTCACTAATTATTTATGATACCCCGATGATGAGATCATCACCAAATCCCATTTTGAGGTCTCCAAGGAGATTTGACTTTGTCAAAACAAAAACGTAATTTCTGATTCGGCATTATTTATTTCAGTTACCTCAATTTTCCCCAATAACTTGGATGTGACCATAGCTCTTTAATTCAAAATGGTTTAAATAAGGGAAGTTTTAACCAATGGGATCAGATAAAATGATTAGTTATCAAATCCACACCCTCCAAACACATCTACAGAAGTAGTCCAGTCAAATTAACATTTAAGGTAAAACAAATTGCAACAGAAGCCATTTTTCGATTTTTAGCTAGGTAATCATATGCTGATCACCAGAAAAAAAGTCCTCAAAAAAATTATGTGTCAAAAGGTGAAAAATCCAAGATGGCTTCCATGATGGCCGCCATGAATTTTATAACCTCTAAATATCAATGTGGTCGTTTTATATATAGATATAATTCTTCATAATTTGATTGATAATGTTCATTCAGTAGCGTCCATCCAGTTTTCTTGCAACAGTGGCAACTTTTAGGCCAAGGTCAAGGCCATTTCAAGGACGAAATGCGAAAAAGCTTAAAATCTGTTGTTTCCCTCTTATTTTCCTTGCCGTATTATAGATTTCCACCTTTCCCTATCATTATGAAGTTGGTATAATGATTGTTCAGTATGTATTGATTCAATATGAATAATATTTTTTAATTTAGAACATTACAGTTCGGTTAAAACAGCCACTTTTAGTCAAGTATAATTATGGTATCCGAGACGTTTTGGATTCGAAACCATTATTTGTTTGATATCACTTTTGTAATTTAATATGTAGGTATAATGATTCATATTTGGAATGAAAATGTTCAATAGGTAGTGTCCTTCACATTTAATCACAACAGTGACGATATGAAAGCCAATGTCAAGGTCATTTCGAGGTCAAAATGTGAAAGGATTAGTCTTACCAATGATACAAATAAATGCTTACAAGTAAGACTACTTAGTTTACTTACTTATAGTGAACTTAAAACCAGAATCAAACAATGACCATTTGAAGCTCAAGGTGCGTGCTTTTTAAAGGTCACCGTTTTAAGTATATCGATTTTATTAGAGCTCTACGTTTAATATTTACGTTATGTAGAACTCATGTATGTTGGAAATACTCATGGGGTTCTTCAGTTGGAAACAGTCATAAGTGACATAACGAGGGACTCATCAATATTGGGAACTGTCACCCTAGGTACTGTGAGTGACTCGCTTTTATTGGGAAGTATCATCATCAGTACTGTGGGGCACTCATCAGTGTTGGAGACCGTCATGGTCAGTAAGAATATGGGACAAAACAATGACACAATAGTCACCATATGTCCCACCCTGAGCATAAGAAACAATCTCCTTTATTCCACGGAGGTAAGGAACTGTTATCCAAGATCTTAGGTATTAAGTGAGATTCAACAGTGTAGAGAACTGTCATCCTGTGTACTATTGGCCATTCCGCGAACTAGATAACTGCCATCTTATGTTATATAAGACCTGCCGACCACTAGACCCCGATGCTATGCGGGAGGGATGCCGATTACAATTCGCGGTAACGTTGCGAATAATGCGGAAGTGTTTATGAATGGATGCCGATAGATTGCCGAAAGGTTACCGATGTAAATATGCGATGCCCAACTACTATCTCAACTCGTCGGCAAACTGACGGCATCGCTTCCGCTGTCATTCGGGATATACGGCGACGACTCGGCATCCCTTCGGCGATCAACTGGTGCCTTCGGCAACTGTTTGGCCTGTGTTCTTAACATCATTGGCATAGCTTCCGTGTGTAGAACTCATTCCTTCGGCGTTATCGGGGAGCTTTCGGCATCGATTCGGCTTTCCTTCGGGAACCGTTCGGGATAGCTAAATGATTACGAAGCCTTGCAGAAGGCGTCCCGAGGATGCGGAGTGGATGCCGATGGATTCCCGAACACCCCGAACGGTTGCCGATGGTTTCCCGATTACCCTGAATCTCTCCCGAAGCACTTCCGAACAAGACCTTCGGCGTCCAAATTTTAAAACTTTTAAAATTTCGATGCCGAAGCTTTTTTGGTCCGGAAGGCTCCGAAGACATGCCAAACCATCCCGATGAGGTTAATTTCAGCTTCAGGAACCCTTCGGGTCCTAGTGGACGGCAGTTCTTAGGGACTGTCATCATAGGTCACCCCCTTGAAAATATTCATCATAAAACCTATTTGTAGTTGACATAAGGAACTCACCAGTGTTTGCATCCGTCCAATTAGGGCCTATGGGAACTGAGCATATTCCCATAAGAGGACTCACTAGTGTATGGAACTGTCACACTTAAAAGGACTCACAAGGGTTTAGAAAAGTCATCAGATACCCTTAGGTGAACTTACCAGTGTTTTGAAAAGTAGTCATCCAAGGCTTTCTATAGACCAACTAGTGTATGAAAAATCAATGAAGGTCATACGAGGAACTCGTCAATGCTCAATAGATTATACAACGCCCTATGAAAGGCTTAATAAGCGTTAATTCACTTACGACTGTCGTATTAAGCCTTGCGATGGATTCATCGGCATTGGCAGCAGTCATAGTTGAGTATCAGTGTTAGGAACAAATAATGAGGTCATTACGTGGGGGGACTTGGCAGTGCTGGGAGAAGTCATTCAAAGACGCACTTGTTTTAATTAGACCCTAATATTAGACGCACGTGTACTGGAAGCAAACCTATAAGGATCTATAAATGACTCATCAGAGTTGGAACAAGTCATGCAAAATCATCTGAGGTACTTGTCTTACATGTAGACCCTATGTGATTCGGGCGTGTTGACAGCAGAATTATAAAGGTCCATGGAAGACTTATCAGTGTTCGTTACAATCATATTAGTGCACATGTATATGAAGGACTCCCCAGTGTTGTAAGCTGTAATCAAATGTCCTCTCGGACTCATCAGTGTTGGGAACCATCAATGAAAGTCTTATTGGAGACTCATCAGTGCTTGCAGAAGTTGTCATTGTCACTGTGGGAACTCATCAGTGTTGGCTACACCCGTCCTATGTCATGTAGGGGACTCATCAGAGCTGATACCACTTATCCTAGTCCCTGTGGTAACTTGCAAGTGTTGATAACAATATTCTATCGATGACTTATCAGTGTAGGGAACAAACACAAGGTACTATTATAGTACATTAATTAGTAGATTCAATAATGTTGGGGAACTAGTATTATATGTACTGAAAGGTCTCACCATTACACGGAGCATTCATCTTAAGCACATATCTGTGTTGGAAACCATTGAAGTAGTGTCAATAGTGTACTTATCGGTGCAGGGATTATCTTTCGCCTGACCTGGTACTAGCCAGTGTTGGCAACATTTTATGTATCAAAGTCCTTGTAGTTTTGTTGATATAATGGAATCATTGGGTGTTGAGAATAGTTATTACATACCACATAGAGGAATCATCAGTGGTTACACTGCTAACAACAACCACACACGGTCCAATTAAATATTCAGAACTGTTAATCACAGCCATTCAATAATTCAATGCTCTAATTGTAGGAGCAAGCCTGAACAGTCATCAACGACATTATGACAGTATTCAATTTTGACACAGTCAGTGTTGGAACTATGTGATGCTCATCAATGTACTGAACAACTAGCATAGGCCCTATGGGCAACCTACAGGGTTGAAATATTCATCCTCGTTATATGAGGTACCACATTACACACCCACCAATGTTCCAAGCACACATTCAACATACTGAATATTGTCTTACTCTAAGCAACACTAAAAGACAAATATCTAACCCTTTGAAAAAATACAGTGTGGAAATACCATAGCATTGTAACTGTGTATTTTTGTATCCTGAACGACCTTGACCCTTAATTGGTTAGTGTTGTAGATTATACCAACTACTTTTATGCTTTAATAGCCTTAGAAAATATGAAATATACCTAACATCAATGAAAATATAGCATAATAATCTTTTTTCCTGTAATTTGACCTTGAATGGCCTTGACCTTGTCCTCAAAGTGGTCATTGTTGCAGACAATTTAAAAAGCCTTATTTAATTTATAATATTCACACAGACATTTAGTTATACCAATGAAAATTCTAATGCTACAACTGATAATAATAGTTATCACAATCAGCTCTTGGACACGATGTACTTGAGAAATACTGGCTTTTTTCACAAATTTCAATATTCTGATTTAAAAACATGCCTTATAATAAATAAATATACACTTACCAACTACGTTCATGCTTTAATAACCTCATACAAGGTAAAATAGATCCTAACCCAATGAAAGTATAGAGGAAAAATCATTTTTTAGCGTATTTAAGTAGTTTGACCTTGAAATGGCATTGACCTTGACCTTTGAATGGTCACTTATCCTGTCCAATTTGATGCACACTTTATCATGAACACTTTCCATGCAAATATTTCTTATTATATTGATATATAGAACTACCTCGTTAGAAAATTGATAGTTAGTGGTTCAGCAATTTATGGCAGACATCCTGGACGCCATCTTGGATTTCACCCCTTTCCCCTTATCAAATTTTTGAGGACTTTTTTTCTTAAGTCCGCCAAGGTTTGAACTTGACGTTGGTGAAAAAATTGTTTCTGTTGCAATTTGTTTTGGGTTAGGCCAATTTGGAGCCTATTTTGACTGGACTAAAGTCACATTGCCTTCTACAAACAACGCTACCTTACGGTACGGCCCAATGCTGTCGAATGTCTCGTATCCAAAGTATTTACGGTCCGTTGTTCGGGTGTGTTTTATAATACAAATCGTCTTTATAAATAACTTGATAAATAACGGACTTCGGGACGATCCAAATACAGACTAGAACGTGGTAGACAATGACACCATAAACAGCATGTAAACATTACCAGAAAATCATTAACTAAGTTATATAACATAGCCTTTGAACAGAAGCCATTTTAGGTTCGCTAAGACAGACAAATTGCAACATCCAGACGCATCCCTGCCATTTCTTAGTTATGTCGAATTAAACTGTTATATGTATACGAGCTTTGACTTGATATTATCATGGTTTATATTCATTATTGCGTTCGTGTATGGTCGTCTGTCTGTGCATTACACATAGGAAGCTATAATTCTCCACATCACGTGGTTAGTGACCGTTAGTGACCGTCTGTGGTCTCCAATTTCACTAAACAAGAGCTATCAATCACACTATATATATTGTCTGGCACAGTTTTCGAAGCTTCAGGGCCTTGTACAAATTTCTTTAAATACTCCCAAAGATTTCTGCTTAATAGTGCAATAAGTCCATTAAAATCAGAGCTTTAGAGATTGTATATAGTCGTGTCTCTGATGGAATTTATCTCTAAAATCGCACCTCAGTTACATGTGCATTAAAATAGCGAAGAGCAATTCATCGGATTTTAATAATATCACAAAAGATCGGTGTATTTAGAAAATACGTTCGTTCGAGGTTTTTTTGAATTAACAAATCGAATCACAATTTTCGCTAATTGCCATACAATTTCATTTATTGGTGACATTGTACTTGAGTCAAAACATAAATGCCAATTTGCGATTTATAATTCCATTGCCTATTCAACATATTACCAATATACGTATTAAAAACCTTGCTTTAAGCTTTTACCATACACAATCTACTAAATCTATGGCCGACAGGCCAAAAGTAATATAGTTCCTGTTGAATATTACTTTTGCTTCTCAAAATTACCCACTGGCCAACATAGACCTCTTCAATAATCTGACAAATCATCTTCATAATTTGCCACGACATCGACTCTTGTTAACGTAAACATACTCGGTTTCTCGTAGGTTTGTGACCTAGGGGTATGTTACTAAACTTATTAAATATACTCCAAATACGTTTCTTAAACTGAAACTGTTCCACAAACTCCGGAAACAAAATCCCTTGCAAAGAAAGCAGATAAGCTTGCCAAGCTAATTTAATACAAGAAATATGAAGCCTATCAATGACATTTCTGTCTTGCACCAAAGTCAAATTGTTGCGAAAGATTTTAAAGTTATGCAGAATAATGTGATTGTGCCATCTGGCAGAGTAATACATGACTTTGACAAAAGATGCAAATTAACTTATCTAATTATGAAGATATACTTTGAAAAAGCCTTGTTATACATGCAAACAATCCTGACTCCAAGGAACGAAGGAGTTTTTTTTCAAGGATTGCAAATCAATTAATTTATTGAGACAACGGTACTTTTCTAGGATATCTAGCACAGCGTCAACATGCTTCCTTTGCTATAAATGAGATACCTAAAATGATATTGCGACATGGAGAGGTATTTTAGTTGCATACTTACTAGTTAAAAATTATGTATTTAGCCAAAGTGATCACAAAAGGATTCAATAAAATTCACTACTTAAAGTCGCATAGGCAAAGTGCAATTTAATCCTTTGTGACAATATCTTATTGATTTCCAGCAACCGGGAGAATACGTTGCGTGCAATGGCTATTACATATTATAAAACAGAACGGAAACGTCTGACATAACAAAAGTATAATTGACACACTTGAATTGATCGTATAACAGTAAAACCATTAGTCCCCATTGGTAAGTGAATATATTTACTTTTGTTTCACAAAAACCCGCAGCAACCCAGACATGGTCATTATCCATTGTAGTCGTTTCTATGTGGAATAATATAGCAAACAACGTCGAACCTATCATTATTCTCTTATTTTATGAGGGAAAGTATTTATTTTAACTGCAAAGGAAACATATATTTTGCATTAAAAAGGTTAGTGAATGTCTCTGACGTCGTATCAGCAAATGTCTACAGTATTGATCTTCATATTTATTTCCTCACCAATATACTATTGTCGATTCAAAGATGTCTGTCAAAACCGTCATTATGTTCCATTTCTGAATAGCTAATTGCAGCAAATATAACCACTGCGCTATAGGACCATTAGCTTTTTAATTATTTAAGTGTATTATTGATGGTAGAATTTAATCCTGACACACCTTTAATAATCGACCAGGTTGAATGTTTGTTTACGTGGTTGTGACAGAGATCTTTGAATCAACTATAGTAGGTTTTGATTATGCCATAGATGAGTAATGAGCATACTCTACACTCGGGAACACCGTGTTTTTGTTATTTATTTGCAGCTATATCATCCTGCACTTGGGCTTTTACTCATTTCCCTAGGTTATGTGTGGGCATTGGTCTGTGTACTTGATTTGTTACTGTTTTCTGTGCTCGGCTGGTTAGGTTAGGTGCTACCTTCCCTGACCAATTTCGTCATATCTTTTATGCTACTTCCCCTGTCCGATTTTCTCATATCTTTAATGCAAGTTTTTGTACTATACTCAATGATTTTTTTATTTTGTCTGTTTTAAACCTGAACAAGTTACACAATTTTTGAATGGTTTCTTTGACTGGTGCATAACTGTGTATGGCATTCTTGATAATAAATAATGTCCGCTTTGTTCATTATGCTTGTATGTCTATCATCTATGCAGCTGCTCCGGATTAATCTGTTTGTTCATATTTCGATGGCTTAGAATTAGAGTGGCGTACAACCTTTAAGATTCATACATATTTTGAATGAGCATTACAAGGCGCTTCTTATGAGCCCATTTTCATAAAAATCTAAAATTGTCATGTTGACCAAAATGAAGTTTTAAAAACGTGTTTTCCCATAGGTAAAGAGTAAATTACAGACAGTTTTCTCTTGTTTTCTCTTGTTTTCTCAATATATCGATTTGGTAGTTACGACCTTGTTCTAAGCCATCGATTTGAGTTTGTCCTCGTGATCCGATTATTCTCGTGTGCCTTTCATGCACTACTGTTTCTGTTGAGTACTGCATTCACTGCCCAGATATGCTGTTTTCTCTTGATTTCTTCAGAAATAATGGCTCCAGAAGACAAAACGTCAAATTCCATGATATATGACCATAACCACGCTATAAAACCTTTCACACTCTCACAGAATTTAAGTGTTTATCATCCTTTAAATGCATCATTTACGTTAGTGCGTATGTAAGGTCTGAAAGGTGACTGCAAAACCAGACATTAATTTAAAAGTGGTTGCAAGATAATAGAAAAGCATTTACTTAAGGACGATTTCGGTAGTAATTTATGCGCATCCCAATGCGCAAGTTTGACTCTTCACCGAGAAGATACTCGCACCTGACTTCGGATACGCAACGCTAAAATAATGTCGGCTCAATATAGAGTCAAGGGCTGTTTTACTAGCAAATCAAAAGCTATGCATAATGTTAGAATGAAGAATTTGTATAATTCTAACAGAAGGTGTCAGGTTCCTTTTAATATTGAGTCTGAACGTGAAAATAATCGTTCCGATAGCGTTACCCCACCCACCAATGAGCGTTCACTTTCAACTTCGTCTGCCGAAAGTCGCTCGCTTTCAAGCTTTTGTATAGCAGGCAGGAGAATTGTTGAAATTGATCATTTGGCTAAACAGATGTTTTGCACTGATTGCAAAATGTCGTTAAACCTGGTGGATATTTCCCACGAAGTCAAACACGGCTTGGGATCCACCTTGTTTATAGACTGCCAGTGCGGCATTGTAAATAAGGTCTCCACATGCAAATCCCACCGCACAGGAGCCCGTGGGCCAGCTGTGTTTGATATAAACACAAAAGCTGCCATAGGTAAATCATATTCTGATCAATATTTTTATCATTTGATTATTTCTTTTTTGTGAATGTTGTTAAATTTGTAGATTTATCCGGCAGCATGTTAAAAGTACATGCCGGCAGTTGCCATTTCACATTGCATGTCTCGTTTCGTTTCTCTTTGTTTTGTTAATTTATTGGAAAGCAAAGTGGAACAGTATTTCGGATAAACTTGGCCCGGATGAGTAATTTTCAAGTTTGTAGTGCCAGCAATCGCTGATCAGATCAGGATGACATGCAGTCATGAAATTAACTTGCTAAGGAGAGATACAAGGAATACGGGTACGTTAATGGCTTTGCTTGTTTCAAATAGATTCCTTTTAATTGGTTCTTTAATGTGACCGGTGTGCATATCGCAGATACATGTGACACTAACTCTTCTTGTTGGGTTGGAAACACAAATAGCGTTTCAGTGAGTGACCAAGTGCCCTAGCTGAGAATCCAATTCAAAACCTTTTGATCACTTTATCCGCTTGACCACTGTGCTGCCCATGTAAATAAGGTCTCAAATTCTCAATGTTTAAAATAATGCCAAGCATAGCTTTTATTTGCTTTGTTTTTACTGAAATATTGAAGGCATATATATATGTGTGCCTCCACACCCATTTGAACCCAGGTTGCCTGGTTAGCCGGCAAACCGCTAACCACTCAGAGCTACGAATTTTCAATGTTGACATTGTAAATAATACTTTGATATATTTTGTACCGATGCTGGGGTAAAGTTTCAAAGACCTGAATATTGGTAGATTTTTCTAATTTCATACAGTTCTGTTAATTTTGTTTCAAAGCTACTGAAATTACAAAACTTAATGAGTTAATTGCAAATAAAATTTAATTGACTAGTAAAAGTGAAATTAATTAAGCTGTGACTCAAGTTTCAAAGAGTCTTAGACATAACATACAGACTAATCATATTCATTTATGTTGAAAATAGGTGTGATTTATTTTAATAATTATTACAGCGTTTCCACGGTTGCTGAAAAACATACTTTTTGTAGGTCAGGGAAAAGTCAGGAAATTCTCCATTAAAGATATTGTCAATGATAAGTGTCATTTCCTATCTATATAGATGAAGAACATACTAAATAAATCCTAGCTCGCTATGCATGCTCAGGATAATGTTTTATAAATCAAAATTACTTAATTTCAATCAACTGCCAAAACACATGAAGCAAATTTAGCTTCCCAGTGTTCCCACTGACATTTTTACTTGGAGTACAAACACAGGTCTTCTTACAATTCTGTACCCCCTGAGTAACAGTTATATAGTAGAGTGCATCAAAACTGGGCGTAAAGCAAGCCATTTAGGGGGATAAAAAACCCTCACTTAGGTATTTTTGGGAACACAGTCACTGGCCTTCTTTTCTCTCCAAAATGTATTTATATTGTGCAATTTTGCCTGACTGCTCTAAAAAGTCAGGGAAAACTACTCTGTTTTGGGGCGTCAGGGAACCCTGTTATAATTACTGATTAAATTATAATTGTAATTATTTTTCAGAAATAATCTGAAATACACAACTCTTAAACTTGGCGACACTGAGCTGGATGGTACCCAGTGATACCCATGCAATTTGCATTTAATACTCCATACTGGTTCTCAGAAAAATATATGGAGGGGGACCAAGATCCTTGGGGTTTGTTTGACATCATTGCATGTAAATTTGAATATAAATGGCTGGTTGATACTTGTTTTTACAAATAAAGCCAACTATGAATAAATATGAATATTTTCATCAGTGGAGGGGTCAATTATATTAAATACATAGTTTTTATGTATATAATGTATGTATTTATTTGTAATGGCATAAGGAGGCTGATCCTCAATTTTGATAATGTTTTACTCACTTATTTTTAGAAAAGAATATCAGCTCAGGAGGTGGCTATGTTCTTTTTAGCTCACAGGATGAGTTATTGTGATTTGTCTGTGAGTGGCATCCTTTTGTCTTCAACAATTAATTTGAACATCTCCTGATTACTTCTTAGCTAATTTTGAAGAATCTTCTTATAATTTATCAGATGCAATGATGGGCTGTCAGATTTCTAGCTTTCATCATGATTCAATTAAAAACATGCCCTATTTCTAAATCATGTCACAGATCTATGTTTATATTGTGTCCCTCAGTCAAATTCCTATTTCCACTCTATGAATATACATGTATCATGCATGGAAAATTAAAAAAGATTCTTTGCAGACGCTGCTGACCTGATTTCATTTTAGTTGCACTAAATGTTCCTTTTGTAACCATTTACCAAATACCTTATGGCTCAAAAACAGGCTAGTTTCTACTATTTTTATATGTAGAAAACATAAAAATCTTATCAGAAAATCTTATCTTATCTTGCACTTTTTCAATACAATTACTCAGGAATGTTCCTTGGCTGACCTTCTACAATTTGAAATTTAATGTTTATTGCTTAAATGTTATAAATATGGCTGTCAGGGGTGGGGCTAATTTATACTATAATAGAAAACTTTAAAATCTTCTTCTCTGAGAAACTGCTGGTCGGATTTCAATATGAATTCACAAGAATTGTACCATTGTATGACTCTCCTCTGATGATTAATTTCTTTGTTGAGCTGGACTTGTACATCAGATATAGGTAGACATGGAATGGTACTCAGATGAGCAATCTGGGGACCACCCTCTTGTTAAGGAGGTTTATGGAAGCTATTTGAAGGTTCATATTGAACCTGTGCATGTGCATGTATCTTCAAGAAGTAACAACTGAACTGGTAAGTATTTTAATGTTATTTTCATTTCTTGCTGTATTCACCAAAATAAAAGCTCCCTCACTTTTTGGAGAATAAAATACTTTTTTAAAAAAAATCCTATAATAATTGATGTTTTATATTTTTCGAAAATTAAAACTCCCAAATAAACACCCCCTTTGCAGAATGCATTCCCCTGGGTGCATTTATTCCTGGGAATATGGTATATAATACATGTATTAATTAATAAGGAAATACTTGACACTAAACTTGCATGCTTAAAAAAACTAGTGACTAATATTACTCCCATACCAGTTTGTTAGAAGAAGGATCTCTAAACTTGTACTCAAGCTGTCAATTTATTCATCCTAGAATTATGTTCCAGTCATTATTATGCCCGCCCAGGAATTTATGCATAACAAAAATGTCTGAATTCCTGCTGACCCCACTTCCGCCTCCCCCGAATACGCCCTCCCACCCCTGGACAGGTAAAATATTGAATGATGCATGATTATAGTTGATTCAATAAGTAATACTAATGAGGAACCTATCTCATTCGGAAGAATAGCTGGTTTTACTGTTAACTCAGGTATACTTACAATGTAGTTAAACCTAGATACACATAGTTTACCTGACAGACAACTCAATGTTTACTATCCGTTCTCGTTTAATTTTCTAACTATTGTAGCTGTTATGAATTGTATAAACAGTTCAACTCAAAATCTGACTTTGTTGATTTTCTTCCAAGTGTTGAAAAGTTGCTGGTTCCTTGTGACAGGGTAAGTTAGTACTGATGAGCATACAGTCCAGGAAAATTGAGTTGTTTAATTAGCAGTGATATATCGCTAAAAGACTGTGTAAATAACCAGAATAAACAATTACTTCTTTTTAGCTTTGGTGATCACTCTGTCCGTTGCCGCCCATCAGTTAACAATTGTTTGTGTGCACACTAGAGGCAGCAGTTTTCAGGGCTCGACACTAACACTGGTCCCCTGGTCCGAGGCCAGTGAAAATCAAGAAGGACCAGTGAAAATCTTGAAGGACCAGTAACTGTTTTATTTACAAATTTTAGGTTTCTTTGCTGGGGGACCAGTGACCAAAAATAGTTAGTGTCAAGCCAATCTTCATGAAACTTGGTCACAATGTTGTTCTCTATGAAATCTAGGCCTATTCCAAAATGGGTCATGTGTGAGGTCACAGGTTTGATCCAATATAAATGAAACTTGCACAGAATGTTGTTCTCCATTAAAACTAGGGAAATATCTGAATTGAGTCATGTAGGCAAAAAAACTAGACCACTGGGTCAAATCATTGTAAAATATTGTGTTCACTCTAGATACCACAGTTTGGGTCAAATGTTCATGAAACTTAGCCTAAATGTTTGTCTTACTGATATCTGGGCCAATGTTTAAGCTGGTTCATGTAAGGTTAAACACTAGGTCACTTGGTCAAATCTAAAAATAATGTGTATGCACTCTATGTATACCTCAGTTTTGATTCATTATTCAAGACACTTGTCTCTTAGAAGTTGTAAGATATAAGGTGCATTCTAAGACAGGTGAGTGACCAAGAGCCCTTTAGACCCTCTTGTTAGATAAGGTACTCAACTACTTATTTATCATATTTCGCCTTACAAACACAATTTGTTCATATTACAATTTTTCAGGAATGTTGCATAGTGGATCAGGGGCTACACAGATCAAAAACTTCTTGTCATGTCTTGAAATAGAAGGCGTCCATCACACAACAATGAAAAAAAGGGAACTCGAAGTTGAGCCACACCTCGCTAGTGTTACTATGCAATCATGTTCAGATATCCTAGCAAAGGAAATTAATCTAAACAAGTAAGTTGTTTACTCTATGATGAGTGCATTTCTAGCTAATTATTGATACATTTGTTATAAATGTGACAACCAGGTAAAACATTCCCTAACATTATTATGTACAAAAGTAAACCGTTTTTTGCCCATTATAACGTTTCATACATTGACCAATTTTACATTTACATGGCATTATAACATAAAGCATCTCCTTTTGTTGTTTTTATTGAGGCGGTGTGCAGTGTGCAAGATCCAGGTATCTAGCTCAAAGGTCAAGGTCACACTTAGAGGTCAAACTTCATCAATGGCCATTATAGACCTTGTCCAGGCTGTGTCTCACTCATGAATTGACCAATCTTTCTAATATTTGGCATGAATCGCTTCATTTAACGGAGGGCCATGACAGACCCCCAGGTTCCTATCTCAAAGGTCAAGGTCACAGTTGAAGGTCAAAGACGAATTGAAGCTTGTCCAGACCAATGTTTGTTATACTTGGCATGAATGTTTACCTTCATGAGACGGAGTGTCATGTCAGACCCTAGGTTACCATCTCAAAGGTCAAGGTCACAGTAAAAGGTCAAATTGTTCAGACTATAACTTTGTTGTGCATTGACTGATCTTTCTTATATTTGGCATGAAGGTTCACCTTCATAATCTGTGTCATGCTCAACCCTCAGCTTCCTATCTCAAAGGTCAAGGTCACAGTTACAGGTCACATTTCTAATAGAAGCTTGTCTGGACCATACTTTTGTCATGCATTGACCAATCTTGCTTAAAATTGGCATGAATGTTAATCTCTATTAATTTGAGTGTCATGAGCAACCTCTAGGTCATTTCTCAAAGACCAAGGTTGTAGTTAGAGGTCAAAGGTCAAATTGAAGTTTGTAGGGATCATTTCTTCTTTCTGCATGCTAGCATTTGATGTAACTTGGCACATTTAAGTGCATTTATTTCAATGTGCATCAATACTCGACATAATTTGCCCGAGGGCACAATTATATTTCTAGTTAACCAGGTTTTCACAAAGTTAAACCTGGTTATTAGAATGCCGAAAATGGCGGGCGTCAAACAGGCGATATCCGGTCAATAACTTAAGTTCGGATTTACCAATCTTGACCAAACTTGGTATGTAGGATCCTTGAATGAACATCTAGCCAGCGGTGCTCTTGTTAGGCTTTGGAATTAAAATTGTACTTTTCCCAATTTGGACCAAATGTCTCTAAAATTCCCAATCCCAAGGATAGGGGTCATGTTCCCAAAAAACTGAAAAAGCCCAGTTTTCCTTATTAAATCACTTATATGTCCCCTCCTATTGTTTATTTATGCCTCCTTAAATTGTTTTTTATCTGTCCGTTACCTGAATCCTGTTTTTGTCATTCCAAGACCCGCATACCGTATAATAGCACTTCCGTTTCTGTTTTACGACTTCTAGTATTTATAGACCTATTAACAGCTTTTAGAAACACGAGTGATACAAATACAAGGTATAAGTGGTCAGCCTATTGGTTAGTAAACCAGTGTAAGCTCCGCCCCCCTTTTGATAAGGGCTGGTTATATACATGTTGTAACTGCATGAGAGTATCAGAGAGAGAGAAAAGCATTACTGTAGCTTACGAGTCAAAATAAAGAACCATATTATAAACCATCACATGTTGCACACGGTATAACGACAGGTGGCAGTATCAGTGTTTGGTTCGCAAACGATTAAAAAAAAATAAGATAAAAAATATTTAAAATCCGTCACTGAGCTCTCCCTTTAGGAGTTGATGCCTTTCCAGGAGTAAGTAACCTTTTATTTCTCTTCGATTCCATAGTTTGATTCTCATGAGCCATGTTGTAAAGTAGGCAGTTTCCCTATTATGTCCGAGGCTCTTTCGTCAGATAAACGCCGAGGAGTTTGATTGGTTTGCCCAGTGTCTGAATATTTGACTCAGGTCCATATGCTTGAAACATAGTAGACAATGAGATTTAAACTAGATAAAAGCAATATTTTCAGAAATAGCACTAACACAGAGGAAACACCAGGTGCCGCCTTCAAATATGACATGGGTTGGCAGAAGCGTGGTTCAGGTAGGGCTTATGACAGTAAGTCTGGTGTAGGAACTGTCTTAGGCAGCAAAACTGGCAAAATTTGTGCTTTTGGCATTAGATCGAAAGACTGCCGAAAATGTTCTTTTCACCAAAATTTAGGTAAAGTACCCCCAAAGCACAACTGCCTCAAAAACTGGACAGGTTCATCAAAGGCAATGGAAAGTGACGTTGCTGTTGAATCAATAAAGAATATTGAAATTGAGAACATTCAGGTCTCTACGGTTATCATGGATGATGATACCACTACCATGGCCAAAATACAACAAAGTATTCCCCATCCAGTCGTAAAATGGAGTGACATTAATCACACAAAGAAACACCTAGGTACTAGTCTGTATATACTCCAGAAAAAACACAAACGTCTCAGTACCGGATGCATAAAATATTTTCAATCATGTTTTGGCCATGCTGTAGCTCAAAATAAAGGGAACTCTCAAGGCTTAGAAAAATCCCTACGTCAAATTGTCCCGCATGCGTTTGGCAATCATGAACATTGTGACAATAATTGGTGTGCTTATCATGAAAATCCATCAACTTACAAACATAAATATTTTGCATATGGGCGTGATTTGTCTGGGGAAGAGCTTGAAGTAGACTTAACATCACTTCTTGAGACATTCATAAGAAATGTTGATAAAATTTCACCTGGAGAATCAACCAGAGATGTTGAATCTTTCAACAACATGATTGCTTCAAAAGCACCAAAAAGATGCCATTATTCAGCCTCCAGTGCTCTTAAGAACAGGGTTAATTGTGCTGTAGCTGAAAAGAACATAGGTACTACTTATGTTAATCAGGTCAATTCATCAGTTGGTGTTTCACCTGGTAGGTTATTTGAAAAGCATGCCCTTAAAAAAGACAAAATACGTAAACGAAGGTTATTGTATGAGAATACCAAGGCCTTCAAAAAACGAAAGATAGAAAAAAAGCTAATGAAAAGTTCATCCAAATCACAAATTGAGTTGCGTGAAGGAATAACGTATCAATCTGCAGTAGGTTTTCAAGAAACCAATGCTAATGATGTCACAGAAATCCCTTGTCCTAAACTTGCACCCCTGGACATTGAAGTAAAGTTCCCTGAACAATATTTGTTAGTCTATTGTGACATAGAAACCACCTCATTAAGTTTGGATTGTGATATAATTCAAATAGCTGCTGTAGCTAATCTTGATTGTTTTTCTGAGTATATTTTACCATCACAGCCTATATCTCCTGTTGCGTCTCAGGTTACTGGGTTGGTCTTGAATGGTAATGTGCTATTTTATCAAAACAAGCCTGTACGTTCAATCTCATTAAATGAAGCTTTAGCATTATTTTTAGCTTGGCTTAATGATAGGAAGCCTTGTGTATTGATAGGACATAATATCAAGACCTTTGATTTCCCCAGGTTGTTGTGTGCATTTGAAAAGTGCCATTTGTTGCCTGCATTTCATGACAGTGTGGTAGGCATTGTAGATACACTTCCATTATTTAGGAACCTTTTCCCTGCATTTGACAAACATAATCAGGAACATCTGGTCACTAACATTCTTGGACAATCATATATTGCTCACAATGCAAAAGAGGATGTGATAAGTTTGCAAAAACTTGTTGTCCATATCAATCCGTCCATTGAGGTTATGTCCATTCATAGCTCGGCAATATCTTTTTTGTTGGAAAAACACCATTTTGAAAGAGGTGCACAAAGCAATATGACCACATTAGCTGAGCTGTATGATCAAAAGATTCTAACAAAACCAATGGCATTAAAAGTTGCAAGGAGTGGACTTCAGCTATGTCATCTAAAACTAGCAATATCACGTGGAGGTGTTGATGGACTGGCAAAACTGTTCTCAGAAAATATCACTGGTAAACCAAGAGTGACTAAGTCCAAAAAAATTGTAATCAGACTTCATGAGTATCTTACAAAGAAAACGTAGATTAGATCATTCTAAATACATGTATCTCAGGTTCATGACTCATTGTTTAACCACAATGTTTATCTCTATTTCATACACAGTTCTTCAATGTCTATATGGTGGTTGATGTGATAGTCACTAGCCGTATTGTTTATCTCTATTCCATACAACGTTTCAATGTCTATATGGTGGGTGACGTGATAGTTGCTAACCGTATTGTTTATCTCTATTCCATACACTGTTTTTCAATGTCTATATGGTGGGTGACGTGATAGTCGCTAACCGTATTGTTTATCTCTATTCTATACACTGTTTTTCAATGTCTATATGGTGGGTGATGTGATAGTCACTAGCCGTATTGTTTATCTCTATTCCATACACTGTTTTTCAAAGTTTATATGGTGGGTGACGTGATAGTCACTAACCATAATGTTTATCTCTTTTCCATACAACGTTTTTCAATGTCTATATGGTGGTTGATGTGATAGTCACTAGCCGTATTGTTTACCTCTATTCCATACAACGTTTCAATGTCTATATGGTGGGTGATGTGATAGTTGCTAACCGTATTGTTTATCTCTATTCCATACACTGTTTTTCAATGTCTATATGGTGGGTGATGTGATAGTCACTAACCATAATGTTTATCTCTATTCTATACACTGTTTTTCAATGTCTATATGGTGGGTGACGTGATCATCACTTACCATTATGTTTATCTCTATTCCATACAACGTTTTTCAATGTCTATATGGTAGGTGACGTGATAGTCGCTAACCATTATGTTTATCTCTATTCCATACACTGTCTTTAAATGTCTATATGGTGGGTGACGTGATAGTCGCTAACCATAATGTTTGTCTCTATTCCATACAATGTTTTTCAATGTCTATATGGTGGGTGACGTGATAGTCGCTAACCATTATGTTTATCTCTATTTCATACAACGTTTTTCAATGTCTATATGGTGGGTGATGTGATAGTCACTAACCATAATGTTAATCTCTATTCCATAAACATTTTTCAATGTCTATATGGTGGGTGATGTAAAAGTCGCCAAACATAAAGTTTATCTTTATTTCATACACTGTTTTTCAATGTCTATATTGTGAGTGATGTGATAGTCCCTAACCCTAATATTTATCTCTATTCCATACACCGTTTTTCAATGTCTATATGGTGGGTGATGTGATAGTTGCTAACCATAACGTTTATCTCTATTCCATACAACGTTTTCAATGTCTATATGGTGGGTGATGTGATAGTCACTAGCCATAATATTTATCTCTATTCCATACAACGTTTTCAATGTCTATATGGTGGGTGATGTGATAGTCACTAGCCATAATGTTGATCTCTATTCCATACACTGTTTTTCAATGTCTATATGGTGGGTGATGTGATAGTCGCTAACCATAACGTTTATCTCTATTCCATACAACGTTTTCAATGTCTATATGGTGGGTGATGTGATAGTCACTTACCATTATGTTGATCTCTTTTTCATACACCGTTTTTCAATGTCTATATGGTGGGTGATGTGATAGTCACTAACCATAATGTTTATCTCTATTCCATACACAGTTTTCAATGTCTATATGGTGGGTGACGTGATAGTCACTAGCCATAATGTTGATCTCTATTCCATACACAATTTTCAATGTCTATATGGTGGGTGGCGTGATAGTCGCTAACCATAATGTTTATCTCTATTCCATACACCGTTTTTCAATGTCTATATGGTGGGTGATGTTATAGTCACTTACCATTATGTTTATCTCTATTCCATACACAGTTTTCAATGTCTATATGGTGGGTGACGTGATAGTCACTTACCATTATGTTTATCTCTATTCCATACACAGTTTTCAATGTCTATATGGTGGGTGATGTTATAGTCACTAATCATAATGTTTATCTCTATTCTATACACCGTTTTTCAATGTCTATATGGTGGGTGATGTGATAGTCACTAATCATAATGTTTATCTCTATTCCATACACAGTTTTCAATGTCTATATGGTGGGTGATGTGATAGTCGCTAACCCTAATGTTTATCTCTATTTCATACACCGCTTTTCGATATCTATATGGTGGGTGATGTGATAGTCACTAACCATAATGTTTATCTCTATTTCATACAACGCTTTTCGATGTCTATATGGTGGGTGATGTGATAGTCACTAACCATAATTTTTTATCTGTATTCCATACACCGTTTTTCAATGTCTATATGGTAGGTGATGTGATAGTCACTAACGGTTTTGTTTATCTCCATTCTATACACCGTTTTTCAATGTCTATATGGTGGGTGATGTAATAGTCGCTAACCATAATTTTTTATTTCTATTCCATACACCGTTTTTCAATGTCTATATGGTAGGTGATGTGATAGTCACTAACGGTTTTGTTTATCTCCATTTTATACACCGTTTTTCAATGTCTATATGGTGGGTGACTTGATAGTCACTAACCATAATGTTTATCTCTATTCCATACACCGTTTTTCAATGTCTATATGGTTGGTGATGTAATGGTCGCTAACCGTTTTGTTTATCTCTATGCCATACACCGTTTTTCAAAGTTTATATGGTGGGTGACGTGATAGTCACTAACCATAATGTTTATCTCTATTCCATACACTGTTTTTCAAAGTTTATATGGTGGGTGACGTGATAGTCACTAACCATAATGTTTATCTCTATTCCATACACTGTTTTTCAATGTCTATATTGTGGGTGATGTGATAGTCACTAACCATAATGTTTATCACTATTCCATACACTGTTTTTCAATGTCTATATGGTGGGTGACGTGATAGTCGCTAACCGTATTGTTTATCTCTATTTCATACACTGTTTTTCAATGTCTATATGGTTGGTGACGTGATAGTCGCTAACCGTATTGTTTATCTCCATTCTATACACCGTTTTTCAATGTCTATATGGTGGGTGATGTGATAGTTGCTGACTATAACGTTTATCTCTATTCCATACACTGTTTTTCAATGTCTATATGGTGGGTGACGTGATAGTCACTTACCATTATGTTTATCTCTATTTCATACACCGTTTTTTAATGTCTATATGGTAAGTGACGCCATAGTCGCTAACCGTATTGTTTATCTCTATTCCATACACTGTTTTTCAATGTCTATATGGTGTGTGACGTGTTAGTCGCTAACCATAGTGTTTATCTCTATTTCATACACTGTTTTTCAATGTCTATATGGTGGGTGACGTGATAGTCGCTAACCGTATTGTTTATCTCTATTTCATACACCGTTTTTCAATGTCTATATGGGGGGGTGACGCCATAGTCGCTAACCGTATTGTTTATCACTATTCCATACACTGTTTTTCAATGTCTATATGGTTGGTGACGTGATAGTCGCTAACCTTATTGTTTATCTCTATTTCATACACTGTTTTTCAATGTTTATATGGTGGGTGACGTGATAGTCGCTAACCGTATTGTTTATCTCTATTTCATACACAGTTTTTCAATGTCTATATGGTGGGTGACGTGATAGTCGCTAACCGTATTGGTTATCTCTATTTCATACACCGTTTTTTAATGTCTATATGGTGGGTGATGTGATAGTTGCTAACCATAACGTTTATCTCTATTTCATACAACGTTTTTCAATGTCTATATGGTGGGTGATGTGATAGTCGCTAACCATTATGTTTATCTCTATTCCATACAATGTTTTTCAATGTCTATATGGTGGGTGACGTGATAGTCGCTAACCATTATGTTTATCTCTATTCCATACAATGTTTTTCAAGTCTATATGTTGGGTGATGTAATGGTCGCTAACCATAACGTTTATCTCTATTCCATACACTGTTGTTCAATGTCTATATGGTGGGTGATGTAATGGTCGCTAACCATAACGTTTATCTCTATTCCATACACTGTTTTTCAATGTCTATATGGTGGGTGACGCCATAGTCGCTAACCATTATGTTTATCTCTATTCCATACACAGTTTTCAATGTCTATATGGTGGGTGATGTGATAGTCACTAATCATAATGTTTATCTCTATTTCATACACTGGTTTTCAAAGTCTATATGGTGGGTGACGTGATAGTCGCTAACCATAATGTTTATCTCTATTTCATACACCGTTTTTCAATGTCTATATGGTGGGTGATGTAATGGTCGCTAACCATAATGTTTATCTCTATTTCATACACCGTTTTTCAATGTCTATATGGTGGGTGACATGATAGTCGCTAACCATAATGTTTATCTCTATTCCATACACCGAATGGTTATTGAATGTCTTATTGAAATTGACTAATGTTATTGTTAAAGTTAAGTTCATACACAGTTATTGAGTCACTACCATTGTTTGATGTCCATAAGTCCATATATATTATTATACCTCATAAGCCCTACCTGTAATTTGCCTGATCTGGTGAGGAAGAGTGTTGTCTATGGATGTTGATTTGACGTCATTGAATTGATTAACAGAAGTAAGGTCATCCTTATTTATCTTGTAAATGTACATTGATTTTTGTGTGGCTTATTGTCATGAAATTGTACTAGAACTTTTTTCCCGTATGATGCCTATTGAATGTGCTTTTTTACAGAATTTAATATCAGTCTTTAAATGTATATTTCCATCTATAACAGTGTGTTTTTCATTCCTTACTATAGAGATACTGCAATTTTTAAGTCAGAATTGTCACTACCAGCTGCATAATGACTTATTGCTGTCGTTAAACTCATACATTACATGTGTAATAATAATACTGGTACATTTCAAACATTAACAATTTCATTGGGCAAATTCATTGTTAATAAATACATTGTTTTTGCAGGTGCCATCCAGCATCTTGGCTACCATGAAATATGGCATTGAACCAGCAACAAGAAAGGGTATTATGGTCCAACAAATCACCACGATGCGGTAATATTGTGTATTACTGACTTCTGGGTATGTAGCCGCTGATATTACGCCTGTACAAAATTTCATTTGCTTTACAGCAGTATTTGTTTAAAAGTTATAAGAAATGTTTAATTGCACTAGGTGCTACTACATAAATTTTATCAACCAAATTATTAAGTTTTAAATACAACCTTTATAAATGCCAGTTCCTAACTGATGCAGTTTTTTTATTAATGGCGTAATGTCACCCTGGTATTAGTGACTGATACCGTCACTACCTAATGTGTTTCTTTATCACTTGCTCATTATTTTCTGCATTTTATCAAAGAATAAGGAATATATTGCTTTGCACACTTCTGTTTTTAGATGTCTATCTTTGGTCAGCAAACAACATGAAATTGTTTATGCCATTACAATAAATGGAAATAATATTTCAGCCTACGATTTTATAACTTTTTAAGGTGATATTGTATACCATCAATTGATGTACCTGTTGATTTTCAGTGAATATGTTAAGGTAACAGTGACCTCCATGTTTCATTAGTTACATAGTTGCTATGCCCCCGTATCGATAGTTCGGGAGGCATATAGTAATTCACCTGTCCCTCCGCCCGTCCGTTCGTTCGTCCGTCCGTCCTTCCGGCCTGGTTAACCCAAATTGACTGTTTCTTCTAGCATTACTATGGCTTGCTACAAAGCTTTCATACTTACATGGATGTTGTATATGACCACTCTTCACACGCCTGTATCACCTGACTCCATTTTGACCTTCACCTTGACCTAATTTTGGACTTAGACTTATTGAAAGGCCAAATTCTTGGTTAACCCAAATTGACCGTTTCTTCTAGCATTAATATGGCTTGCTACAAAGCTTTCATACTTGCATGGGTGTTGTATATGACCACTCTCCGCACGCCTGTATCACCTAACTCCATTTTGACCTTCACCTTGACCTAATTTTGGACTTAGACTTATTGAAATGGCTTCCACGGGGGCATGCTAAGCGTTTATTGAACGCAGTCTTGTTTTTCATCCATTGATAATAACGAAATAAGTTCAAACTTGTGCGTCTGTAATCATTATTAGATATCTGATGTGAAATCATATTGTGTGTTTGTTTCACTTTCAGAAATTAATCTATTTACTCTTTAAAGAATACTGAAACTTGAATTTATAAATGTGTATGATATTTCAAATTAAAACATTTAGAAACACATTAGGTAACTCACCAACGTCGGGTCCCAAGCCCCGAGTGAAAAAGCAGGAGGGCCTAATTGTGTATTGTTTCTTTAATTCTAATTTTATAATCAGATTTTGAACCGATAAAAAAATTATCGCTAGTAGATGAAAGTACTTGTTCAACAAGGAAAGCCATCTTTACCATCTGTGCTTTTAATCTGTGTGTGGTATCTGAAATGTAACTTCAAGAGCTGCCAGTCGTAAGATAAAACACCAACATAGGCAGTGACTCTTAGTTCACACTGTTGTTACCCTCGAAATGATGAAGTATAATAAAATATTTTTTATATAAGTCACATTTAGAATATAGAAATTGAAAGTTTTACTAGTATCTCTGCAAAATATTGAGTGCACAATTAGTTCATACTTTTTATTATACACCTATTGTAGGAAAATCCCATGGTGAGGGTGCGTCCACAATCGTTTCAGGCTGATAACTCCAATACTGTACAATAATCATTAATTTTCATGAGGATTGTATTTTGTGGATTTCGTGGTTCCCCTTTAACCACGAAATCAAATCCCATCAAACACTGATTTTGGTCCTTGTATTTATTCCCTGAAATGCAATATCCACAAATTAACGTCCCATTGAAATGGTCTTTTTTACCAACACCACGAAATTTCGTCCCATCGAAATTACATGATTTTGAAGTAGTCTTTTATCCTTACCAGCCTTGGCCAGAAGTTGTATTAAAAACTAGGTCACATGGTCACCTAGCGCATTTCTTAACACGACATATGCTCTCCAATTAAAATAGTTCTTGGCTGATCCACTTGGTCAGAAGTTGTTTCCCACCCATCTAGAGATGAACTGGTTGGTAACACAGAGGTACCTACGCATGTATCAGGTGTCTCTTAGGAACGAGCTAACAGCTACTCCTTGTATCACCCTACTCTAGCGCCCGGGCAGATGATCTAACCTCCAGATCAGCAGTCAAGCGGGCTATTTACTTGACCATCATGCCACCAACTCTTTTGGATTTTTAACCACACAATCTAACTTGCATGTTATGCAATTCTGTGAAAATTTGTCAACAATTGATTTTCCTCCACATGTGGATTAGTTGATGATTCCCTGTGGTAGGTAAAGCTAGTACTGGTTCAGATACAATCAATCAAGTATCTTTTTAGCTTACAGCTTACCTGTCATATAGAGACAAGGTGAGCTTTTGTGATCACTCTTAGTCCGTTGTCCGTTGTCCGTCTGTCAACAATTTGTTTGCATGCTCTCTAGAGGCAACGGTTTTGATCTGGACAGTCTTCACGAAACATGGCCACATCATCGAATGTTGTTCTCCATGAAAGCTAGGCCAAGTTCAAAACTGGGTCATGAAAGGTCAAAAACTAGGTTACTAGGTCAAATCTAAGGAAAACCATGTGTTCACTCCAGAGTTCACTGTTTTTTATCCAATCCTCATCGAACTTGGTCAGAATGTTTTTTCATGAAATGTTAGTCTTACTGATATCTAGACCAATGTGCAACAGGTGAGCGACCTGTTTTCTTTCTCATGCAATTTGCATTTCAAATGGAGAAATTGTTTTGTGCAATTTAAGTTTGTTGAGTGTATGAGAGGTAGAAAATCACAAAATTAAGTAGACGTGAAAGCTATTAAAACAATAATATTGACACTGCGGGAGACTTTAAAATGTAAAAAATTGTAGTACGCCAAATCATATGTTTCTTTTTGACGACAACGACGTCACATGACGTCACTTCCTGTTTATTTGTTATTCTCATATCTTCACCTGAAGAAGACAGTTTATTCTGTTGAAACGTTGTGAAATAAAAATAATTGTAGAAGGAGTTTGTTGTTGTTAAATTCATAATCTTATGATAATTACGAAAGTTAGTATTCATGATAGTAAATTGCTTTACAGTAACTTTTGATAAAGAACACTATTATATAAACAGTAAACTGCTTTTTGAAAATATATCAAAGAACTGTAAGGCTACAAGTTAGTAACTCATTTTAATGCTGTTTTAATAAAACAGAGAGAAACTCTTTTGTTGCAGTATGAACAGAAGCATTATGATCTATCATTGTTTGATAAAGCACTCTGATGATCATAATTTGCATAATTCATTTTTTGTAAAAGGGGGACATTTCTGGCCTGCTAGCGCAAAGATAACCACGCTGACGTATGTTTTTTTGTCATTATTCTGATCGAGTACACTAATATCAACTTCATTTGCAAAAATAAAACAGATTCACTGTTCAGATATTTTTTATCAGCCTGTAGAGAATCACTTTGAGTCATTTTCGTGCAATTTTCATCGAAAAGGGAGACAATTCTGGCCTGTTAACGCAAAAAGAAGCGCACTGACCTATGTTTTTTGTTACTATTCTGATCAAGTATGCTATTATCAACATCATTTGCAAAAAGGAACAAGTTTTACTGTTCAGATATTTTTTATCAGCCTGTAGAGTACCATTTTGAGGCGTTTTTGCGCCATTTTCATCAAAAAGGAAGACAATTCTGGCCTGATAGCGACAAAGAAGCGCGCTGGCCTGTGCTTTTTTCTTATTGTTCCTATAGAGTACACTTATATCAACATCATTTGCAAAAATAAAAAAGATTCACTGTTCAGATATTTTTTATCAGCCTGTAGAGTATCACATTCAGTCGTTTTCGCGCCATTTTCATTGAAAAGGGAGACAATTCAGGCCTGTTAGCGCAAAAAGAAGCGTGCTGACCTATGTTTTTTGTTACTATTCTGATCAAGTATGCTGATATCAACATCATTTGCAAAAAAGAACAAGTTTTACTGTTCAGGTATTTTTTTCAGCCTGTAGAGTACCATTTTGAGGTGTTTTTGCATCATTTTCATCGAAAAGGGAGACATTTCTGGCCTGATAGCAAAAAAGAAGTGCGCTGACCTGTGTTTTTTTCTTATTGTTCCGATAGAGTACACTAATATCAACATCATTTGCAAAAATAAAACAGATTCACTGTTCAGATATTTTTTATCAGCCTGTAGAGAATCACTTTGAGTCATTTTCGTGCAATTTTCATCGAAAAGGGAGACAATTCTGGCCTGTTAACGCAAAAAGAAGCGCACTGACCTATGTTTTTTGTTACTATTCTGATCAAGTATGCTAATATCAACATCATTTGCAAAAAGGAACAAGTTTTACTGTTCAGATATTTTTTATCAGCCTGTAGAGTACCATTTTGAGGCGTTTTTGCGCCATTTTCTTCGAAAACGGACAAATTTTTGCCTGATAGCGAAAAAGAAGCACGCTGACCTGTGTTTTTTTCTCATTGTTCTGATAGAGTACACTTATATCAACATCATTTGCAAAAATAAAAAAGATTCACTGTTCAGATATTTTTTATCAGCCTGTAGAGTATCATTTTGAGTCGTTTTCGCGCCATTTTCATCGAAAAGGGGGACAATTCTGGTCTGTACATGCAATAAGAAGCGCACTTACCTATGTTTTTTGTTATTATTCTGATCGAGTACACTTATATCAACATCATTTGCAAAAAGTAATAAGTTTTATTGTTCAGATATCTTTTATCACCCCGGAGAGTATCATTTTGAGTTGTTTTTGCGCCATTTTCATCAAAAAGGGGGACAATTCTTGTCCGATAGCGCAGAAAGAAGTACGCTGACCTATATTTTTTCCTTATTATTCTGATAGAGTACACTTTTATCAACATCATTTGCACAAACAAAAAAACATTCGCTGTTCAATTGTTTTTTTTTTTGTCAATAATGTGTCTTTTTATTAATTTCAAATAGTAATTTATTGAAAATTTTGAAAATTCATTTCTTGTTAAAATCTATATGAATGTTATTAAGAGTTGTAATTGTGCATAGGTATGTTTGACTAATATGTTTTTGTACATCTGAACAAAAAATAATAATTTCTGATGAAAAAAATCTGAATTTAATGCTAAAAAATCAAAATAGGTAAAATTTCATTATTTTTGTCACTTTTATAGAAAAGTGATGTTGCAAAAACCCATTTTGTGAAAAATCGAGTTCGCCGACCTCTTTTATTCTTTAGCCTATTGTCTTGAGCATAAAATTTCACATAAGAAAAGGTGATTTAAAAAAAGTTTCGTTGTCGCAAAAAAACTATAGAAATCGTCTTTAAGTAAACTTTATGCTACATGCGTTGGAGCACATACATGTGAGCAGGCTTGCAGAGTTGTGAATGTAGTTTTTTCATCGACATTGAAGGGATGATGGTGAGTTTATTGTTTGCTTTCGTCAATGTATTAGTTCTGATCACCTCGGCTTTTTGCAATACAATACACCTCTTATATAACAACCCGCTATATTGAACTATTTTCAGTCACATGATTACAAAGTGGCAGCCTCCTGTTAGCAAATGCAATAAATCTACAATGCAACATATATAGCTATATGTATTTTGTAAACAAATCAGATTTTCCAAAAGTCAAATATAGGTCATGTTTTCAACACGTGCATGGGAAATATTTTATTAAAAATATGACTGTTATAAAAATATATTTGACATTTCCTCCATGATATGTTTTGATATGATCGTAAAAATACGTAAACTGATATGGAAGCATCAAATAATGATTTATTTCAAGGATACATAACGTGTTACTTTCTCGCGGATGTAGCCGACTTTAGTAGTGATGACTGTTTTTAGTAGCGAGGACTGTTCTATTCGGTGTATTACTACACGAGGTATATTATCCGCAGACAAACGAAAATGACCAAGCTTTATAGGCGTATTGCAAACATGAAATTGTCAAATATTAACTTAATTTTGGTATAGATGGTTGTATATCCCATAAACAAGATGACTGATATACATACACAACTTATGAAACATCGGGCTTTTGTAATTATTTAGTTACTAACGGTCACCATTTATTGGCCTCATCTTTATGGTCATGTTATGAAAGAAATTCAAAATATTGATCATGTCATAACACTAAGTTTCTATGGTAGGTGTATGAGACTTATTATGTAGGTATGTGCATTTACGGAGGTTCCAGTGCTGTCATGGCAACAGAAACATTGAAAATAATGAATGGAAAAGGGGTCAACATTTCAAACCTGTATGGGGCACCTGTATAGCTTGCAATTCAGTACTTGTAGTTTCATTATTTATTTACGCTATTTAAGTTGATTTTCGAGT
Organism: Spisula subtruncata; assembly: GCA_963678985.1. Classification (NCBI taxonomy): domain Eukaryota; kingdom Metazoa; phylum Mollusca; class Bivalvia; order Venerida; family Mactridae; genus Spisula; species Spisula subtruncata. The sequence continues at coordinate 6,899,621 of OY787666.1, forward strand.
AGGTTACATGTGTATGAATAATAAACTGAACGAGTTTATTTTTCACGCTTCTATAGACAGTGCAGCACTAATACAATGACCCAATACAATAATGAGAATCCGTTGGATTTTTTGTCTGCTATTTCGAGATGTTACACAATCATATAAAATAAAATTACCGGTGTTGATTGAACTGAAACACTGGTGCAGACAAACCTAATTGTGTATTTATCTATGTGTCTACATGCAATTTGATGATAATTCTTTATATAACATCGTTATTCTGCTAAAGGTCTACTATATGCATCAGTCACGCTGATAAACGTTTTTATGTCGTTCAACACAAATATTTTCTGTTCGTACAGACATCACTGCGGTATAACGTACACCGGATATTGCTAGCAATATGAGTAATTTTATTAATTTTCGCGACATTCTAGTGTTGACAACGGTAAGTTCAGAGACGATTTTTAATCTTTCTGAGTGTGTTTCATAGACATGTAATATGTTATACAAACGTATCTCTTCCATAAATTTTCCTAGTCCGTGCAACTGCTAAATTGCCAGGAATTTCAGGAAGGGTGACTAAAATACCTAACTCGTATCGTTACTCACGAAAAAAAAAGGCTCGATCTGTCGAAATAAAGACGTTTTCGTATATATATTCTTCGTTAAAAAACACAACTTGAATCAAGCGAATTGTCATTCCTGTTACATAGATTGTATTGTAAATGACGGTGCATTGTGAGAATAAATACAGGTGTTAGTGTACGGAGTATTGCTATATACGAGGGTTGTCCCAGTAAATCGTGTACTTCGCTCATTACACAAAAAGTAGCCAAAACATCCGTTTCAAATTTTCACCGATGATTAATGAATATGTTCCTAAAAGGTGTCCGGAATTTCATGAAAATATATCAAGAAGTAAATTGTAAGTTTACATTACTAAATCACATGGTATGCAAGTGCGGCGCACAGTGACGTCAAAGTTAGAACGTCATACAGCGCAACATTTTTTCTCTATGTCTTAAGTTATTGTTCCTTGTATTCAATATGCCTAGGATGGCATTAAACTTTTTTCTGATACGCATTTGCGACCTAATCACAATCGAATGCACCATAGAAAAGTTGTATGATCGAAACAACCAACTCACGTGGCGGAATAAAACCTTGCCCAAACGTATTCGGACCTAAGTTACTCAATGGTGTACGGAGTATTGCTGAATCGTGTACAGAGTATTGTTGTTAAGTGCAGTGACTATGTGTAAAACAAATTGAATAAATGCAAGGTATAATCAGTGTTTGCTTGGTAAAAATAAAGTATAAATATGTACCTATTTTAGAAGTTTGGATTGTACGACTACATGAAACTATTAATATGACAAGTTAATCCCAGCTCCAAGCACCCCATCCCCTGAATTTTACATGTTGTGATATTAAACATGTACATCTATTCTACAGGATTAAGAATATGGTCTGAACACTTTCATAAAAGCATGTGTATTTTTTTAGAAATAGCTTTATAATTCAGTGAAAATGTAATAAAATAAACTGTTTGGGGAATTGACATGTCCTCATTGCAGCATATATGCCTGAGTATCTGCTAACATTGACTGATTGGATGCAAATATTATAATGCATTATGACCCCCCTAGGTATAACTGTTGATAACTGTTTAGTAATAGTGTCAGAGCAAAATGATAGGAATCTTACAAAAGTAAACTAATTATTTGCTTTGTAATTTAACATTGACAGTTACATGTACTTGATAGGCCTATGCTTATCATCAGCACTAGATCACTGCGGTATAACGTACACCGGATATTGCTAGTAAAGTGAGTAATATTATCAATTTTGAGGAGACCAGGGTAAGTTTAAATACGATATTTTCCAAATTACTGACTACTTATGCGTATCTGAATTGAGTTTTAACTTCTTCGGGCATTTTTGTAACTTTATAGCACACTATAGTATATTATATATTTATCGGAAGGTTCAAATGGTCCAGTATTAGGCCGATACTCACTCGCAAATATTGATAGCAGTACTATACACGCTTCTGGAATGACTGTATTACCAAAGTGTAAACTGGCCATTTTGTTTATATTGAACCCAAGAGTGTTGTGACCAAATTTCATAAACATTGATCGAAAAACAACGAAGATACACATCAAAATAGATTCAAGCTGGTGTACAGAGTATTGTTGTTTAGTGTACAGAGTATTGCACATTAGCTCGACGTTAGTGTACGGAATATTGCTTATTAACATGAGCAAATAAAGAATGTAATTAGACAGTTTTATCGTATTATTACGTCTCTTCGTCAATAAGATCATGTCTTATTATTAGCTGTATGATATAATAAGAATATTGTTATGATAATATTAACATATTTCAATCTGTCAGGCAGATGAATGCAATGAACAAAATAGAATGCTGATTTTCATACATTAAGTGTTCTTATGACTAGAACAAAGTGATATTTATCTTGGATTTATATAATTCGTTGAGAGTTATGCTTACGATCAAATGGCAAATACAGACATCACTAATACTATTTAAGAAAATATTTTCTGCTATCTTTAAGGCTTATCAATTTGATATAAAAGCTTCAGTAAAACACAACATTCTAATCATTTGAAGCAAATGAAATGGTTGTATAATCATGGGGGCCAGATAATGACAAAGCAATCTAGGTTTTAGATATTATAATGTGACAATGTGTTGTATCGGGTATATTTAATTACAAATGTAAATTCTACCATTTCCTGAAGACAAGGGTGACTCCTAAAACAATTCCAATAATACATCTACTTTAACGTGAGAAATCTTAATGTTATGGTTAAAATGTTAAAATCTAAACACCAACTTAACAAGTAAACAGAAAAGAACCTTTAAGGTTTGTGTAGTATTGTGTACTATGTCGTCACAAAAGCACTAACAGAAAATATTGATATGTGGGTGACAAAGCATATTTGCCTGACTACAGACATTTACTTAAGGGGATCTTGCATTTTCTTCCCAGCAGAGGTTAGACAACTTATTTTGCTCAGTCAGTCAAAGAAGCGATTGTTCTTATGAAATAGTACAGACCACATTCTAAACCCTGTAGAATTGGTGTACATTCCTAATATCACAACATGTAAAATTCAGGGGATAGGGTTCTTGGAGATAGGATTAGCTTGTTACATTAATTGTTTCATGTAGTACATACAATCCAAACTTAATAGGTACAGATCTATACAATAACAAGTTATTTTAACCAAACAAACACTGATTATACTTTGCATTTATTCAAGTTGTGTGACAAATAGTCACTGTACTTAAAAGCAATACTCCGTACACCAGTGAGCAACTATATAGCAATACTCTGTACACTAACACCTGCATTTATTCTCACAATGCACCGCTATTTGCGATTAGTTTCGAATACTACATTTACAATACAATCTTTGTAACAGGAATGACAATTCGCTCGATTCAAGTTGTCTATTTTAACGAAGAATATAAACAAAAGCATCTTATTTGACGGATCTAGCTTACGTTTTGCGTGAGTAACGATACGAGTTAGGTCTTTTAATCACCCTTTTAAGAAATTCTGGCAATTAACCGGTTGCACGGACTAGGAAACTTTATGGACGAGATACGTTTGTATAAAATATATATGAAATACACGCAGAAAGACTAAAAGTCGTCTCTGAACTTACCTTTGTCAACACTAGAATGTCGCGAAAATTTATAATTTTACTCATATTGCTAGCAATATCCGGTGTACGTTATACCACAGTGTAGATATTATTTGATAAATGAGCTGAGTACATTGCAAAGTATGCATTGTTCTATTTATATTGAGATCAATATCTTGTATAGATGTTTTTCAAAGTTTCATACCAGGTATTTCAAAATGATTGGTGATTAATACCAAAATACAAATTTGTATGGGAAACTTCTAAGTGAATAAATAAATGATTTTTAGTGACTGTGTTGTTCATATACTTTAATTGTGAGTTATAGCATCCTTTTTTTACCTCATTATAGCATCAGAACTAGTTGAGAGATAAACTTTAGCGTGTATGTGTGCTGGCAAACGTCCTTATTTGCCATTTGACCATAAGCATGAATCTCGACGAATTGCACAAATCCAAGATAAATATCACTTTGTTCTAGTCATAAGAACACTTTATGTATGAAAATCGACATTCTATTTTTACATTGCATTCAGCGGCCAGACAAATTGAAATATGTTAACATTATCATATAACAATATTCTTATTATATCATACAGCTAATAAGCCATGACCTTATTGACGAACAGACGTAGTAATACGATAAAACTGTCCATTCACATTCTTTATTTACTCATTTTAATTAGAGATTAATAACTGGGCGCGCTGTGGCATTGAGTGATAATATCCCCGGCGCGTCGATAATGGCTCGAGGGCTTTAGCCCGAGTGCCATTATCAAGAGCCGGGGATATTATCACTCAATGCCACAGCGCGCCCAGGTATTGAACTTTTTAATACACTTGTTCCGGGGAAGGAAAGCTATGAAAGCACTTAATGTCAACTAACCCAGTGATTATAAACATAATTTATTATTATAGTACATAATAATAATAACGTCTTTATTTTCGGTGGATAGCATAATTGGTAAACCAATTTTCATTATGGTCCACAACAATAATACAAATGAACAAGTATATACAAAGAAAATATTTACAACAATACATATTTCAAATTACACTATTGCTAGTGTACATATTGACACCTAAATCAGATGTTTAGGTGTATTTCAGTTATTGTATATTATGTAACAACACTTTTTGTTATCATAAAGTAAAATCATAACTAAAATGTATATGTAATAACAGATTTGTTATTATATAATGTATCGACAGTGACTATGAAGCACCAGTAAATTTCCACTTTAAATAGTTGCTTTTAAATGAGGAAAGTGTCCTAGCGGTTTGCACTGATTTTGGAAGGTTATTCAATAGTTTTGCACCCGAGTAGTAGAAGGATTTCCTGGTGAATTCAATTCTTGGCTTTGGAACATGAAGTATATTTTGTACTGATGATCTTAAGTTGATATTATGTCTGTCGGACGTGTATTGAAATGTGTTCCCCATGTAATCAGGAGATTGTTCATTTAATGCTTTGTACACTAATATGGACTTTTTGTATTCCACTCTATCGTTGAATTTTAGCCATCCAAGTTCCAAGAAGAGTTCCTGTGATGGTGCTAAATAGTCTTGATTAAGAATTACTCTTGCAGCTCTTTTCTGAAACTTATGTTCTTTGTCTAGGAGGTCAGTACTACAGTTACCCCATATAAAGCAACAGTAGTCAAGATGTGGTAGTATGTACGCATTGAAGAATAATTTTCTGGATGGAATTGAAAGAAATTGCTTTATCCTTAATAACAGATAAAGATAGGAGTTGCATTTCTTTAATACTGTATTGACTTGTTGTTTCCAGTTTAGATTTTGGTCAATGTGCACACCCAATAATTTTTCGACAGAGCTGTTTTCTATGAATTGGCCTTGTAAATGAAGTGGGTCAGTTGTGGTTTGGGCTTGATTTGAGGCTGAGATGGTCATAACCTTTGTTTTTTGTACACTAGGTAACATTGAATTTTGGGTACACCATTTCTCAACATTTTTTAGTTCTACTTGTAATTTGTCACGAACAATTTGGGTAGAATTACCATTTGCTGAGATAGTTGTATCGTCTGCAAACATGTCTATATTAGAATAAGTCATGTGAAGGGGAAGATCATTAATGTAGATGACAAAAAGTAAGGGACCAAGTACTGAGCCTTGTGGTACTCCAGCTGTAATTGGTCTAGACTCTGACAGAGTTCCTGATACAGAGACTGACTGTGTCCTGCTCGAGAGATATGAGTCAAACCATTGTATGGAATTTGCACTGCAGTTATACAGTTTCAATTTCTCAACAAGAATGGAATGATTGACCAAATCAAAAGCCTTTGTTAAATCCACAAATATCGTACCTACTGATTTCTTACTGTTTATAGCATCAATCCAGTTATCAATGATAACTGTCAATGCTGTTTCACATGAATGGTTGGCTCGGAAACCTGACTGTTGAGAATGAATCAGTTTGTTTACTTCGAGAAAACTTTTCATATGATCTGAGACATGTCTTTCTATAATCTTAGATAAAACTGGTAAGATTGATATTGGCCTGTAGTTGTTTTTGTCTGATTTAGAACCTTTTTTATAGATTGGAATAATTTTAGCCATTTTAGGTTTTTGTGGGAAGATGCCCTTAGAAATACTCAAGTTAATAATTTTTGAAATTGGATGTGCAGTTATGCTTGAACTTGATTTTAAAAATCTTGTCCCTATGCCATCCAGTCCTGTGGACTTGTCGATGCTCAGGGAGTTCAACTGTTGTTTGACAAATTCTTCAGTGACTAAGGGTATTTCAAATGTGCAATCTGCATCAATTTTGCTTTTTACGAAATCATTCAGGAGTGTGTGATTTTCAGTATCGAGTGAATTAATGTCATTTTTCGCAGAATTGAAGACACTAGCAAAAAACTCATTAAAGGTTTCAGCAGTTTGTAATGGGTCTACTATTGGATTACCATTATCATCGTCAATGAAGTTTGTCTGATGAGTTGTTGTTTTGCCTGATAATTCTTTGAGGTTTCTCCAAAGTTTTTTAGGATTTCTTTGGTTGTTATTTATGTTGTTTTGATAATATTCTCTTTTTGCTGTTTTACAAAGTGTCTTTACTTGTTGACGCCAGTATATGTATTGGTGAGTGTTTTTATATTTTTTTGCATTATCCCTGGATTTAATGGCTTCTGAAATCTCTTTGTGAAACCAGTCTGGCTGATGTTCATGCTTAACACATTTTTGTTTTTGTGGAGCATGAGTATTCAATACATCAATGAACATGTGAGTGAAGCAATCTAATGCATCATCTGGGTGGTCATAAATATCTAACAGAGACCAGGGTTGGATTTCTAATGAATCAATGAATTTCTGTTCATCATAGTGTTTTAGAGATCTATATGTGATAACATTATGCATGGGACCTTTCCCTATGTTAGCTTGATTTTTGCGTGTAAAGCATATTGGGTAGTGATCACTAATAGACATTTCTGGGACTTTAACCTGCGTAATATTGCAAGGTGTATTTGTGTATACATGATCTATGATTGTTGCAGAGTGTGATGTTACCCTTGTTGGCTTATCTACTAGTTGCTGTTAATTGTGTGTATTGGTTATGTGATTCCATGCAGAACAAGATGATGAGTTGTTAGTGAAGTTGTAATTAAAATCTCCAAATAGAATTACTTCTTTATTTTCCGTGTAAATTAAATCTAAGCTTCTGTCTATATGTTCATTCCAACTTGACATATGGCCTACTTCATGCTCCGAAAGGAGCGTTTCTTAGTTACAAAAACTGCTGTAACTTCTTTATTACTGAATGGAAACATATGAAATGGGGGTTAATTTTCCTAGTTAGATCATTTGCTACAATTTAGTGTTGGTTTTGATGCACATTTCTAAAAAATATTGTTTTTCAAGTTGGAGCGTCTACGTATTTCTAACGTAAATCCCGCGTAAATAACGTCACGTCGCGCGTGCGCTCGATCGCAGGGCGATTATCGCTCACGCGATCGATAATATCCTCGGCGTTTGTTGATAATATCCCCGGCGGACCGATAATACGGATTTTGTCAACGCAAAAATGTTACTATATATAGTAACAGGTGTATTAATTAGCAATAATCCGTACACTAACGTCGAACTAATGTGCAATACTTTTAACACTGAACAGCAATACTCTGTACACGCACTTGTATCTGTTTTAATGTGTATCTTCGTTGTTTTTCGATCAATGTTTATGAAATTTGGTCAAAACACTTCTGGGTTCAATATAAACAAAATGGCTAGTTAAAAATTCCAGAGGCTTGTACAGTACTGCTGTCAATATTTGCGAGCGAGTATCGGTGTAATAATGGATAATTTGAACATCCCTATGAACATCTGATATACTATAGTGTGCTATAAAGTTACAACAATGCCCGAAAAATTAAAAACACAATTGAGATAAACATGAGTGGTCGGTAATTTGGAAAATATTATATTTAAACTCACCCTGATCTCTTCAAAATTAATAGTATTACTCACTTTACTAGCAATATCCGGTGTACGTTATACCGCAGTGGAAATGGGGGTACTGTGTATAGAAGCTCTAGACACGAGTTAATGGTACCAATGATGAATAATTGGGCATGACGTAACGTGAGGAACACATAATTATGTAACGTACGTTTTTAACGTTACGTCCAATTGTGTTTGTACAACAAACGTCATTGTAAGCAGTTACGATGGATATGGATAGAAGAAGAAGTTTATTTCAATGAAAGCTATGTACAATACACATTTGAAATAGACCATTATGGTCCTTGTTCAAACAAACAAAAGAAAAACAAAAACAAACACATGCTTGCACACACGCACACAAGAACGAACGCACGCACGCACGCACGCACACACACACACACACACACACACACACACACGCACACGCACACACACGCACACCCACACACATGCATATTCGTACACACGTATGTTTCGGTATAAATATAAACAATATGTACATACAGACTTATAATAATAAATCACACAATGCATGATTACAACATATTTTCAATAAGTATAGACATGTAACTATGTTCACATTATCAAGATGATATATACAAATAAAATGTCTTAGATTAATAACAGCGTATTAAGTACAATACTTTGATTACATCAACACCGACCTTTTCTTAATTTCGAACCCTTTTTCAACAAAGATTGCTACATTGCGAAGAATTTTGCAATCAGAAGTAGATAAAAGTGAAGTGGTCTTGTACATATTTGGTCTCACTCTGTAAAAGTTTGTTAGATATTTTGTTCTGATAGATTCATATAGTTTACACTCAAAAAGAAAATGAAATTCGTCCTCTAATTTATTACATTCGGAGCAGAGTCTAAGTTCACGCGGTGTACTGTTCCAGCGGCCAGTTTCTATGTGTAACCTATGTGACGACAATCGCAATTTAGTAAATGCAATCCTATAAGACTTTAAATTTAATATATTTAAATAAGGTTGAAATTGGAAATTACAAAATGTTTTATAAAAAGTTGCTCTGGTAGATTCGTTTATCCTTGTATTCCATTCTTGAACAAATATATCGTTAATTCTTTGCTTCAATAAATTTACAAATACCTTAATATTTCCTACACCCTGTGCTAACCATGCGGTATAAAATCCTAATCTACTTAATAAATCTTTAACAAGAGATGCCCAATTAGTTTTGCCCGGTGTTCGATCGATATCGTTCAACATTGTCTTATACATGCAGTGCACATATTTTCGTTCCTTGGTATTTACAATTTTTAACCAAAATTTAATAATGTAAATTAAACGTTGTGTTTGGCAGTTAGTACGTCCCAATTCGCCGTAAATAAAATCATTTTGGGTGCTTACTTTAACGCCTAAAACAGACTTACAAAATAATGTATGAATTCTTTCAATTGGGTTTGCTTGCGCAAAACCCCATACTTCAGAGCCATAAAATAAAATAGGTTTAACTAGTTTGTCAAATAAACTCATTGTGTGTTCAACAGATATATTGTTAAAACTATATAAATAACGTCTCAACCTAAAAATTGCTTTTTGCGCTTGACCGGCCAAAGTCTTATGAGTTTCATTAAACGAACCGCCTGACGTAAAAATAATACCGAGGTAAGTATACCGACTAACTATTTCTATTGGCTGACCATCGTAGTAAAATGTAAGATCATTTGGTAAGCGACCACCTTTTCTAAAAACAACAACTTTGGTTTTATCCTTATTTACACTTAACTTCCACCTATCGCAATAATTTTGTAGGATATCCAAATTCGTCTGTAGTTCATCAGCAGTATTGGCAAAAATGACAATGTCATCCGCATACATTAATAAGAATATTTTCAAAGTTTCAATATCAATACCTTTAGCACCTTTCAGAAAAAGTTCGTCCTCTAAGTCATTTAGATACATAGCAAAAATAAAGGGACTCAAACTTTCCCCTTGTCGTACTCCAAGGAAGCTTTCAAACATATCCCCCGCGCTGCCATTTAACTTTACTCTTGAGCGTACCTGATTGTACATTGATTTAATTACATTGAATATATTCCCACGTATACCGAGTTTGTATAATTTGTACCAAATATTAGGTCTGACTAAATAATCAAATGCTTTTGAGTAATCTACAAACACACAAAATAATTGCTTGTTTTGACTAAGTACGTGATTTATTAGACCGTGAAGGACGAAAATGTTATCAGAGGTGCCCATTTTAGACCTAAAGCCAGCTTGAGCTTCTATGTAAATGTAATAATTTTCTGCCCAAGTCGTTAGCCTAGTGTTAACAATACTAGTAAATAACTTGCCAATAACACTGAGAAGTGTGATACCACGAAAGTTCTTAACATCAGATACACTCCCCTTTTTGTGAATTGGTACAATAAAACCCTCCCCCCAAGTGTTAGGAAAATAACCCATCTGCATGATTTTATTAAATATATTGACTAGAAATGGTGTAAAAACGTTTTTTCCATGTACTAAAAATTCATTCAATAAGCAATCTGGACCCGCACTCCGCCCCAAATTTAGAGCCGAAATACCTTTAATAATATCGTCTGTTGTGAAAGGTATGTCGAGTTCATTAAACATTATTTTTAATTCATGTTCAGCAATATTTTCGTTAAATGCAATAATATCTTCGTCTGCCTGAAAAAATCTATCTTCTGGATTATTGATGGCCTTAAAATACTAAGAAAATGTGTCTAATGATATTCCTTTCGGCGATTTAACGTTGTTGCTTTCTTTTAGCATTTTCCAATACTGTCTTACATTTTTGTATCTGCAATTTATCAATTTATCAGTTTTCAAACGATCTTTTTTATAATTAAATGATCTAACACTCTTTTTATATATACTACGTGCTTTTACCATATTGATTCTATTTTCTTCACAATTATTTTTTCTATAATTATTCAATTTTCTATAAAAATCGACTCTATTCGTTTTACATACATCATCGTATAAATTATTGTTGTCGTTATTTGTTTTATAACAATTTGATTTACTAACAATTCCCGTAAAATTCTTTTTACCGAATAATGGTTTACAAACAGTGTCTACACTTGCGACAAAATTATCAATACACAAATCGATATCACTGCAACTGTCAATATAATCAACATTATTGTTCAGTTCAGAAAGTCTGTTCTGAAAATTGACATGGTTAATAGCTTCTAAAAACATATCTTTCTTTTCTGCATTCCATCTATAAGAATGCACATTTTCGTTGTTTGCACAATGTTCTTTAAGTGTCTCCTCAGCATGACATGTAATACAACCGCGCAATGAAAATTCAATAATACAATGGTCAGAAACAATATTTGGTTCATGGGTATAAAAAGTTGCAAATGATGACAATAAATGTTTGCTAACAATACAATAATCAACCATACTGCATCCGTTACTACCAACATATGTGTAAGCTCCTACATCATTACATACACGTCCGTTAGCTACACGCAAACCAGTCTGTTTAAGAAAGTCTAAAAGCAAATAACCATTCGAGTTCGTGGCACTATCTTGCGATTTTCTAGCTAGGAATGCATCAGTCGTGTAGTCATCGGGTAATAAATTACAATTTACCAATGTGTCATTATCATTTATCACAAAATCAGGTAAGTGTCCAATTCTCGAATTTAAATCTCCTAACAACATGAACGAACAATTGTCATCACCTCCGTAATTTTCATGAATTAAAATAATATCTTGCATTAATTGGTCGTATGTATTATTATCAGAAACTACCCTTCTGCTAGAAGATGTTGGAGTAATATAACATAAACAGAGGAACAAATTAGATTTCAAATTAAAGTATTTGCCATCCAATTTTATCCATATATGCGAATCGTCATGTTTAAGAATACATGTATTTTGGTCGACTAATTCAGACTTGACGTATATAACTATTCCCCCCGAATTTCTGGTAGTTCCAATAATTTTATCAGACCTATTTAATGCAAAATATTCAAATCCACTGACATCAAAATCAAAATAATCATCACCCCAAGTTTCCGTAAAACACACAATATCATTTTCTTGGAACAGTTTAATAATTTCAGGACTCTGTAGCTTATTAGTTCTTTTACTTTTTATTCCTTGGACATTTAACAGCGCGAACCTCACTGTAAGTTCATTGACTGTCGCGCTACTACTATCCTATTCACTGACCCGTGCGGATTGTGGAGTAATGAATACTCCCTGTTGATTGGTCTGTGGCGTCTTAGACGGTGAAGTAGGTTTTTTTCGATTGGTTGAACCAATCCGAATGCGTGCGCTAGTTGACCTACATCGTGGCTGTTTTACGTTTTGTTTTGATTTTGTACGACCACGTGGCTTTGGAATGTCAACATTGGTAGTACACGGTGTATTGTCTGCTTGCTTAGTACTTTTAACTTGAATACTATCCGTTTGTTGTAACTGTGGTTGAGTATTTGGATATTGTCCAGTTGGATTAACACAGGTATCTTTTACTGTTTTTGTTGTGATATCGGACTGTAATAATGACTGCGATTGAGTATTTTGCGACTGTTCAGTAGGCTTATGTGTAACTGTGTTTGACGGTTGACGAGTAATGTTTTCAGGAATACACGCCGACTGTCTACGTTCATTGTTGATACTCGATGTCATATTGTAGGACGCGTTCTCTGGTGACCATGCAGAACGTTGATGTTGTGTTTGACCATTATTTTGCTCAGACATAGATGGTCGAGTAGCTAGGTGGTCAATTGGCGTGATAGTCTGTTTATTTATACACGATGCCTTTAGTAGGCGTTCCCAATCCGGAAATTCATCGTACATCACACGATCATTCACTGTTAAACACGCGGGATACCGCAGCTGCACTCTGTTGAGTCTGTTTCGCCTGTAATCTTTATACATTGGCCATAACTTTTTTCTAGCATTTCTGATTTCTAGCGGATAGTCTCTGTCTATTGCCATGGATGTTCTGGCTAGATTTTTGGCGTTGTTCATTATAGTGTCTATCTCATGCCTATATTTAACAGTAACAAGTATTGTTCGTTTATTATTGGCTCTACCTTGAAAGTGTTGGCGTCCAATACGCTCTGCCTTTTCAATGTTAAAATCGCACGGGTTAAGTTTCAGGTTATCATACAGGAAATCATTCAGATCATCATAAACATCATTTCGTTCATTGCACCCATATATAAGCAGGTTTCGACATCTATCTCTCATTTCTAGATCCAGGAATTTATATGCAAGGGAGGTAATCCTATCATCATGTTCAGTTACCCTATCGTTCACTACCTGTATGTCGCCTTGCATCATGTGTACATTTATCATACCTTTTTCAAAAGAATCAATTTTCGTGAACAATACATTCATTTTGTCATTTAGTTCCATGTTTTCAAACTGTTCTAATTCAATGTCAGTACCTTTTCTCTTTCGTTTGAATGTATCGCTGGGTTTGTCGCCGACAGTCCTCCATTGTGTATTTCCCGCCTGGGAAAAAATATCCATATCAGAGTTTTCCATTTCTTGTGAAATGTTTAGAATTTGCGTTAAACTTTTACCGTCTGTATCCATAATCCGTCTATTGTCACACACTTTCACTTGTATTATATCCGATATTACGCTTGAAAAATATAAAATCCAGATTTATCTTCCCCCGCTTTAAATTTACGTTTGACCGTCCGCCATTTTTAATCTCATATGCATCCGCATGAAATTCGATACTTAATTAGAAGAATGATGTTATATCTATATTCAGCACACACAGGATCGTGTGTCCTTTTCAGCGGGATCTTTATTCTGACCCAAGCAATAAAACGAGTCCTTGGACAAACTAGTTACATAACCTCATGGTGACCTAATTAAAAAAAGTTGCTCTGCTCTCCCCGCAAAAGGGAGTTCCACAGACACAGTCCACAACTGTCCAAATTCTCAAACAGAGGAAGGAAAGTGGTACAAAGAATAAGGAATATGTCATGTGGACGGATGGTGGATCTATGGAATAATAGAGCTTGCAGCTCGCATACTGTGCGCAACGTACAGAGGAACATCGTCGGATACCCACGGTCGTTGCCTCCGCTCCGCTCCGCTCCGCTCCGCTCCGCTACGTACATCTTCCGTGGGATTTTTCTTTACCGATTCGCCGTTTTCACAGAATGTACATTAACCAATAGAAACGACACTTACATTTTCGATACTCTCCAGCGTGGAGATGCAAATATAAATGGCTGCACCCACGCGAAAAATGTTCGCTCTGCCTATGTACTATTAAAAGTAAAAATTATAGAAGTTTAGAGTCTGTATCCAGCGTAGAACAGTATGCTTTCATTTTTTGCGACTTACATATGAAGAAGTTTTAGAGTCTGTGTCCAGCGTAGAACAGTATGCTTTCATTTTTTGCGACTTACATATAAAGAATGAAGGTGTGGCATGTGGTCTGTGTACGAATAAATTGAATCGAATCGTGAAACTTAATAAGTCGCCATGTTTACGTGAAACGAACATAGTTTTAGTACGAGCGATCTGATTGGCTGTAAGGCGCATTACAAGATTGTACTGCATCCAATCAGAATACGGTTTGTTATTTATCAAAACGGCGAATCGGTAAAGAAAAATCCCACGGGAGATGTACGTAGCGGAGCGGAGGCAACGACCGTGAGTATCCGACGATGACAGAGGAAGGAAAGTGGTACAAAGTTACAGTCACAGAGGATGCACCCTGGCCCTTTGCCGAAGGATACTCAAGTCTTTTCCTTTGTAAGTCTGAAGAGGCAGACACCAGAAGCAATAATCGGTCAAGTGATACTGAAAGCGGACCAGAGTAGGGAATAGGATTGTAGAAGAAAAATAGGCGGAAAGGCTTGCGTTGTTGAGTCCCAGGATGTGAGGTTAGGAAAAAATGTATAGAAAGATTCATGCCTTCTTCGTACATATTCCCTCCATTTCTGATGAAAGGTTAAACCCAGTTAATGCAACTATTCTCCAGGGATGACTCAAACCTCTGAACCAAGCAGCAAGATGGCTGTTATGTAAACCAGTGGAACCAACTGGATGAATTAGTGACTTTCTTGGTGGTACAGATAAGCTATGGACGCTTTCTGTCTGAAAGAGGAAAACTATATTTCGTTTATTTGCTATGGATGCATGGGTGTTCTGGTACTTTGGTACAAGTATCCATTGATCAAGCGGTTTCGCCAAGATCATTTATCTCATCAACTTAATTTATCTTGTCAACTATTGCAACTATTTGGAATTCATGTTTTGTGTTACCGGTTTAAGGCTTCACCTGTCAGGCATTCTTGGGGCGTGCCCGGATGGATTTGTGCAAGGTAATTTTACTGGGAATGTACACTTTCGAACAAAGGGACAGTTTGTGATGTCACCAGACATAATAGAAGTTAAATGCCCCTTCTCGATAAAGGACATCACTGTTGCTGAGGCATGCATCTCAAAGAAAGACTATACTATATTACGTAAATTAATATTTTTTTTGTCACATGACTTATTGGTATCCTGATAGATACAACAATTAGCTTTCAAATGACATCACTAGATTATTCTATGGTGTTGTCGTTTCTTCAACAGAAAGGTGTATTTTGTGTTATGTGTGTCCTAATGATAGGACGGGGCTCAATAAACACTTACGCCCCACTGGAAGCCCTGTCCAAAAATCTACTTATCAATTTATGTCAAACAGGTGCCACTGGAAGCCCTGTCCAAAAATCTACTTATCAATTTATGTCAAACAGGTGCCATCAATGTTGTTAAATGTAACATGACTTTGACAATGTTATGTTTTATAATTGTAAACAATCACACCAAGTTGGAAAGTTAAGCCTTTAAGGTCTTTGAGTTACAACAACTTGAAAAAAGGTATGAGAAAATCAGACAGGGAAGGTAGCACTCAACCTAACCAACCGAGCACAGAAATCAGAAACACTACAACACAACTTCCCTGAGCAATGCCCACACATAAGCCGAAGAAACAATGAAAAATCCAAGTATCCGCCGAAAAAATGCAGGATGACCTAATTGCAAAGAGATTATAGAATGACCGAACGAAACGCAGCCAAGACTCAACCAAGTTCCCCAAGGCCCCGCTGCACGGCGACACAACAGCACAAACCCATGACAAAACGCCGACCAAATGGGGCACAACAAACCCTTGACCTAGTTTTGGTTAAGAACGTGGGACAGACAGAAATTTACTATATACACAGTGAACAATATAGGGACGCACAGCAAACTAGGTTGATAGGTCAAGGTAAGGTCATGTCAAAGTGGTTCAAGTAAATCAAAGGTCAGTTGATGCTAAAATATGTCAAAGTTATCAAGAGTTATACAGAAGAATTTGACGGGGTATCAAACAGTTCATGCACTGGGCCTGACGTTAGTTTTTTTTCGAATTCTGTAAAAATCACACAGTTTTTTCAACTACTTATTTTGAATTGTGAAGCAATTGAAACCACTTACTTTCGGTTCTGTTGTTGCACCGGCACGCTTTCTGTTCCGGCACCGACACCCTCTGTGTGATGGTTATTGTGAGTTATTATGCCAGTCAGCTGCAATGCACAGAGAGAGTGCCGGGGCCACAACGAAACCGAAAATAGACTGTGATTACCATATTATAAGCATCAAAACCATCTCGAAGCATTTTCCACCAATGGACACACGATAACAGACGTAGACGTCACGGGACTCTCAACAATACCAAAAACAACAAAATACGTTTGAGAACAGAAGAATCCTTAATAAAAAAATGTAATACCTTAATTCAATAGGGACTTAACCTTGTATAACTAATGGAAAGGGATAAACCAAAAAGAAGCTACCGGAAACAGATACCAGCGCCTGACGATTCTTGTACCGAAATAACAAAACAACTGAGACAATGTACAATATGCAAGAAATTCATCACAGGGACAAAATCTAACATTAATAGACATCACAAAACGCATAAGAACAAGGAAATCGAAATTCATAATTGTCAACTATGCGAAAAACAATACATCAATAAATACGACTTAAGGAGACAGCGCAGGAAAACCCACGGAACAACGGGCGAAGACTTAACAGTAACGAAAAGGGAAAAGTAAGGAAAGAACGAACAGTCACAACAACAGCAAACCGCCGACACCACCATATTGGACAGCCAGACCACTTATTACACCAAAATTAAGGATAATTCAAAGTAAAAAATGGTAAGAAAACAAACTGTATATAAACAATTTACGGAAGTTTTGACATTTGACGGTATAAATAAGTAAGGCATTTTGGTTTTAATAACGTTTTATTCAATATCTCTTCAACATTTCAACCATGGTAACAACAATATAAACAATCTAAAAATAGATCTGTCATGTGACTACAAGAATACGAAAACAATTCTGTCACTTTCTACGAAGGTAAACTTTTTGATAAATTTATTTTCTTCATCCCTGATGAAGACTATGGTATCGTTGAAACGTTTGATCTGAAACCTGACCCGTTTTTCCCGTGTGTTCACCAATTATAATTTAGTTGACAATGTATTGAAGTATGACAGAAAAACTAGCTTAAGTCAAATTAGAAGAAAACAAATAATTTTTTAAAAGAAATCTCTAAAAAAAGTCATTGCTAAAGAGCATCAAGGGTAGTTATGGATGCAACGTCAAATGGAAATGAAATGAAAATTCCATTTGACAATATGTAACACTCGAATCTTTAGCATAATGATCGACATCATAATACATGCACTTTCAGAGATTGTGTTTGCCTTTGATGTTCCGCGAATAAGATCACTTCAATTATACATTGCATGATTTATGTCGAACTCATCCAGTTATTGTAAATAGAACGAGTCCAAGTATTTATTTGACACATCCGAAAAAATGTGTCCATATTTGCTATTCAGGTAAAACTAGCGAAAGGTAATTTTTGGCTTAGAATGAGAAGGTCGTAAGTGGCTCATAAGACTAATTCATATTTGAAATTTACATCACAAGGCGCTTCGTATGAGCCTATTTTCGTGAAAATCGGAACTTGTCATGTTGACCAAACTGAAGTTGAAAAAGCTTGTTTTATCATAAGTAAAGAGTGATTGCCAGACAGTTTTTCTTGCTTTCTCAAAATATTGATTTTGTAGTTACGACCTTCTCTCTCTAAGCCAGCGAATTGTTATCAAGGTATCGTCTAATTTTACAAGCGTGGATGTGTGTTTCCTCGGAGCTTTTACTTCATTTGGTAAACAACGTGTACACAGATATAACACTAGGATACCCTCCTACCAATAGCCTGGAATGTTGACGGTCATACACGGCACAATATGTGTTTAATCGTTTATTGTTAGTGTCAATAATCGTTCCGACATGTTTACCGTCTTTATCTATCTGGACATGTTTACCCGTGTCATAGCATCCTATCAAGACATTACGACCTGGTAGTAAACACAACGACCATGCTTTACCATGATCTGGCATCGGGACTGTCATTTTCAAATTACCTTGCTTGTCTAATACAATTAAACCACGTGACGAGTCAGTAACATAGATGTCGTTTGTGTCCTCACTCAATGCAATATGTTTGCAGTTTGTAAACATTGGTTCAAAATTTGCATCCTTATCATAAGTTCTTAGTTTACTACCATTTTTACTATATACGCTCACTTCTTTATTCTCACATGCCAATATTTCTTCGGAAACCCTATCACACGCCAGCCCGGAACCATCATCAGCAAGGTCCATAGAAGATGACACATGCATTGATTGACCCACTGAAACGATACGTACTGTTTTGCTATTTGTCTTAACAGCGGCTTCATGATTGCCAAGTTTGCAAATTGCAACCGGGTAATACAATATCGGTATTTCGTCTGTATATTTCAAATCTGAACTGAATCGTTTCAGTTTCGAGTGGTGGAAGTCAGTCACAAGGATTTCTCCGGAATCCATCACGCATATATCAAACACCTGAGTCTTATATTCATTACCCTGTTTTACCTTAACATTTTTCTTAAATTTGGCCTTGTATTCAGTAACAGCAGATGCGTCATTTTCATCACCTATACTACCTAATGACTTCATTTCACTGACAGTATTCATCAGCGTCTTGTCCAAGTGATAGCGTTTTTCTCGCTCTTTAAGTTTTATCAATATGGTTTGTAGAAGAGCATTTGCGTCACTCAAGACTACCTTCCCTGTATGTACAGTGGTAAACAGTAGAGGCTGATTACCAGTTTGTCCAAGCTTATCGACGTAGTCTGTAGCTGTTGTTATAGACACATTTAACGCTGCAACGTCAGTATCTAGGGCGGTTTTGTGGTTTTCGTGTGCAGAACGGATCATTTTCCGCGAGACATTAGCCAGCTCCTTCACTCTTGCAATCAGCCTCTGCTCATACTCGTCCACCGATTCAATCATATCAAGTTCCTGTTTCTCAACATGATCAATTTTGTCAGCTCGTTTCTCTTTCGCTGCTTTCAATTGGGTCAGAACCTGAATCAATGCATCCTTGCATTTATTTGCATCTGGATTTATTTGGAGACCTTTTGATGCCTTCTCTATTGGCTGGATGGAGCATAGACTGAAAATATTAGAAACTATTGAAATTACAAAAGATGACATTATAGTGCAGCCGTATGTGTGCGTTTATTTCAATAAATCATATGCAACCATAGTCACTGGGCCGATCAGATTTGTCATTACTATTCGTGACAGTAGCATTGTACATTTACTAGGATATATATAATATGCATATCACAGGATGCAGAATCACGTGATCAAATGAATAACATTTACAGTCTAAACTATTGTTCATCTGCTAACGCTGAGTTTTTTCTTGATTATAATGATCGTGCATTTAATATGGTTATATTATTGATGCTCGACCAAATGCAGTTTTCAACTTAGTGTTATAGTCTAGTCGAACATCAGTTATCAACAGCAAAAGATAGAGCAAAATTGGTTATCGTCTAGTATTCGTTCTTTAGGCTGTATAATGTATTCATTTAAAGTGCACGATCGCTATAATCGAGAAAAAACTCACCGTTAACGGACGAAATCGCAAATGTTTGAGTGCGAGCGTTATTCATTTCAAATAATTTGATCACGTTATTCTACACACTGTACCCTTTATCCAGGTTAGTATAGCGAGAACGCATATTCCTATACTACACCTATGTGATAAAAAGTTATACTACATATGGTGTGGTTTTGTCCAATAGAAAGTTGTGTATAAATATTATGTCAAAAATGAGGATTGTGTCATATGATAAAAAGAATCTATCGCTCGTTGTCAATTGATATATTTATATTAAACAAAGGCTCGCTTAATAAAATTTCCAGAACTTATTAATATGAATTGATATCAATATTGACAACTCGTGATAGATCATCTGTATACATTAAAGAATACGAGTAACAGTTATGTTTGGTGAGTAAAATATTTTAATAAATATATGAAATCAATGTACCTGTGTTTAACTACGGTGCATGTTTCACAGCAAACCTCTCCATGATCTGTGCAGAACGTATCTATCAACTTATCTTGGTGTATTGGACATCGTGGTTGATTCTCCATGTCTATAACTTGTACATCGTTGGTTGTATCGCCTACAATACTCGACATACTAGTAGATTTATCCGTATCGTGCACCTGGTGAGATTTAGTTGCCGATCTTTTGTTGTGAACTTTAAAACATTTTCCACAGAAATACACCTTACAGTCCACACAATAATGTCCAGCAGGTTTATTATTACCTTCATCAAAACATGGTGAACAACGGGCAGTTTAAGTATAAACTTTTACGCCCGTAGAATATTCAGACTGATCACTCGTCGCCATTTTGAACGGTTTGTTTATCAAGTATACTATACTAAACAAGTTTGACATTTAATCATATCGATTTATCTGAAATATAGCAGACCTTTATAAAGCACACACACACTGAATCAACTGAGTATCATATTACTGAATATGTGTTTAACTTTAATAGATTCAACGGGTATAGACAACTAATACGCGACTAAAATTGATTAATATGTAATCATTTTTTATTTGTCTTGAACGTTTGAAAAAGTTGTACCAATGTTAATTGAACTAACACGTGTGTGAAAATATGAAAGAAGTAACGAAAAACGAAACTTGTTTTTTTCCGGTCATATACGCCAGGTTTACTGAGGTTATCGCCATACATAAAAGCTACTTAAATCACTCAACAGGTATAGCTAAATTAGAATGAGAAGGTCGTAACTAATACTTACGATTTTACAAGACTGATGCATATTTAAAATCAGCACCACAAGGCGCTTCTTGTGAGCTCATTTTTATGAAAATCGAAACTTGTCAGTAGAAACAGCAATATTGGTAAGGTGATCGAGGCGCACACCAAATGGAAAAATCATGCTAATTCCCTGGAGTCTAGTGAAAACTTCATATCTATAATGTCAGGAAAGAAGAAGTTTGTTGTAAAGAACAGAAATATTCTTAGTGGTGTAATTGATGCCTTAGTTTTTTGTTGCAAACAAAACCTTGCCATACGTGGTCATGAGGCGAAGAATAGCAATTTTATAGCACTGCTACATTATCAGGCTAAACACAATCCCGTTAACATTCTGTCGTTGGGCTTCTGACGTTGTTGATAATTACGCAGACGCTTTCCAAGACGTTTGGTTTAGTGATGAGTCGCACTTCTTATTGTCCGGACATGTTTGTAAGCAAAATATGAGGTTTTGGACAAGTGACCAGCCACATTGTATTGCCGAGAAACTCTTACACAGTGAGAAGGTCACGGTGTGGTGTGCTTTATCGTTACATGGAATCATAGGTCCTCATGTGTTTAGTGATACGGTAAACTCAACTCGTTATTTACCATGTTAAGCATTTATTCCTGAACTTCACAGACGATCTATAGGATTAAATAATGCCTGGTTTATGCAAGATGGTGCATCAACGCACACTGCAAATAAGGTATTAGATGAATTACACGAAATATTTGTTGACAGGGTAATTTCCAGGAAATATCAGGAGGTGAAACATTGTGGTGTGACATGGCCGCCCATAGCCCTGATTTGAATCCTTGTGATTTCTTGTTGTGGAGATACCTTAAATCGGTAGTGTACAACCCAGAGCCAACGGACACGTCTATGCTACTGAGAAATATCAAGAGGGAGGTAAAAAGATAAGCTTAGATACATGTGTAAATGTAATTAACAGTTTCAAGGACTAACAGTTTCAAGGACGGAGTTCAAGAAGGGAAACGCCAGAACGGAAAACACCTAGAGAACGTAATTAATTACTAATTTGACGTCACGGATAAAAAAGGTTATTTTAGTAAATTGACGTTTCTCTAAAGCATAATTGAGGTACAAGTTCATAAATCAAGGGGTATAACCTAAAGCATGGAGAATGGTGGTTTAAGTAAGACTTTCCATGGAGATTGGTGCCAATGGCCGATATTTTGATGTTTTTTGTCACTCGACGGACACATTTCCACCAAAGTAAGTTCATTGTCTTGTTTTATATGCGGCGTGTATGCGATAACCACCTAGCCATAAGTTTAAGCCACCAATCGGCGGTCTGTTTTAGTCCGTCAGTGCAGCGATAAAAGCCTGAAAGAATGGATGGTGACATCGGGTGTCCGTACTCCGCATTTATTTTTTATTAATTCTGAGGTATCCGGGGCATTCTGGCTGGTTTTATTGTGTTTGTTAGGTACTTCATGCATGGTTTTATGGTTAAATACTGTTTCTGCTTATTTAGGACGCTCCATGTGCATATTTTTAACGTTTAAGACGATTTCATGGAGATTCGTCAACTTTAAGACCCTCTCCATGGAGACTTGTTATTACTGTGTAAATAATATGTGATGGTATTATTATAATCATGGAAGTAATCTCTATTTTGTACCAATTTCAGGGCTATTGTCTTACAGAGGGTCTTGGCTTGGCGAGTAACATATTATTGGAACCAAATAGTATACAGTGACAACACCACCTGGCTGCAACAATTGTTGTGATTTTCTTATTTGTACTTCAAAGATATGCATATAATAATAAAGGATGATTTTTTTTATAATTGTGTGCTCTGTTTTTTATGCACCAGTCAAATCAAACCCTGACTCCCCAACTCCGGGTTATAGACACGAGTTTTTAACTTTTGGTGTCCCCTCTGACACTGGTGAATGAGAGCAGGACTTTTGCACCGCACCTAAATACGTAGACCGGGAATATGTTTCTCTGATAAGGGCGGTATTTTTTAAATCTTTTTTAAGGTTTTCGGGCAGGGATTTTACCATAGTTTAAAAAGTCAACCCCTCCTTTCCCCATGTTAAGGGTTTCAATGGACTGGTGCATTGTGTATCTGTAATGATATTCAGTTGTACTGACAAAAGGCCTAGTAGTAGCCGTCTTCTCTACTAGATGGATATTATCTTTTTCGGAAATGTGTGCTACAGGCAACATCAATTAGGTAGATTGTGGTTTCAAGTATACATGTATTTGAAACACCCACCGTTTTCTTCATCGCATTTATAATATAGAGGATTTGGAATCAGTTTTCGGATCAGTATTCTTTCAAGCACTTACTTACAATCCGCAAGGAACCAACAACTTCTCAACATGTTGAGTAAAACCAGCATTGACAAATTGAAGCAACTAGGTATCAAACCAATTTTGGTGGCTACAAACACTGCGCGTTAACCATTGCAGCAGTTTATAAGTGGCAGCCTATATAGATATTGCATGTCAATGTTCAAAACATCACAATGAAACTCACTTATCCGACCACCCTTATTTATTTTAAAACATACTTATCATCGCTGTATATATTAATAAAGGCTTATCATACTTGAAACTGTCATATTTTTGAGTTGGTTATATTATAAATCAAGAGTACAAAATGTAACAATGGGAACTGAATTCGAACTGGAGGTTTTAATTTTAAGGTGGTCTTTAAGTGAAGTCTTATTGTTTGTTACATTCATAAGAGTGAAATTCAATATTCGCTCTCATCTCTATAATGCATTCATCTTGTTAAATGCATTGTACCTTTGACACTTATTTCAAATGGGTCATTTGTTTTTGCTAACGAGGCAGCAAGTAGAGAACACAGTATGGTGTTACCATGTATATGGGCGCACTGCCCTTCAGACATTGGTTCTTTAACGTACCTGGTGTACAGCACTGATACATGCGAGACAACCTCTGGGTTACCTACCAAACAGATCGTCTCTAGTTGAGTGGGAAACACGGAAAAGCGTTCCAGGAATAACCGAGTGCACCGGCCAAGGTTCGAACCAGGGACCTATTGATCAGCAGTCAAGCGGGCTATCCGCTCGACCACAGTGCCACCCTAGTAAATACTTTGTATACTATTTATAAAGGGGTCATTGCCGAGAGGTCATGGTAGACCGATGGTCACTTTTTGTGCAACCAATATAGTAATAATTACGTAAATTTGTTTGATATTTTTAGTTTTAAAGGCTCATTAGCGCAGATGATCAATGTTATAAAGGCAGTTTGATCTGATGCTTTGTGAACCAAAATGTTCCAGGCAGTATATTAACATATTCAGCAAGAATTGTTGAACAATAACATTAATTTTAAAGTAAACAAAAACAAAGAATACAACCAAAATCTGTGCTATTGGATCTTTCCAACAAAACAAAATAGACATATTATTTCATGTTCTTTTATAATTTTATAGAACCATAACCTTGAACATGTATTAAATTACGTGAATAAAGTTTTTTCATGAGACTTTATTCTATATTTATTTTCTGGCTTTTCACTGGGGTTCTTCGGGTCGATACAAATGACAAGGTGATGCTGAAGTTAATCGTTTTCTTTTTGATGACGAATATCTTAATGGTGACGCCGTATTTAATTTGCGACACAAAGCTTTTTAGTTACACTTTCATTAGGCAATGATATTTCATTAAAATTTATCTTTCGTTTTCTTTTCTGCCACTTCCTCCTTGAAAGAAGTAACGTCTTTTTGGTACGTATTCAGTCTAAAAAATAAATGGAAACTATATTTTTAATCAATGAAGGTAACACACTATGGTGCAAAACATTTTAGAACAGAATACTTACATTGATTTAATTCTCCACAGTTTGGGTCTTAAAGTTGACGAATCTCCATGAAGTCGTCTTAAACGTTAAAAATATGCACATGGAGCGTCCTAAATAAGCAGAAACAGTATTTAACCATAAAACCATGCATGAAGTACCTAACAAACACAATAAAACCAGTCAGAATGCCGCGGATACCTCAGAATTAATAAAAATAAATGCGGAGTACGGACACCCGATGTCACCATCCCTTCTTTCAGGCTTTTATCGCTGCACTGACGGACTAAAACAGACCGCCGATAGGTGGCTTAAACTTATGGCTAGGTGGTTATCGCATGCACGCCGCATATAAAAGAAGACCATGAACTTACTTTGGTGGAAATGTGTCCGTCGAGTGACAAAAAACATCAAAATATCGGCCATTGGCACCAATCTCCATGGAAAGTCTTACTTAAACCACCATTCTCCATGTTTAAGGTTATACCCCTTGTAAATGGTACCAGAAAAAAAGTTACATCTGTCGTCTAAACATGTGTAAATTTTCGTTGTGATCGCATAACGTTAAGATTTGATTAAAAAACACTGAAACTTTATACTTTCTTTTTGGACACCCTGTAGATCTAGACGACGTTGTATTATTGTTCAGAGAAAAATAATTCAATAGCCCAATGTGTACAAAATGCGACACCATGATATAACACATAATCTATTCATTGTTTAGTATGAAGCATTGAATTATCGATTGATAAGGGTTTGTAACGATTGGAATGGTTATTTGCGTCGCTTATCAGTAGGTTTCGTCACGTTACGTGCCTGCGATTTGTTGAACGCTTTCAATAAGAAACCACTGGTGTGTCACGTGTTTGCGATGCGACTAATTTTGAACAGTTTAGGTCAGTAGAAAAGTCAAAATGAGGGGTCGATATGTGCACGGATCTTATATACAAAATGTACTATGTCCGTATCGAAAAGCTTCTGATATCTTCTCTCAGATGTAAACAAATTCTACAAATGGTAACTCTACAGGTCCCTAGTATCACAGAAAAAATGTTCCAACTAATCCCTTGTGGAAACATTTAAGGATGCTTTGAAGTTTGCGATGTATACCGAATTGCAGAGAAACTTGGGAATATTTTTTGAAAATGATAAACATTTTCATAAACTCAGTGGGGTACACAGTCTATTTTTAGAACTGTAAAAACCGTTACTTGGGACGGGTGATTTTCAGTTTGGACGAGGTAAATATTTGACTTTTTTATATACCAACTTGTGATCCAACGACTAGCGCACCGTATGCTTTAATGGTGCCACGTCTAGATTCCCCAATTAAACAAAATAGCCGGTACCAAGGTTTATTAAAAAAAAGTAAAATTGGTACCGCCATTTTGTAGGATTGCCGGGGAAACGGCCGTGGTTTTACCTTCCATCTTCCCAGCACAGCCGTAGAAATGTTGGGGATTTTTTATCAGAACCAATATCCGACGACAAGATTTACTCATTCTGATTTAATTGTCAGGGACCGAGGAAACCCACATGATTGTGGAGGGGGGATTTACTATTCCAAAAGTAAAAAATATCCGCCCTCTCCTTGGATGGGGCTGTGGATGCAACTGAATGTTGCATAATTTTTGTAATGTTTTCCATAATACACTATAACACTACATTATTCACAAAAGCTTAGAACTAGATTTACGATTCGCATTCGACGTTCATATTAGTTAAGGAAACAAGCAAAAATACATACCTCTCTACATTTTCCGGAAGCCCAACACGTGAGGGTTCAGCTTAACTCCACGAGTCCGAGTACACGAAGTGAATCTGTGACACTGATACATTTCTTTTAAGATTCGATTGTCTAGTCTCAGGGACATAGATATGACTGGAAAAGCCACATGGATATATAGCTTGGTTGTTATTGCATTTTTTCTATTTTGTACAGCCGTATTGGTTGATGAACTTTGGTAATAAGGTGATAACTACAGGAGAAACTTTCCTAATTGTTATTTCTAACAGCTAAGTGATGCAAGGGGAGTCAATAATAACCGCCACATACTTGGCATAATTGTTGAAGTTGTTTTGTTATGATCTCGGACAAAATATAACTCTACGTGGCCATACACAAGTACATGAGCTACGTCATGGCTATTCTGAAATCGTATGAAAAAGAGATGCTATTCGAGGGATCACGTACGAAATACACTTCTTCCCAAGTACGAAATGAAATCTGTGTTCAAATACTGTGGTCTTAAAACTAACGTTAGTTATAGACTAAATCCTGACAACACTTAAAATGTCTGCTGTGAGGACTTTATGAGAGCACACCGAGCGACAGAAAAATCAAGTGCTTACGTCAGGGACGCGCGTCAAGTACAGCCTAAATTTTGGGCGAATTTAGACCATCCGGTTGGAGATCCCATCTCCATCTTCAATATATATGAAGCCAAACGTTCAACAGGGTAATCACAAAAAGGTATGAGGAAATCGGAAGGGAAGGTAGCACTCTATTTAACCAGTCGAGCACAGAATCATTAACACCACAACACAACTACACTGAGCAATGCCCACTCATAATCCAATCGTATGATTAAAAAGTTAAGTTCCCGCCGTGCTTCTTCTCTTTTACGGTGTAGAATGAGATATCATGATGCAACTTTCCGTGTGAAAAAAGTATGAGAAAATCAGACAGGGAAGGTAGCACTCAACCTAACCAGCCAAGCTCAGAAATCAGAAACACCACAACACAACTACTCTGAGCAATGGCCACACGAACCCATGCCAAAGCGGCGACCAGATGAGACAACCCCGGGCGTGACCTAGTTTAAAACACTTAAGGACAGTGACATAACAACATTTTTTTGCTTGGGGTGAAAGTGGACCAAGGTAACCATTACTAAAATAGAAACAGACATGTGCTATTGTATGCTTGTATGAGGGCATTGTTCAGTGTGGTTGTGCTGTGGTAATTCTGATTTCTGTGCTCGGCTGGTTTGTTAGAGCGTGCAGGGAAGAGCTTGCTGGTTTGTTAGAGCGTGCAGGGAAGATGTCCTCATTTGGTCTACTTGTTTTGTGAATTCCGACGTCTTGAATTGGACATGCGGCCGCGTTTTAACCAGACATCACACACACGAATAGTAACACTTTCCCTCTTGTGAAGGACATGGTACATCCAACATTCTCACATACAAATATATATATTCAAGGATTGTTCAAAATAGAATTGTAGAATAGATATTTTCAAGGCACTTCAAATTTTAATATGGACTGCGATTTCTGATACTTTCTAGTGACGTAAATGTTCACAAGAATACTCTATTGCGCGCAATGACGAGACTTTATGTGCTTGACTGTTAAAGTTAGTGGCTAATCTTTAGCCTGAAATTGGGTCATCAAGCAATATTTCTTTCCATGTTCTTTGCTAGAAAACGATAAATTATACAATCATTACGCCGGTCATCAAGTTATATAATAGGATACTTGCGCAGATTTTGTCTGAAGAATTACTTTAGTTTGATACA
This sequence comes from Spisula subtruncata, assembly GCA_963678985.1. NCBI lineage: Eukaryota > Metazoa > Mollusca > Bivalvia > Venerida > Mactridae > Spisula > Spisula subtruncata. Next base: position 6,928,296 of record OY787666.1, read on the forward strand.
CAATGAAGATACCGTCACATAATATATTAGTCTCATTAACGACCAGCCAATGTTCATCATTGTAATGTAGCATACTTGTAATACCTTTTATGACTCGTGTCTAAAAGCATTAGATTTAAGATCGTCGATTACAATGTAGTCATTAGTGTGCTCTATTATTCTAGCGACATCATCAGTAGCTCACATATCACTGTTTCATCTAATCAAGTGAGATAGTGTGGACAATTAATTCCTCGGTGAAGGGCGAATATGCTTGCTTTTTCGTGGCCGTACAACAGGTAATCCACCATCGTAAACCAGTGAAAAATACGGCTATATATTCCCGCTTTTTTGGCGTGAAACAAATGTCAGAGCTATCGGTAAAAACCCCGTGATTACTCACCGCGGTCGGGCTTTCAATTGACGGGTGCATTATCGTCCATCCCCATGTACTTGTGTCATCTAGGACAAAGATCTACTTTAGATCCATTGGACATTCATTAAGTAGTACAAAAAAGAAATGAGGAAATCGTAGAGGGAAGGCAGCACCCAACTTCAACACCCCTTTTCATCATTTGTATCTTGTGGAGATGCTGGATAAGATACTTTTTAATTAGGTTACTGTGCTGTTTGGTCACTATGATAAACGTTTTTAGCATACATATATTCGCCCTCTTTTTGCCCATTAGTGTAAACTAGGTCAAGTCCCAAAATGCCTCTTTAAGACGTATTAACGTTATGCCACTATCCTTGGTTTTTAAAACTAGGCCAGGGGTGATTGTGCCTCATTTAGTCGCCGTTTTGGCACGGGTGTGTGTGGTTGGTTCGCCGTGCAGTGGGGCCTTGGGGAACTTTGTCGAGTAATGGCTGCGTTTCATTCGGCAGTAACCGCTGTTATATAATTTCTTTGTGGATGTGGGTCTTCCTGCATTTTATCGGCTGGGACTTGGATCTTTAATTGTTTCTTCGGCTTATGTGTGGGCATTGCTCAATGTGCTCATTCCTATTGCCCATTATTTTAACTAGGTCAAGTCGTAGTTGTTCCTCGTTAGGTCGCATTACGTTAGGTCACTGTCCTTAGTGTTTTAAACTAGGTCATGCCCCGGGGTTGTTGTGCCTCATTTGGTCGACGTTTTGGCATGGGTTTGTGTGGGCATTGCTCAGGGTATTGTGTTGTGGTGTTTCTGATTTCTGTGCTCGACTGGTTGGGTTGTCTTATTGTCGGATTTTCTTATACCCTTTTTTTAAACAGTAACAACACAGCTTAGCAGCAATACCCGCACAAAACCCTATGAAATTATTATCAACTAAAGTCCCCGGCGTAAAATGGCAGGTTGACCTAATTTCAATGATAAAAAAGTTTTAAAAAACCGATGATCCCACGTGACCAGACCTAGTTCCATTAACAACACAACCAAAACCGCGAAATCCAGCTACAAAAAAATCCCTCAGATACAACAGTGAAGGGGAGGGGTAACATGACATATTGAAGACCAATACACTCCGGATTGGTTGGGCCTTATGTGTTCTAATTTTGTGGATTTTGTTCTCCATCAGTTGATCCCTAAACATGTACTTTTGATAGGCAAATAGATCAAGGTCGCCTAATCGGACCATTTGACATACGTGTTTATTTCCAGCTATTGTTTGCTGAATATGTGGCTTTGTGGAGAATGCTTTTATTTTACGATTAAAATACTAAAAACATGAGTGTAAAATTGTAAATATATGACATACCTAGATAGCGACCAGTACACATGCTCCTAAACATTTAGAAACGAGATATATGAACGGCTTTGTTTGTGTCTTTCTATTGCAATTGATCGTCCTCGAATCATACTTCCCGTGCTTAGGTGAATTTACTATTGCTTTGAAACAGAACTCTTCAGTCATTTACTTGTATATAGCGAACTTCACAAAAATAATGACTTGTACTGTAACTGGGCTATTTTATATGTCGTTTCACAAATTAACAAGAACGTCGTGTTCGTGTTCTAAAACACTGTATTTAAAAACTACTCCAATTTCATCAACTTTCAATGTATGTAATTTCGTATGTCATGTCTTGAGGTCGATCAGGGCGAAGTTTCCAGGTTATTTTATGTGTAGTTTCACAAATTGTTCAGAAACACTTTATTTACAGACTACTCGTATGTAATCAATTTGCCATAGATGTCATGCCAAAGAGTTTGTCACGCAATAATAGACATCGCTATCTTATAAAATATTGAAGTTGACAGGATAGTTTATTGCTACTCATAAAGAGGCCATTGCGTAGCTTGTAAGAAACATTTCGACAATCCTGTACGTTGTGCCCTAAACGAGACCATTATTGATAGGACAAGGAGATTTTTTGACATTTGTTAGTCGTGTGTATGTCTATCAACCGCCATACTGCTTTCAACTGTGCCATCTCATCCGCTAATATCTTCACACGATCCTCTGCTTCTCTCTTCAAAGCAATATTGGACATATCGTTTTATTTTTCCAAATTATCACAAACGGGTCGATACGCCTTCCATGTCAGATTTACTCCTATCTGTTTGTATCAAATTTTGACGGTCATTTATTCCTAGCAGACCTTTTTTATGCGTCCGAAGGCACTCCGTGCCTATTAATAACTAGGAAAACTACCCATCTATTTGTCTAAGAGATGCCAAACCACCATGGATGCTTAGCTGAAACTTGGTGTACATGCAAAACAAGATACCCGGGCCAACCCTGTTTCATTTCTGCAAACGTCATTTTGTGGCATTGTCAGAAACTTCAGGAACATTAAAATCAACAATTAAAGCTCTGAATTGTATTCGCGATGGCAACAACCAAGCTAGTAATGTCCAAATAACCATCGCTTGTTCCGTAAGATCACGATTTCGTGGTGTATGTGGCAGCTATAGCCTTCTGTATTACATCAGTTGTTTTGTCTTTCAAACGGTTCGTATTCGAGTTTCACGTGTTTTGACACAGTCCTTCAACAAGTAACTACATGTCCAGGGTTCACAGCATTCTAGAATTCTCTGAACCCTGGTCCATCCACCTACTGGCGTTAAATCAATCGCACGCATTTAAGCCATTCTCTCGTAAAGTCTACGGTTTTCATGCTATTTTTTATGTATTGTCTTGAGTGGGTGTGAGCAGCACAGGAAGCGTCGAACTAAGTATAGGAATAATGCCATATAAGTAGGGGCAGAGTGATAACAACACATAATGAGAATTGAAAAGGGGCATTTATTTTAATGTCATAAAAATAAGAACAAGCGTGTAGCATAACACGTTTGTCTAAACAAGAATTTTAGCATGAATGACTATATCTGGGCGAAAGACACGCCAAAGTACATGGTGTATAGAATATTATAGTTTTATGTATTCTTAAACATCAGATAAAGTGAGTAAATATCTTTATGCATTCTTAAACATCAGATAAAGTAAGCAAACGTACATGGTATATAGCATATAATATCTTTATGCATGTTTAAACATCAGATAAAGTAACCTAAAAAATGCATGGTATATATCCAAATTCACAGTACATGTTTTGTAAAAATTTAAGAGGAGGTGGAGAGGAGAAGGTGGAAAAGCAAAGCTGAATAGAGGCGTGAAAACTGCGTCGAAGATAGAATAACAATGGCTAGCTCAATAGCTATTGGCTGATAGCCTAAACGTCATGGTAACGAGTATCTGATTGGTTAAAATAAATAGAACAAGGTGTTGGAAAAAACCGGAACAGAACGGATCCTAGTCTGTTAAGTCCCTAAAGCTAGCCCATGACATAAATAGGTTTATGTGTGCATAAAACAGCATTTATGTATTGTCTTGAGTGGGTGTGAGCAGCACAGGAAGCGTCGAACTAAGTATCTAATAGGAAGAATGCCATATAAGTAGGGGCAGAGTGATAACAACACATAATGAGAATTGAAAAGGGGCATTTATTTTAATGCCATAAAATAAGAACAAGCGTGTAGCATAACACGTTTGTCTATACAAGAATTTTAGCATGAATGACTATATCTGGGCGAAAGACACGCCACCGAGGGGAACAAAGTGCCCCGGCACATTGTTACCCAACGCCCAGAGAGCATTTATACCCAGCTTGAAACTAATGCTATCTATTTGTGTTAAGTACAGCCTGAGAGCTCTACCGACTAGCACGTTTTCGTACAATACGTTGGTGAATTTATTATCATTAAATACAAGAAACAATATCTTCTCTCGTACGCATGCATAGAGAGTAAACATTTGTTTTCTTTTCTATAGTTGAAGTAATAATTGCTTATCCCTGTTTGTTTCTGAACCGTAGCAGTTTCTTCATACTCTTAACAGTATTTCATGCAAAACTTTAACTCAATCATTTATCATCAACACATCAAATGCGACTGTGACTTCTCTAATTGTTAAAAAATCTGAAAGTTTGAACATCTGTCATTTAAGACAATGACAGGACTACCTCATTCAGTATGTGGAATGTGGTCAACACTGTGATATCTATAATATACATGGAGTCTGAAGAAAACAGCTCCTATACATACTGAGAAATTGTACAAAAAGCAACAACTATGAACTTTCAATGTCACAAAATATACCAATCTGGATATGGTATTTGGGAATTAAATAATAAAACTTGTCATATTCACAGGTATGGAATGGAATATGAAGTTATAACCTTCTGTATCTTTTCTGAGCTGAAAGCCAGCTACACTAGGAGATGACCCAGTGTAACTGGCTAGTAGCTCCTCAGATTCGGTGAATTGTATGGATGGAAAGGCCCCCACCAGTTGTAGGCTTCTTCGTAGTATCAATCTTTAATTTAACTGGTACTGTGTAAAAAAAAGAAAATTGAAGAATGCATTATAACTCTAATTGGTCTGAAATTGACGAAACACTCAAAAGAATGACATGGTTTCATCCCAGAGGCTCCACTCATTTAGCATGATGTTTGTAAAGTACATATATATATGCCCCTGAGGAAGACTAAGTTTCATATACCTAGCACCGATAAAAGCGAAATAACGTCTTGCTTCCAAAATAGTTAATCTCAATTTCGGTGGATACCGCTGTATTGAATTATAAATTTCATAAACACAGGGACCTCTAGGTCAGCAGTCCGAGCAATATCCATGATAAGACGGTGAGACTATCGTGTATGTTAGAAATTAACAGAAACACATATAACATCTATGTTGTACTCCCGAGCATTCAATAAGGAGAAAGAGATGAGATACAATGTTGACATACCCTTTAAGTAGCTAATTTCGAATAGATTACTTGGTTCTTAAATTAAATGACCAAATGCCCCAGCCGAGTATCGGACCAGGGACCTCTCGCAGTCAAGGGCATTATCCACTCAACTACCATGCCACTACAGCTGTAATAGTATCAAAACATGTACAAATACAAATTAAAGCTGTAATGTTTTAGATACAAACCTCGTGCTTTCATATTTTCATACTTTTTCTTGACCTGTTCCCCAGATCTTCTTTCAGTACTCATTGAACAGCTGAAAATAACCGAAGCATTAAAATATTATTGAATATGCCAGGTGCTAATGGTGCAGTCAATAATACCATAATAAGTCAACAAACTTGTCACACGCAACTTTTTCTTGGCCTGTTCCCCAGATCTTCTTTCTGTACTCATTGAACAGCTGAAAATAACCGAAGCATTAAAATATTATTGAATATGCCAGGTGCTAATGTTGCAGTCAATAATACCATAATAAGTCAACAAACTTGTCACACGCATAATGGTTCTTCTCAGGTAATCAGTCCGTCAACCCACTATAACTTTTGTTGAGCTGTACTGTAGGCCTACTACTTAGGCTCAAAAGAAAAATAAATGTCTGTTGCTGGTTGCACAACCCTACCTACATTTAGGCCCCGATCTTAATATTTTTCTTCTAAAAAAATAAATTTTGCAGATGTTATTCCCGAGAATGGAGCCACATGTTCGGTTAATTATATTGCTGTCGTGTATTGCGGTAAACCTCATGATTATAATGAACAGAAACAAAAACCGTTTCAAAACGCTTAAATTCAGTATACAAAATTATACAATTTTTTTTGTCTACCTACAAACCATATTTTTTGGCAATATACATAAATCATACTTTTTGCCACAACTACTAGTTGCTTTGTTTGTACACTGCTGAGAAAGCAATGTTTTATTAACGTAACCAGTAACCATTCCATCAGAACACGGAGAATGAGATAGTATATTAATAACACATATAGCTTTGAGGGTGAGAGTAATAATGTCAGTCTGAGGAAAGTACTGTTACCCAAGGGCGAAGTCTATTTATAAGCTTATTTAAAATCAGACTTAACAGTCCACGGGATGTAGTCTTTATGTGTATTTACTTTTTACTATCTAAACTAGCCTTTGACATACACAGTCCAGAGACACACAAGTGGATATCTAACACAAAATTAGGTTGCAGTATGGCTTATTCCTATAAATCCGTGGCTACCTATTGATTCTGTGGCTATGGAAATAATGCATGGGGCGAAATAGCGAGGGTCCATGAATGGAAACAGTCAGATTTATGCAAGAAAATGCAACTAGAACATTGAACAGCTGAAATTCCTTACCTGTGCCTTAAAACTGTATTATTTCACCGATAATGATTTTTGGCAACCACGAAAATATAGTTAACGATTATAAATAGTGAATTTTAATCAGTCTCCTGTGACCTTCACCTTGGAACCAGCTTCCAAATCATGACCTGATTGCCTAATAGCTATTTTTCGAACAGCGAAAATTTAGCCATGCTATTAATAGCATATTTATGGAATATTTTGATGCTGAAGGTCAATACGTAAAATGTGCGTGGATTTGTAAACAAACTTATTTACTATAAATTTTAGAGTTAGAACTAGGTCGGAATAAGCCATATGTAGAGTTTTGTAATTAGTTTAGTCCCTTGATTAAGAACCAAGAAGTACAGGAATAAGGCATACTGGGTAGATAGATTAACAATGTTAACACGAAGAAAGTGAATGTGACTTGTAACTTTACTCACGCATTTACCAGCCCGACTACTTCTTCCCAGGCGGCTTTGCGGCTCTCCTTGCCCCTTGAGGAGCCTTTAAAGGCCCCAAAGAGCGCATCTCGTCTGTTCTGGACGGCTGTGATAAGGCGAATTTCTTCACTGACCGTCCAGTTAGCCGCTTTGGTGACAGCTGCCATCTTGTTGTCGTCTGCAAGTGCGCGACGACCAATTATTCTCTTCTCGCTTGAAGAGCAGTGATTTAGGCCGTACATCACCAAAATATTCCGTACTTACGTAAGAAATCTTTGTGATCTCAAAACCACACAATTCAATACTCAGAGCTCAGCAGAGTAAGATCAAAGTGCCGAGTGGTAAGTATTTACCGGGCCCAGATCTTTGTTTTTCTGATGTATTCTTTAATTATTCTTACTAATGTTGTTTCTTACTTTTTATTACATGCGAATAGACAATTGAAATGCATTTTAGGAAAAGATCAACATTTAATAGATTTTCAAATAGCATTGCTTTTATGGAATCAGAGTTGGAAAATGTGCCACTTGGAATCTGAAACAATTTCGAACAATAAACAAAATCTGAAGATGGGTAGCAAGTTTTAAATCCTACTTGCCGCTAAGTATGTTCTAGGCACAACTATTGACGAGGAAATTAAAAAATATAATAAACTCAAAAAGAAATTATTACAAATTTACGTAGTGTTGAAGCATGATATGAATAATCGGTATTTCTTCTATTTGTGGGGATGTTTTCTACTAAGATGCTTAATGGATACCAGAACTGGCTTTAATACACTCTAACCATTTTCTGTTACATTGTCTGGCGAATCCTAGCTTTTGCTCCAGCTGTCTCTGACGTCTGGCAAGTGTTGCCTCGAACCTTTGTGTCCTGTCCCTGACGTCTGGCAAGTGTTACCTCGAACCTTTGACTCCTGTCCCTGACGTCTGACAAGTGTTGCCTCGAACTATTGTCTCCTGTCCCTGACGTCTGGCAAGTGTTGCCTTGAACCTTTGTGTCCTGTCCCTGACGTCTGACAAGTGTTACCTCGAACCTTTGACTCCTGTCCCTGACGTCTGACAAGTGTTGCCTCGAACTATTGTCTCCTGTCCCTGACGTCTGGCAAGTGTTGCCTTGAACCTTTGTCTCCTGTCCCTGACGTCTGACAAGTGTTGCCTCGAACCTTTGTCTCCTGTCCCTGACGTCTGGCAAGTGTTGCATTGAACCTTTGTCTACTGTCCCCGACGTCTGACAAGTGTTGCCCCGAACCTTTGTCTCCTGTCCCTGACGTCTGACAAGTGTTGCCTTGAACCTTTGTCTCCTGTCCGAAGCGGCCAACTGTAATACAATAATTTATGACTGCTGTTCTTATATAGCGAACTACTCACAAACGTCATTGAAACCAATTAACGGGTATTCCTGTCCTATATTGTTAAATTGTAAATCAGTTTGGATTGACATTTCATCAAGTCAACGTCCCCCTTCATAACCCTCTTTAGAGAGATTAAGCTAGGAAGCTTCATTTTTCATCCACTCAAACGCTTCTTTATAATGTCCAGACTTTTGACCATCTTTGTTCATGTTTCTTCTGATTAGTGATGAAAAGGGAATAATGAAATCTCCACTTTGTGCAAGAAATTCAAAATTTTTAGGTGAGCTGCAATACAATGATAGTCAAAGTTTTATAACTTCTGAGTTCCAACGGCGGCCGTAAGAATTGCCTTGTATATTATGTACGTATTATTTCATGAGAATATTTTGTCTGTCTACTCCAAGTTCCATTTTTAAAACATAGGAATTAAAGAGTTATCACTGCTGGTTGAATTCAATATAATTTTCATGTCTATATGTTCTGATTCCTTTTATAAGATAATATCAGTTTATATTCCAGGTCATGTAAAATATGTCATGTTGATCAAGAGTATACATAATGACAAACATATAAATACAGAAATCCAATAATTAAAAGGAACTAAGGCTTAATTCGGATTGGTATAAAAACACAATTGATAAAGGCATGCGAGGTAAGAAATGGTAATCACATTTCCCATAAAATGTACGCACGAAAACAAAAAAGAGAGGCCAGAAATGCTAACCATAATTCAGTGTACGTACAAATACCCTTTCTTGAGAGTATACATTGGCTGGAATTCTGGTATCCTCTCAACACCCAACAGTAGTGTTGTTTTATTCTACATCAGATACAGATTCACATTGGTTCATCTTTCAGATACACTAAACCATACACTGCAATTTTCATCCCAAACATACCTCATTTGAATACATTTAAGCAATACTTCTACAATCAATACACAGCTCATTTAAGATACACCCTAACACTATGGGAATGCATTAGATACCGGTTCATAACATCAATGCTTAAATTATTTTGAACAACTTTAAACTGCACGGCATATAACTATCCATGCACTACCTTAGGCAGAACTCGTAATAATATTGCAGTTTAGTAACGTGGCTATTTACCGTTTTTCAATATCAGTACTAGTATACTTATTTGTGATTTATCTATCAACGATTTAAAAAAAAGAAGAAGAAATTTGTGGATAATGACGGGCGATCTATTAACCTTATATGGGTACATAACATGACTAACGGCGACTATGTAAACTGATTATAATGGCAGAATGTACCAGCTTCGTTATCGGGGACGTGTCCCCGGGCCTCACCACGTGTATACCTGTGAAGACAAATTACCAGGCATTTAGACAAGCGAACAACTCAGTAGACATACGTATTTGATATTTTCTGATTTAAAGCAGAAATAGTGAGCCTTAAAATGTCGCTATTAACTTGACACATTATTTAAGTTTATTGACACGTCCCAAATCACTGGTCCTGACAGTTTCTTCCTGGATTTTATGTAATTCGTATAAACATATTTAAATGGGTATTAATAGAGACCGAATCTATCGTAGCAATTAGATTCGATAAGTATATACCTGCGGACATTTGAGAAAGTTGCGTAAGTTAAAGCTGATTTGACTAGGCTTTAGGCGCTAAATTATCATTTTATGTGAACGCTTACGCAAACTGTTATTAAGTACGACGTATTTTAGCGACGTTTTAATCCTTAAAAAATTCCTTTATACATCCTCTTACTTAGTTTCCATGACATATTCGCAAAATACGGCTAACCTAGACTTGTTGACACGGTTAATAAATTGAAACCTGACAAAAATGACTAAAACATACGCTCACCACTAAATATCAAAAAAATTACTTGTACTCACAAACAACTACATTGTTAATTTAAAAAGTTCAGGACGCATCGATATTATCGCTTGTTTTGTTGAGCATTGGCCAATTGTATAACACGCTAAAACGGCACCAGTTTCATAAATGATCTCATAAAATCAGAGCGCTGTCCAATCATTCATTCGAGCGCAATTAGTCTGGTGCTTAGTGCATCCTCCATTTATTTTCCAACGGCGTTGATCTAGTTTCATTGCGATTTAGTTGCAGACCATAATATATTAAATGTTTGTTTTAGAAACGCAATCAGGATTTTGCAGAACAACTCCGTACGTTCCGAAACCCCGTCTGTAAAGAAATCTGGATCCTGCCATAACTCAAACCGTTTTAAGCTAAGTTTATGAAACTTTGTATGTGCATAGGGACCGATAAGGAGAGATGTTTTATTCGGGCAAACATGTGGTTGCCATGGCAATAGAAACTTTGACATCAACCTGAAACCCAGACAGGGGACTTATGTTTTGCTTGCAATTCCTAATTACGTGTTACATTATTTATATATTGATGATCTAAGTCTGTGTTTGTCCCATCCTCTTAAAACTATACTCAGATATGATGCATGCTGATTAAAAACTGTGCGATCCACGCTTTTAACAGACCAGTCCATAAAACTAGTTGATGTTCAAATCGTGATTGCGAGATATTTATAACATCAGATACACAAATAAATCGAACTACGCAGGAAAGGAATCTTGCATTTTATATTTCGTGATAAAACTAGTACATGTTGTTTAAATGGATGCTTTAATGCATTTTCTTTTTCACCAATGATATAAAACAATATTGTTAGATGGATCGGAATGTTATATATTTATGTAAAAGTGCACGTTTGACGCTAGGAATATAAATTGTTCAGGATACAAACTTGTACAAGAGTTGTATAAGGGAGCGATGGTCTGGAGATAGGGTTTGTGCTGGGGGTCAAGATGTCATCAGTTCGACCCCGTGTAAACCAATGGCCAATTGAGCAATTTGAGCAAGAATAACCCACATCCTACACTTTCATGGTCTATGGATTGGTTTCAAATCCATCTTCTGTGGTTGCGTTTGGCGCTGATGATCGTTAAACGACTCCAAAAGCGCATTCAATTGCAAAACCTCTTTTCGAGGGTCTTTTGCTGCAGTGGCATTTCCTTTTCTGATGAGACATTGGATTTTGACTTGAATTTATTGTACACTGCCATCGAAGCAGCAGGCACAGCAACAAACTGACGAAGTGTTTGTTTTTATTTTCTACCTAGGATTTTATGTTGACAAAACCTTTTATTAATTTCTCAAACATGTCTGTATCAATATTACAACTTAAATACGATGATCCGTACATTCTAACCTTAGTGGTAATATTACAGATACCGAATTCACAAACAACTATAACATAAGAACTAACATTAAACCTAGATAAAGAGGATAGCGCCCGAAAGCGGACACATTTCTTATTATTGAAATGACGGACAGTGTATTATTTGCCGTAAAACAGAAGGAATCCAGTCCATGCCCTCGACTATCGGTATGGATTAAGACACTGTTTTCAGAAACACCTCTACCTAGACACATCTTCTTTTTTTAAGTTTCCGTGTATTATCAGTTGTTGGTACGTCGGGTTCCGCTCCTCCAGTAAATACACAACCACCAGGTTTCACACTGCAACAAACCTCGCCACAGTTAATCGATAACTGTAAGACAGTTAAATCACATAGTGTTTCTAATTATAGCAACACTAAGTCTTGTGTAATGTAGTGTGTTTGGTGGCTTTCAGTTTTGCCAGATATGCCTTTTAGATTTTTCCATAGTTTCTTTGGTTGTTTGTTGTTATTTTGAATTTCATTATGAAAGAAATCTTTTTTTGCATTGTGTGAAAGTAAATTGTGTCGATTAACGACTCCAAAAGCGCACTCAATTGCAAAACGTCATTGTCGAGGGTCTTTTGCTGCAGTGACATTTCCTTTTCTGATGAGATATTGGATTTTGACTTGAATTTATTGTACACTGCCATGGAAGCAGCAGGCACAGCAACATACTGACAAAGTTTTTTTTTATTTTCTACATAGGATTTAATGTTGGCAAAACCTTTTTTTAATTTCTCTAACGTGTCAGTATCAATATTACAACTTAAATACGATTATCCGTACATTCTAACCTTAGTGGTAATATTACAAATACCGAATGCACAAACAACTATAACATAAGAACTAACATTAAACCTAGATAAAATTGATTGCGTCAGACTTAAGGTTAAACCGGACACATTTCTTATCATTGGAATGAAGGACAATGTATTATTTGCCGTGGAACAAAAGGAATCCAGTCCATGCCCGCGACTATCGGTAAGGATTTAGACATGGTTCTCAGAAACATCTCTACCTAGACATATCTTCTTTTTTAAGTTTCCGTGTGTTATCAGTTGTTGGTACGTCGGGTTCCGCTCCTCCAGTAAGAACACAACCACCAGGTTTCACACTGCAACAAACCTCGCCACAGTTAAGCGATAACTGTAAGATAGTTAAATCACATAGTGTTTCTAAGTATAGCATAACTAAGTCTTGTGTAATATCCAACATTTTGGTAATCCGTCCACTAATTGGCTTCTGATTGATCAATATTTCAACAATCCCAATATAAACATTTTATAGTTTCTTTTTTGTTTGATGTTTTTTTGAATTTCATTATGAAAGAAATCTTTTTTTGCATTGTGTGAAAGTGAATTGTGTCGTTTAACGACTCCAAAAGCGCATTCAATTACAAAACTTGATTTTCGAGGGTCTTTTGCTCAGTGACATTTCCTTTTCAGATGAGACAATTTTTTTCTACATAGGATTTAATGTTGGCAAAACCTTTTATTAATTTCTCAAACATGTCAGTATCAATATTGCAAATTAAATACGATGATCCGTATATTCTAACTTTAGTGGCAATATTACAGATACCGAATGCACAAACAACTATAACATAAAAACTAACATTAAACCTAGATAAAATTGATTGCGCCCGACTTAATGTTGAACCGGACACATTTCTAATTATAAGAATGAAGGACACTGTATTATTTGCCGTGAAACAGAAGGAATCCAGTCCATGCCCGCGACTATCGGTAAGGATTAAGACACGGTTCTCAGAAACATCTCTACCTAGACACATCTTCTTTTTTAAGTTTCCGTATATTATTAGTTGTTGGTACGTCGGGTTCCGCTCCTCCAGTAAAAATACAACCACCGGGTTTCACACTGCAACAAACCTCGCCACAGTTAAGCGATAACAGTAAGATACTTAAATCACGTTGTGTTTCTAAATATAGCAACACTTAGTCTTGTGTTATATCCAACATTTTGGTAATTCGTCCTCTTATTGGCTTCTGATTGATCAACATTCCAACAATCCAAATATAAACATTATATAGTTTCTTTTTTGTTTGATGTTATTTTGAATTATATTATGAAAGAAATCTTTTTTTGCATTGTGTGAGAGTGAATTGTCGTTAAACGACTCCAAAAGCGCATTCAATTGCAAAACCTCATTTTCGAGGGTCTTTTGCTGCAGTGACATTACATTTTCAGGTGAGACATTGGATTTTGACTTAAATTTATTGTACGCTGCCATGGAAGCAGCAGACACAGCAACCAATTGGTAAAGTGTTTTTTTATTTTCTACATAGGATTTAATATTGGCAAAATCTTTTTTTAATTTCTCAAACATGCCAGTATCAATATTACAACTTTAATACGATGATCCGTACAATCTAACCTTAGTGGTAATATTACAGATACCGAATGCACAAACAACTATAAAATAAGAACTAACATTAAACCTAGATAAAATTGATTGCGTCAGACTTAAGGTTAAACCGGACGCATCTCTAATTATTGGAATGAAGGACAATGTATTATATGCCGTGGAACAAAAGGAATCCAGTCCATGCCCTCGACTATCGGTAAGGATTAAGACACGGTTCTCAGAAACATCTCTACCAAGACATATCTTCTTTTTTTAAGTTTCCGTGTATTATCAGTCGTTGGTACGTCGGGTTCCGCTCCTCCAGTAAAAACACAACCACCAGGTTTCACACTGCAACAAACCTCGCCACAGTTAAGCGATAACTGTAAGATACTTAAATCACGTTGTGTTTCTAAATATAGCAACACTAAGTCTTGTGTAATATCCAACATTTTGATAATTCGTCCTCTAATTGGCTTCTGATTGATCAACATTCCAACAATCCCAATATAAACATTATATAGTTTCTTTTTTGTTTGATGTTATTTTGAATTTCATTATGAAAGAAATATTTTTTTGCATTGTGTGAAAGTGAATTGTGTCGTTTAACGACTCCAAAAACGCATTCAATTACAAAACCTCATTTTCGAGGGTCTTTTGCTGCAGTGACATTTCCTTTCAGATGAGACATTTTTTCTACATATGATTTAATGTTGGCAAAACATTTTATTAATTTTTCAAACATGTCAGTATCAATATTACAACTTAAATACGATGATCCGTACATTCTAACCTTAGTGGTAATATTACAGATACCGAATGCACCAACAACTATAACATAAGAACTAACATTAAACCTAGATAAAGATGATTGCGCCCGACTTAAGGTTAAACCGGACACATTTCTAATTATTGAAATAAAGGACAATGTATTATTTGCCGTGAAACAGAATGAATTCAGTCCATGCCCGCGACTATCGGTAAGGATTAAGACACGGTTCTCAGAAACATCTCTACCTAGACATATCTCTTTCTTTTTAAGTTTCCGTATATTATCAGTTGTTGGTACGTCGGGTTCCGCTCCTCCAGTAAAGACACAACCACCTGGTTTCACATTGCAACAAACCTCGCCACCGTTAAGCGATAACTGTAAGAAAGTTAAATCACATAGTGTTTCTAAGTATAGCAACACTTAGTCTTGTGTAATATCCAACATTTTGGTAATTCGTCCTCTAATTGGCTTTTGATTGATCAACATTTCAACAATCCCAATATAAACATTATATAGTTTCGTTTTTGTTTGATGTTATTTTGAATTTCATTATGAAAGAAATCTTTTTTTTTGCATTGTGTAAAAGTGAATTGTGTCGTTTAACGACGCAAAAAGCGCATTCTATTACAAAACCTCATTTTCGAGGGTCTTTTGCTGCAGTGACATTTCCTTTTCAGATGAGACATTTTTAAAAAAAAAATCTACATAGGATTTAATGTTGGCAAAATCTTTTTTTAATTTTTCAAACATGTCAGTATCAATATAACAACTTAAATACGATGATCCGTACATTCTAACCTTAGTGGTAATATTACAGATACCGAATGCACAAACAACTATAACATAAGAACTAACATTAAACCTAGATAAAATTGATTGCGCTCGACTTAAGGTTAAACCGGACACATTTCTAATTATTGGAATAAAGGACAATGTATTATTTGCCGTGGAACAAAAGGAATCCAGTCCATGCCCGCGACTATCGGTAAGGATTTAGACACGGTTCTCCAAAATATTCCTCCCCAGACACATCTTCTTTTTTTTAAGTTTCCGTATATTATCAGTTGTTGGTACGTCGGGTTCCGCTCCTCCAGTAAATAAACAACCACCAGGTTTCACACAGCAACAATCCTAGCCACAGTTAAGCGATAACTGTAAGATAGTTAAATCACATAGTGTTTCTAAGTATAGCAACACTAAGTCTTGTGTAATATCCAACATTTTGGTAATTCGTCCACTTATTGGCTTCTGATTGATCAACATTTCAACAATCCCAATATAAACATTATATAGTTTCTTTTTTGTTTGATGTTATTTTGAATTCATTATGAAAGAAATCTTTTTTTTGCATTGTGTGAGAGTAAATTGTGTCGTTAAACGACTCCAAAAGCGCATTCAATTGCAAAACCTCATTTTCGAGGGTCTTTTGCTGCAGTGACATTTCCTTTTCAGGTTAGACATTGGATTTTGACTTGAATTTATTGTACGCTGCCATGGAAGCAGCAGGCACAGCAACCAATTGGCAAAGTGTTTTTTTATTTTCTACATAGGATTTAATGTTGGCAAAATCTTTTTTTAATTTCTCAAACATGTCAGTATCAATATTACAACTTTAATACGATGATCCGTACAATCTAACCTTAGTGGTAATATTACAGATACCGAATGCACAAACAACTATAACATAAGAACTAACATTAAACCTAGATAAAATTGATTGCGTCAGACTTAAGGTTAAACCGGACGCATCTCTAATTATTGGAATGAAGGACAATGTATTATATGCCGTGGAACAAAAGGAATCCAGTCCATGCCCTCGACTATCGGTAAGGATTAAGACACGTTTTTCAGAAACATCTTTACCTAGACATATCTTCTTTTTTTAAGTTTCCGTGTTTCAGTTGTTGGAACGTCGGGTTCCGCTCCTCCAGTAAAAAACACAACCACCAGGTTTCACACTGCAACAAACCTCGCCACAGTTAAGCGATAACTGTAAGATTAAGCGATAACTGTAAGATAGATAAATCACATATTGTTTCTAAATATAGCAACACTAAGTCTTGTTTAATATCCAACATTTTGGTAATTCGTCCACTAATTGGCTTCTGATTGATCAACATTTCAACAATCCCAATATAAACATTGTGTTGTGTGAAAGTTTACCGACTCCAAAAGCGCATTCAATTACAAAACCTCATTTCCGAGGGTCTTTTGCTGCAGTGACATTTCCTTTTTCAGATGAGACATTGTTTTTCTACATAGGATTTAATGTTGGCAAAATCTTTTTTTAATTTCTCAAACATGTCAGTATCAATATTACAACTTAAATACGATGATCCGTACAACCTAACCTTAGTGACAATATTACAGATACCGAATGCACAAACAACTAAAACATAAGACCTAACATTAAACCTAGATAAAGATGATTGCGCCCGACTTAAGGTTAAACCGGACACATTTCTTATAATTGGAACGAAGGACAATGTATTATTTGCCGTGAAACAGAAAGAATCCAGTCCATGCCCGCGACTATCGGTAAGGATTAAGACACGGTTTTCAGAAACATCTCTACCTAGACATATCTTCTTTTTTAAGTTTCCGTATATTATCAGTTGTTGGTACGTCGGGTTCCGCTCCTCCAGTAAAAACACAACCACCAGGTTTCACACTGCAACAAACCTCGCCACAGTTAATCGATAACTGTAAGACAGTTAAATCACATAGTGTTTCTAATTATAGCAACACTAAGTCTTGTGTAGTATCCAACGTTTTGGTAATTAGGGCCCTGCAAAAAATTTTGCAGGTGCCCTATAGTAATCACCCTGTCCGTCTGTCCGTCTGTCTGTCCGTCTGTCCGTCCACATTTTTCATGTTTTTTCTTAATAACTTGCAAACCGTTAAAGGTATCGACTTCAAACTTTAAACATAAGGTCACAGCAATAATACACTATTGTATGCCAAGTTATGTTACTCCAGCTACAATATTGTAAGAATTATGGCCCTTTGTAAAATTACAATTTTCCTCATTTTTCATCTTTTTTTCTACATTACTTCAAAACCGTTACAGATATTCAAATGAAACTTGCTATACATATTGACAGTGACAATACGCACATGTGTGGCAAAGGGCAACAACTCCAGCTTTAATAAATTTTGGCTTGTGTCCCTTTTTTGACTTCAAAACTTTAACATTGGCCATAGTTCAAAATGTTTTTTCTTAATAACTTGCAAACCCTCAAAGGTATCGACTTCAAACTTTAAACATAAGGTCACAGCAACAATACACTATTGTATGCCAAGTTATGTTACTCCAGTTACAATATTGTCAGAATTATGGCCCTTTGTAAAATTACAATTTTCCTCATTTTTCATCTTTTTTTTCTACATTACTTCAAAAAAGGTTAGAGATATTCAAATGAAACTTGCTATACATATTGACAGTGACAATACGCACATGTGTAGCAAAGGGCAACAACTCTAGCTTTAATAAATTTTGGCTTGTGCCCCTTTTTCGACTTCAAAACTTTTACATTGGCCATAGTTCAAAAACTTTTCAAGATATTCAAATGAAACTTGCAATACTTATTGACAATGATAACAACAGGGCCCTGATCACGACAGTGATGGTTCTAGTTCGTCCTCTAATTGGTATCTGATTGATAAACATTTCAACTTGTCACAATTTCCTGTCCCTCATATTCTTGACCATGGAACAACAGTGTCACTATCGCCAATACTCGTATTGTAAAAGTCTACCATTAACATAAGAATATATGTTAATAATGGGTGATTTGATATTGGCCCTGTTATTTGTCCGAGGGAATTTATGTTAATAATGGGTGATTTGATATTGGCCCTGTTATTTGTCCGAGGGAATTTATGTTAATAATGGGTGATTTGATATTGGCCTTGTTATTTGTCCGAGGGCAGTCGTAATGACCAGAGGCCGAAGGCCGAGGGCCAATACGATTGTCACGAGGACAAATAACAGGGCCAATATCAAATCAGCCATTCATTGACGATTTTATTAAATAACTGTTATCTAAATCGGTTTCATTTAAATGTTTAAAACCACAGGAATAGCAATCAATGGAAAATGCAGGAGGGCCAATAACATTTTGATAAGGGCAAAATATGATGACAATAATTCATAAAACATGTTCTGTTCACACAATCTATTTAACGAAACGCAATCAATGGAAACATATTTAATTGATCAATGACCAAATTGTGAACAAACAATTCCATGTATATGCTGTAAGGTACTATTTACAGTGATTCCTGGGAACTTTCCGGACAAGTGAAGTCGGAAAATTTCTTTTGCCAGAAACAATATTAATATTGAATGTCCCTCCAGAAATTGTGGCCACACAGAGAAGAGCAAAAGGATTTGAATGTTGCTTTGAATTCGATGAAACACTCTTGCTTGCATCTAGATTGTTATTAATTTCAGCAAGGACATTTGTAGGTTCCTCTGGGCGAGAAGGCTGAACACTACTGTCAGAGACTGGAACAACGGACATTGTTGGACCCGGGCCCATAAGATCTGATATTATATCCGAAGCCTTGGCCTGTTGCTGCAGGGAAGGTGTTGAGTAATTATTAATCGTCTGTATTCTTTTTCATCCTCCCAAGTGAGCTACCTCTGTTGGTGGCCTTCCTGCTTCAACAAGCGTTTGGGCAAAGGTCTTTCTTGTTAGGTGGTTGACCTTACGCCCTTCTAGGTCTGCCTAATTTGACATTTCTTTCACGAATTGACTAATTTTGTTCTTCCTAACAGGGGTATGAGAATGCCAGACCTCAGATTTAGGGTTAGTTATTGGTTGCTAGTTAAAACCTGCTATCATTATTTAGCGTGTCTGCTGGCCGTCGTGAGCGGCACTCATTGTATGCTGACACTGGACAAAGTTCATCATCGGTACGGTAAAATACTAATATTCTATTTATTTCATGCTTCAAATAGCTTAAATGATGGAAATACTCCACTATATACCTGAAATGTTTTGCGTGACGTCGTTTTCCCGCCATGCACACATCGAGTTGCAATCAAATAGTTCTTCTGCAATGGCTTTAATTTCGTCCATTTGCTTTACATTTAAGTACATATAATGTTGTGTTATTTGTTAAAGATTAAGAGAGCAAGTGAAAATGCTTATTATTTTATTTTTGACGGCGAGGAAATTTGATTTTTAAAAAATAGCCCGTTTCCCGTGAAATTATGAACTGTGAAATTATGAACAGTGAAATTATCGGGGAATAATCCACCGTTATTCCGCCGTGAACCACCGGTAAGCATGAAATAAATAGAAATAAATAGAAAAAAATGGTGTTAGTCTGGTTCACGACATTCTTAAAAAATGCTTATTTTCTTGGATTTTTTTTTGAAATGGTAATCAATCCAGAACAGGTTACGTGCCCCTCCATGGACTTTTTTCTTAAGGCTATCCAATATAACCTGCGGCTGGTTAATAACTGTTCTTCTCGTACAGTGTTGTCAATGCTACATTGGAATTTACCGACGTCTAATTTGACTCTTGAATGAGTAATCTGGTGAAGTGGTCAGTTTTCGTCTGTCTGTCTTGATAGCTTACAAAATACTCGTATGACGGATGTACGACAATTATACGACGCTCGCACGATCAAGTTGTGTGAGTATTACGTATGGCTATAGGATGGTCGAACTTCCGGCGTGATTAAAATATATGCAGTTGCTTTGTATACTTACTTAAACGTCAAATGGAACTCATTGGTTTTCGATAGATAAATTAAGAAATAAATTATGAAAAAACCATCAGCCGATATACAATTGCTTTTGCAGATTTTTTCGATTCTAACATGATTGAATCGCACAATTCTATATAGCAGTATTAGTTTGCAATCGAATGTTGATGTTGTTAACGTTACTTGTTACCATCTGCATGACGCCTGTAAAAAACGACGTAACGTCATATCCAATGTATACACAATGGCATGATTTGTTCATAGTCTATATTATAAGTCAGAATCGCTGGTCATGTTAGAATAAATTATTTGCAATGACATTTACTTTAGACAGTGCAACCACTACAGAATATCCCCCAAGTTGAGCAATAGTTTCCTTTACACAACATTCACATTTCTCCAAAGGCTGAGCAACAACCTCTGTGCAACACCTATAGTTTCCCAATGCAAACTAATTACATGTTGTATTTCATGATTTACACAATTTAGGATTACTACATCATTTGCAAACTGAGAAGAAATCAATTATTTTGATGAAAGAAAGTACAAGCACCTCTATAATGATACAAATCGTCCAAGGTTATACATCAAAACAGTAATTAACTTCCT
Source organism: Spisula subtruncata (assembly GCA_963678985.1). Lineage (NCBI taxonomy): Eukaryota > Metazoa > Mollusca > Bivalvia > Venerida > Mactridae > Spisula > Spisula subtruncata. The sequence goes on from OY787666.1 coordinate 6,949,358, forward strand.
GAAGTCTGATTATGTAAAGCGACATGCTATTATTGTTGACGAACGTTAAAACAAGTCCCAAAATACCAGAACATTAGTAGCAATTATGTAAGATATATAGATTAGTGTGTTTTGTTTTCCCTGCACCCACTTTTGTGCTGCTTAAAGACGTCTGATTACACTGCCAATTATATGGTATTATATGCTTGCTCAACCAGCATTACAATTGTTGTGACGTAGTTATCCTAACTTGTTTCTTTTCCCCCGAACACATGAAGCGAACGTGAATGCAAAAAAAACGTAAATACGTACACTTTAAGAGACATTAATTAGCATTGCTATAGCTTATATTATTGCATGGGTTCGGTATTTAGGAACGTACCTTGCTGTTGAATTTGCGTTAATGTTGTACCAGCACTTGAACACAGGTGATATCAATGATAACGAAACAATATTTTTTTGTAAAAAATAATTTTTTAGAAAATATAATGTTTATAATTTTTATTTTCGTTTTAAACTTTATCAATGATACAGTTAACTGTGTACACCTTGCACAAGTCTGTAAATGATTTTAACACTAGGGTGCTTTGCAATCAATGGAATGCAGCATTCACGTTATATATTAATAAACGTGTCTGCCACATCACCTACCTTTCCTAGTCACTAGGTTACACATGACTAAGGCGGTTTGTTCAATATTATACAGCTGTATTAATGACTGGTCGTAATGTTATTAGCATTGTACTCAACTGGTCAGTACCAAGTCGTCAGACTTTTCTTTACGTATACTGATTAAAAGAAAATTACGCTGACGTAATGTTGCTTAGCAAATATCCAGGAATGACATTACCATAGTTGTAAGATCTTATGTGGGTGGCGATAGTAAATGTTGTTTATAATTCGTTAAAAATATGAGGCGATACGGCCTCACATTAAACAGAAGATATTTGCTGATTATAATGTCAGGTAGAATTTTAATTCACCGAGTGATTACAGAAATCAATACTTTATGTGATCACGAGCGATATAAACTTTGATATTTCACCAAAGAGAAAATGTATACGATGTACATTCTCGTTTACCAGAGCGTTAACAGTGATTTAACTACTATATTAAAAATTAAGGGCACACATATCTCTACGCATGTTTTGTTGAGAATTGGCCAATGCTATGAGAATATATCACGCAAAAACGGTTTCAGTTTCATAAATATTCTCATAAAATCAGAGCGCGGTCCAATCATTCATTCGAGCACAATTAGTCAGATGCTTAGTGCATTCCCCATTTGTTTTCCTACGGTGTTGCTCTAGTTTCATTGACAATTTGGTGTCGCAGACTATAATACATTAGTATCTTAACCGCTTGTTATATTACGCAATGAGTCAGTCAAAGTTGTGGTTGCCATATCAAAGGACCATTGACAACCTGAAAACCAGGTTGTTGAGACTAATGTATTGCTTGCAATTCATAACTACTGGTTACATTTCTTATTTATTATATATTGTTAGCCTATTTGTGTCCCATCCTCTTAAAGCTATATTTAGATGTGATGCATGCTGATGAAACAACTGTTTCGGTCCACGCTCTTATCAGACCAGTCCATAAAACTAGTTTTTGTTCAAATCGTGATTGTAAGATATTTATAACATCAGATACACAAATAAATCAAACAAAGCAGGAAAGGAATCTTGCATTTTATGTGTCATGCAAAAATTAGAAGTTTGAATGGATGCTTTTGATAATGCATTTTGTTTTTCAACAATAGAATAAAACACAATCTTGTTAGATGGAATGGGAAGTCATATATTTATGTAAAAGTGCACATTCGATGCATGCGCAAGGAATGCCAATCGAGCATGATTTTGTCAAACAAATTAAAGTTGTACAAGGAAACAAGGGAGCGTTGGTCTGAATATAAGGTGTGCGCTCGGGTCAAGATGTCATCGGTTAGACGCCGTGTGTACCAATGAGTAAGAATAATCCACATCCTACACTTACTCTGGTCTATGGATTGGTATCTTACACAGGCAAATGCATTTTCTGTGGCTGCTTTTGGCAACGAGGGCAACAAAGCGTTTGAACAGACACCAACGCGTTTTTAGCTCACCTGAGCACGAAGTGCTCAAGGTGAGCTATTGTGATCGCAAAATGTCCGTCGTCCGTCGTACGTCGTACGTCGTACGTCGTACGTCGTCAACATTTTGACTTGTAAGCACTGTAGAGGTCACAGTTTTGATCCAATCTTCATGAAACTTGGTCAGAATGTTCTTCTCTATGAAATCTAGGCCAAGTTCGAAACTGGGTCATGCCGGGTCAAAAACTAGGTCACTAGGTCAAATCTGATAAAAACCTTGTGTGTACCCTAGAGGTCACCGTTTTGATCCAATCTTCAAGACACTTGGTCAGAATGTTGTTCTTCATGAAATCTAGACCAAGTTTGAAACTGGGTCATGTGGGGTCAAAAACTAGGTCACTAGGTCAAATCTTAGAAAAATCTTGTGTACACTCCAGATGTCACTAATTTGTTCCAATCTTCATGAAACTTGGTCAGGATGTTGTTCTCCATGAAATCTTGGCCAAGTTCGAAACTGGGTCATGCGGGGTCAAAAACTAGGTCACTAGGTCAAATCTGATAAAAACCTTGTGTACACCCTAGAGGTCACCGTTTTGATCCAATCTTCAAGACACTTGGTCAGAATGTTGTTCTTCATGAAATCTAGACCAAGTTTGAAACTGGGTCATGTTGGGTCAAAAACTAGGTCAATAGGTCAAATCTAAAAAATCCTTTTGTTTACTCTAGATGTCATCAATTTTATCAAATCTTCATGAAACTTGGTCAGAATGTTGTTCTCCATGAAATCTAGGCCAAGTTTGAAACTGGGTCATGTGGGGTCAAAAACTAGGTCACTAGGTCAAATCTTAGAAAAGCTAGTGTTCACACCAGAGGTCACAATTTTGGTTGTATCTTCATGAAACTTGGTCAGAATGTATTTCTCTATGGACTCTAGGCCAAGTTCAAAACTGGGTCATGTGGGGTCAAAAACCAGGTCACTAGGTCAAATCTTAGAAAAACCTTGTTTACACTCTAGATGTCATCAATTTGATCCAATCTTCATGAAACTTGGTCAGAATGATGATCTCTATGAAATCTGGGCCAAGTTTGAAACTGGGTCATGTGGAAAAAGTTCCAAATTCAATAATGCTTGATTCTACACAAGTACAACTAGTCGGTACTAAACCCATCAGCAGTCAAACCAAAGTATGTATTTCAGGAACTCTACTTTACCTACTACTCACAAACATTTTAGTACAAAATTCAAATCTAGGCCACATAAGTATTTTGAGTTCATACTACAACAATCTTGCTAACAAAGCCAACATTGCAACAAACTCAGGTGAGCGCTTAAGGGCCAATGGCCCTCTTGTTTAATAAATATTACAACATATTTCCTCGTAATATATCCATCTTGCGACCCAACAATTTTTTTTCCAAACAACCTATAAATATATATACAATGTACGAGGGTGTCCCAGAATTACGACAACTTCGTACGTCACTTCACTGTTAAAATCATTGATGTCTTGCCTTTTCTAATTTGCCTGTCTAGATATGTCTAGTCTAATACAGATGTTCCTACTTGAGTTTGTGTCAATCAGGACGTGTCTTAGGATGACGCATCGTTTTGAACCAATCTGGTATGTCAATACCATTCACTTCAACTAGATGAAGGGTTTGTATTCTTCGAGTCGTAAGCTTCGAGTCGTAAGTAATATAAATAACATACTTGACTTAAACGATAACTGTAAGATCACTTAGTGTTTCTAAGTATAGCAACACTAAGTCTTGTATAATATCCAACATTTTGGTAATTCGTCCACTAATTGGCTTATGATTGATCAACATTTCAAGGATTCCAATATAAACCGCCATCATGTCACAATTTCCTGTCCCCCATATTCTTGACCAAGGAAGAAAAGTGGCACTATCGCCAAGACCCATATTGTATAAGTCCATCATTAACATTAGAATACAATTTATAGAACTGATTATTCGTAGTTGTCGCTCATCTAGACCAAATGTTTAATCATATGTGTGTACTATCGTTTTCTTGTTTCCTCTCGTCAAAATTTAATGATGATTTCTGCTGCATTGTTAGGTAATCTTTCCGGTTATGAGAAAAAAGAATCCGATATTCCGACCGTGGAACAACACTCTAAGATTACGTATGAATAACACCTACGTAAACATGATATTTATTGACGAACTTGCTCGCAAAACTGCACGTAAACATACAAAGTATTCACATTTTTTCCTCCCATTGTTTTTATACTTCAAAGTCCCTTGTGGAGATAAGTCTCGAAATTACACTGGGAAAGGTTATTGTGTCTGTTGACGATTGCGTGGACACAGAACATTTTAAGTTGACATTTACATGAAAATTTATGTCTGGATAATCAGTGAGCCTAGTGGAATGTTTATGGTTATTCATGAAAATGTTCGTGTCTTTGAAAATCTCAACAGTAATTATTTTCTAACCGAAATAACACAGGAAAAGTCATTCACATGTACGTATCTCATTATTTGACATATTGACACATTTCAAATACAGCTAGCAAAGTATATTTCATGCCATGTTGTTTCTGTAAGCTGATGCCTTATCTGACTGAATTATTGTAATTGTTTTGACTACTGGTGTACCGGACTTGAGATAGTTCTGTACATCAATTACTTATATACGAGTAGGAGAAAATAATAAAATAAATAGTACAGTACATCGATTCTTAGTGGCCTTACTTAAGAAAAAATGATACTCTGATGTACAAGAATTTATTGTTGCTTCCATAAGGTTGATGTTGTCGTAGAAAGAACTGATTAATACTTTCAATGTATATAGTCAGTTAAACCCCTTACACAGAGATGGATAGCAATCCTTGTCGTACGGTGTTATATATGCTACATGTACGTTGTGATATGTGTTTATATTCAAATATTCGTACAACGGACGCGTACGACGATTATGCGACGTTCGCACGATCAAGTCATGCGAGTATGACGTTGTACGATTATAGGATGTTCGAACTTCGGGCGTGGTTAAAATATATTCAGTTGCTTGATATACTAACTAAAACGTCAAATAATTTCGATAGATAAATTAAGATATAAATTATGAAAAACTTTTGTATATCAACCGATATATTATTATTAATTCTTTATATATCAACTGCTTTTGCATAGTTTATTTCGATTCTAATATGATTAAAGCGCGCAATTCTATACAGCCAGTATTACTTTGCAAGCGTAAATTGTTGACGTTACTTGTTACATGCAAGACGTCAGAAAAAACGACGTGACGTCCGATCACGTTATAATAAAATATTTGCAATGACATTTACATGCTCTATGCAACTACTACAGAATATCCCAGTCCAGTAAAAGCTTCCCTAAAACAACATTCACATTTATTTCCAGAGTCTGAGCAACAACGTCTGTACAACACATATACGTTGTTTCCCAATGCAAACTAATTACCAGTTGTATTTTAGATTATAAATAGCAATTATCTAAAATAGATTAATGTTGTTTGTGTTGGCCCTGCATCCACTTCTATGCTGCTTAAAGACGTCTGATCAGACTGCAAATTATATGGTATTATATGCTTGATCAACCAGCATTACAATTGTTGTGACGTAGTTATCCTAACTAGTTTTTTCCCGAGAATACATGACGCGAAAGTGAATGCAAAACGTCAATACACTTTAAGAGACATTAATTAGCATTTCTGTAACCTATATTATTGAATGGGTTCGATATGTAAGAACGCGGCATGATGTTGTTGCTGTTATTGCTGTACCAATATCTGACCACCAAACAACAAAACGCACCTCGCTGTTAATGATTTTAATAAAATGGTGCATTGAAATCAATGAAATTCAACATTCACCTGATGTATTAATACACGTGTCTGGTACATCACCTACATCTCCTAATCTCTGAACTAGAAGTGTCACCAGCTTACACATTACTAAGGCGGGTTGTTCAAGGTTATACAGCTGTATTAATGACTGGTCTTGATTTTATTAGCAATGCATATAACTGTACGCCTGTACAAGGTCGTCTTACTTTTTCTTTACTTATACTGATTTATAGAACATAATATTGAGGTAATGTTGCTAACGAAACCAATATCCGGTAATAATATTACCATAGTTACCTTAATACAATATTTCCAGTAACGACATTGCTATATTTACATTAATACAATGTTTTACGGAAGTAATAAGACCTTATGTGGGTGGCGATAATAAATGTTGTTTATACTTCGTTGAGATCAGGAGGTGATACGGCCTCAAATTATACAGCAGATATTTGCTGATTTTTATGTGGTTACAGAAATTAATATTTTGTGTGATCACGAGTGAAATAAAAGTTGATATCTTAACCAAGAGAACATGCTTATGCATGGTGTACATTCTCGTTAACCAGAGTGTATACGCTGCATACTTAACTCCTCACAACGGTTCACATTGTACACTGGGTGATTATGCTTTACAGTGTACAAAGGGAGGTAACTGCGTAGGTTAGATAAGATCAACCTCGATTGTATCGGTATTTGAGTACACACAACGTTACGCAGCGTCCACAACGTACGTATTTCAACGTTTTATGAGTTTGCATGATCTAAATGATAGGAACAATAATGTGCCACAATTGTGTTTGAAGACGTTCGTGGCATTACTTACGTAAATATCAGGTTTTGCTTTACATATTGTCAAACAAATACCAACCGTGTATAGCTAGTATCGTGCAGAAAAAGAAACAAAACGTCAACAGCACGTCAACAGCACGTCAACTGATTTTTGTCAGATCGAATTTTATTTCACCGAATGATCACAGAAAAGCAATATGTTCACGAGTAGCGTAATTTTCTGTGATCACGAGTGAAATAAAATTCGATCTTACGCCATCAACCCCCCAAAACATCCTCTATATATCGGAAGTTTCGCCAGGTTGACCATTCGATTTTATGACAGCTTTCATTCAGCTGTTAAGTCTATGCTATTGTTCAGTAATGTGCTTGGCATCGTGTCGTGTAATGAACTTAATGAATAATCTACCTCGTATCAAATAAAAGAAAGAATAAACACGCTGTATTTGCATATAATAATTTGTAATTTCTTCAAAATATGACAATATCGAACACATAGAAATATTATATATTTGTATAAACATAACACCATTATGCAATTATTAGTCGCAGCATATCACAGAACAATGATGGATGTTTTAATACTGATAATCTATCAGCTTTTCTCTGGTATATAGGCTAACATTAATTAGACACACAAGTGGATTCACAATGTGCCTTGGAATAAAACCGATTGCTGTTGCCACCGCAACCAGACCAACTGAACTGTCGGCACATTCCAAGATCCATGTCGAAATAATACCTGTTCAAATTAAAGATACAGTCTCCCTCATCAGGGGCTGGCAGACAGACGCTGGGTACTACAGGGGCTGCTGTTGTTGTAGGGGCCACAGTCGTTGTTGTTGTCGTTGTAGGGGACTCAGTTGTAGTTTTCTCATTAATTCTCTTACTTCTGTTGGATCGTTTGAAAGCACCCATCATACCGGATTGTTTCGCTAATTTAAGGAGAGAGTCGACGTCGTTGGCACCCGTCAGTTCAGCCTGTTTTGCTAACTTCAATATTGCGTTTCTCTTCGCGCCTTTTTTCATACCAGAAATGTCCAATAGCTTAGCCAGATCTAAGGAACCTTTAAGTTTGGTATTTTCTTTAATTGACCTAGTATCGGTGTTAGGTTGGTTAACAACACATTTGTCATTGCATTTGTCCAAAGTACTGTATGAAGGTGCTCCGCCACAACCGGAATAAAGAAACATTTGGCATTGGTCCGCTGCTGTGTTGTAATAATACCGAATATCTGTGCCGTTACAATCGCCGTACACGGGTTGATAATAACATTTGTCAGGTCGTAGCACGAACTGTGTCTCCTTTTGACATGTCTGACTGCAGCTTTCAACTGTAGAGAACCTATTAGAATTTCCACCACAACCGTTGTAAGTGAATTCTCTACAGATGTTGCTAACGCTGTCGTAATATACCTGCTGAGTTGCTGGCGTGCCACAAGCAAATCCATTGTCAGGTCGTTGGTCACACTGTTGTCGGACTGTATCTTTAACACATTTATTTTCACAGGCTTGGATATTAAAAAATCTGTTCGCATTCCCTCCAGTGCCTCGATAACGAAACTGTACGCATTGTTGAAGCTTTACATTATAATAATATCTGGTTAGCCTTGCTGTTCCGGTGCCTTCTTGGACTGCGCGGGAACATAAACACCTTTGTTGACAGTCCTCTTTCGTCAAAAAGTTGTTCAAATTTCCGCCGCAACCGGTGTATAAAAACTGAACGCACTGTCCTGCGCCTTCATTAAAGTAATACCTAACAATTGTTTGACTGCACATTCCCGTTCTTCGTGGTAAGAAACATTCTGAAAATGTAAAGAAGATAAATTGAGTTAAAATTATTTTTTGTAAAAACTCAATTCTGATGCAGAAGAAACGTGAATGATAAAAACACTGTTTATTGTAAGTTTGAAATAAATGTTTAAAGCAATTAATAAAAAGAAATTGTACTCTCTGCTTTTTAGAAAACAATATTCTCAACAGAATCAAGGTTGTTAATTTCAGTTGGCAATGGTATAACTCGTATTCATTATGGATAGGCCACATTAAGACATATTTCTTGAAAAACCGCCTCTTCAACTACTCAAATACTTCTTGAATAAATCTTTCTTGAGGTCGTCTAATATTTATATTAGTACATAAATATATACATAAATCGTCGGATAAACTGACTTGTCTCATCTACGTTTCTGTAACTATGTATTTACTAAAACCTATTATTTGCCATGTGTAGTTGTCATACCAAAATTGCATTGCGAGTTATACTTTCGGGTCAATGTCTTATCGAATTTCGAAATAAACCATCCATCTTGAAAATTAATGTCGTTTGTTAAAATACGGTACGTATCTATTCAGTAACACAATTTAAAGGCCCTGGCGCACATAACGAATTTATTTAACGAAGCCATGCTATTGAAGTAGTTATTTTGTGAGGTATAAGTAAACGAATTCTGACCAAACAAAGCTAATCGCAACGACACTAACAGCAACCACTTACAAATGCATTTATAGCATCCCATTCGAACACCACAAATGATAGACAGAGTGCACATACTATTGATGGGGAAAAAATTAGTGGACGTCCGGTTCGCAAGCAGATTCGTTTAGTGTGAAGGGGCCTTAAATTCGTCAAGTGGAAAGGGGCCTTAAATTCGCTTAGTGTGAAGGGGCCTTGATTATTTCGTTTCCTGAAGAATACTACGCTTGAGACATGTCACTACATCATTTGCTGGTATACAAGTACTTTGACGCATATTGGAGATTTTAAAAGTTATAAAGTTTATAAATCTTAACAACGGGGTTATAATATTTTGTTGTGATTGAGGCACTCAGGTAAATAATTCAAGACGATAAAATGACTCTATGATACAGCACCTCTATAATAAAGGAACATGGTTGAGTGAATGTTTCTTACCTGGTCCGCCTTGTTGTTCTTGTCCGAATACTGTTACACTTTGTATGAGACATACTAGAGCTATAATTGCTACTTTATAACACAACACCATTCTGAAATTGACAATGAACATAACTATAAGATACCAATATACAGAAGTGATATTCCAGAGCGGACATCCCTTGAACAACAACAACCTTTCTTCAGT